>OX596281.1:50628467-51228467 GCA_951394225.1 Harpalus rufipes | reverse complement strand
CAATAACAATTTTCTCTGGGAAATCAGCCTTCAATTCTGATATACTCCTACACCAATACGCAGCACATTTTTCAGAAATTAATTCTATGTTGAGGAAAGCACCTTGTTGGGGCCCGAAATTATGACCGGAAGTCGTTCCGCGGATTATGCGTGGCGAGACATTTGTTACTAAATCCTAAAAGGGAATTATTAAATTTGATGATGGTTGTGTGTGGGTGTTTACCTTATCAAGAGAGAATGTTTTGGTGACCACGAATCCCCATCCGGCTTCGAAAGATCGTCGGATCATTGCTGTACTTGTAACAGGAGGGGCAGACGCGAGACCGTAAGGATTTTCGAATTTTAAGCCGCATATTTTAACAGATAAATCTACTTCGTCTATTTCTGTATGGAATAAGGGTAGTTTTGGGGGTGTAGATTTTGGTAATCCCTACAAAATATATAGTCATTTTTTTCTTAGAATAGCATTCCAATGTGATCACGTGATTGCAGAGTATGAATAAAGAAATCGCATATATTTTTAGCAACGTGTTTGCCTTACCTTTAGTTAAGGAAGGTATTGTCTTTGGTCAAAAAATTCAATGATGAGTTTTTAGTGAATAAGTACGTTTTAGGGACCATATAATACGATTTTACCATTTTTACGATGATGTATGTATGTGTGTCTATGTGTGTGTATCTGTGTATGTGACGAAAGTTTCGGATCGCATAACTTCAATACCACGATTCCAAAAATTATATTTTTTCGTATTCTTCTATCCGGAAGTACCCTCATTTGAAAAGGAACTGAATGAGAACGACACGCAAAACAAAAATGAGTGGAAGAAGAAAATAAAAATTAACGACCCCCAACGTATGATAAAAGCTAAAGAAGATAATGTCAGTATTAAGAGCAATTTACATAGTTTATGAAATAATTTTACTGGAAATATAGGATCTTTTGCAAGAAAATTTATGTATAGGGCGCGTGCAGTGACGTAACTTTGCTGACTTTGGCAAGCAGATATGAGATATGGGGGCCTGTATCAAAATGACAGCTATTAATTACATCCATAACTGAAAAATGTCATAGTTTTTCATTCAAAATTTCATGTTTTTCTTATTTTATGTGGTTTATTTGTTATTAGAAGTGTGGAATTCAGTTGTCGAGAAAAGGAATCTTAAAATACTAAAAAATGAAATTTTGAATGAAAAATGATGACATTGGTCAGTTATGGACATAATTAATAGCTGTCATTCTGATACGAGCCCCCATATATGATTGCCAAGGTCAGCAGAAGGCGACTGCTCGCGCCCTGTGGAATTTGTACATAATACCCAGGATTGATGGTTTGTTTCCGTATGTCGTAGACGGTGTAAAGAAATTATTTTAAATACTTCTGCAAACTTGTAAATGTTTCTTTAATTCTTTTATTGTCTGTAGAAAATGTAAGTATTGTATTTTTAAGTATCACATGACAGTTTTCAGTTATTTCTGAATATTATTACACAGGTAAAATATCAAAGTTTTTTAGACAAATTTGACTGTACCTGTAAATAGCAGTGCATGTACCATGCGGCAACTTTTCCGTCATTAACAGATTCAACAGTTGTTTCTGCGATACCTGCTATATCACCCCCGCACCAAACTTGGGGATGACTGCTTTGCATTGTATTTACATCAATTATTGGTAAATTGTTAGATTGTAATTCCAACGGAGATAATGCGGACACAACTATAAATACAAATTAACTCAAAGTATTAACAAATTATTAATATTATTACTAGAGATTTTCTTAATTATTACCATCTTCGTCGTATAACCCCGAACCGAACGCAGAAATAATAAAATTAGCTTTTAAAGTTGTGAGTTGTTCCCGATCTTCAACCCATTTTCCATCATCTTGTTGTTCATTTCTTGCAAATACAACAGAAATAACTCGTCCATTTTTCGTTTGAACTTTAACAGGAGTTAGAAAACCTACAAGTTCGCATTTTTCCTCAATAGCAACTGAAACCTTCACCATATATTAATAAATAAAATAAACACAAAAAAATTAATTCATACTTCTTCTGGCACGGCTCTAATATTGCTAAAACCTCTCCTAAAAACAACATAAACTTTTTTCGGACCACATCTCAACGCAGATGTGGCGCAGTCGAAGGCTGTGTCACCAGCACCTAACACAATTCCTATCCCATTTAACTGAGGAAGAGAAACAGATTTACAAAGACACATTCCTAAAATAAATCATTAAAATTGTATATTCACAAATAAATATCAATATTTTACCGGGTTTACTCGCAGACGAAACTTTTGGCAAAAAACTTTTCGAAGTATAAAAACCCATTTCAGGTGTCAAATTTTCAAAAACCCGATTGGGTTTTGATTCTGGGAGACCTATACCCACAAAAACAGCCTGGGAACCACTTTCCAGTAAATTGGAAACTGTTAAATCTTTTTTGGATAACCGACGATTTTGTATAATTTTGACGCCTAAATCTTCGACTAAACGAATTTCAAAATTAACTACTGAAATGGGTAATCTATATTGAGGTATTTCAGAAGTACTGAGACCCCCAATATAGCTATGTTTTTCGTATATTGTTATATTATTGTAACCTAATCTGCCCAGAAATGTGGCGCACGAAAGAGACGCCGGTCCTGCCCCAATAAGCGATATTTTCGCATCAGATTGTTTTGGAGCTATTGTTTTAGGGTCTCTAGTTTGTTTGACACCCATTTTACTAAAAATCTAATAAATATATCAATAATAAAGTTTTTGAAACATGAAAGAATGTATTTACTTCTGTAGCAAATTGCTGAAGTCCGCCAATATTAATAGGGCCTTCTTCAGTTGCTTGAAGATTGCACCCTCCGACACATAGATCGCTAGTCGGGCACACCATTCCACAAGTTATGCCTAAGGGGTTGTCTGAGAATATTGCTTTTGCCGCACCATAATAATTCTAAAAATAGTTGGTGCCCTTAAATTATTACCCACTCCCGTCCCCATTACGACGCCGCAATGTTTAACGAGAGTGAATCAAAATAAACTGAACTGATTTTTTTTTAATTCTAGAGGGGTCATGGACCCGTATGGAGTTGCTAAGACGGGGGATTATGTAGAAAAATATGTTTTTGTATACTTTTTAAAATAAACCCAGAATTAAAAAAAAATAGTCCCGTTTATATTCGATTCATCTTCGTCGTTAATGTTCCTACCTTGTTTGCTATACTAGTAATGAAAGATTTGATGTCTAACTGTGTAGGACATGATTTCTGGCAAGGAGCGTCGGCACATTTTAAACACCTAGCAGCCTCTTTTAGGGCACCTCGTTCGCTTAAAGTTGTTGGTTTTACATCAGAAAAATCGTACGTTAATGTTGTACATGACTAAAAATAATTAACAATAAGTACGATATAATTCTCACGAAGGGAACAGGTAATTCCAAGCATTTCACGGTCGATTGAGTCACGTGTTTATACGCGCCCTTTATATTACTACATAATATTACGAAGAGATATACTAGTTATTAAATGTAACAAGCAATATTTAATAAAATTACTTCAAAATAAATATGCTTTTCTTATCTCTCTTGGTAATAAAATACCAAACAAACATAATTCTATTGACTAATCATCCACTTATCATTCCATGAATACATCTGTCACCAACTGTGACATCAATTCAATTACAAATAGTCAAATATCCGAATTGAGCAATTGAAAACCTACGTCACATTTTTTGTCAGCATTTCGCTTCCAATGTTGTTTGTTAATCTTCGTAGAAGATGACGGTACGAAAGTTGTATGCGCTCGAACCTTCGGGTTCAGAGCAAGAAGATTCTGAAATTTCGAAAGAGATAGTGCTAAAAATTATTGGAACATACACATAGTTTTTACATATATAGTTTATAAATAGATTATGCAAATCAGTTTTTTATGAATTTATGAATGTCCTTCAAGAACAATGATAAATATAGGATATTTCGTTGAACAATACGTCTTGAAATATAATAGTACCTCTGCGAATGGAATTAAACTTTTTTCATATTTATCAATGTTTACACAACATTATAATCAAACAAAGCAAATACTGATTTAACTAAAATATTTCAAATATGCATACTGTAAATTTATTTAAAGATGTCCGATCAAAGTCAACTGTATCATGAACGTATTAACAAATTGGCATACATTTATCTCTCTCATTTGCAAAGACTACAAGCGTGTGCGATAAGGATGTATTTAACAAGATATAGTCTTTCAAAAATTCATATTGTTTCGACTATAAAAACTTAAGATTTATTATACTATATCATGCATTTGTTAAGTCTAAACTGGAATCTATTCTAAGTATATTTCTGATCTACCATCTATACAAAGATTTTTTTTTAAATACTGTTATTTCAAATCTTGCAGACAATATTCCAGTTACATGACTATAATGACTTATTGTGCGAGATGAATATTCTGAGTTTAGTCTCGCGCTCGCGTCGAAAACTATATAGTTGTCTGCACCTACAAGCTACTAAATGGTCTAATAGACGACCTTCTCTTGGCTTAATACCAATAAATGTTCCGCGCGTTACCAGAAGGACAAAACTGTAGTATATTTAATTATTTAATTCATGACAGTAACACGGATGTAGACATATTTAATGATTCTTTCAGTAAATTTTAAAAAATATATCAATAATCTATTAATCTGAGATTTAGTTTTTTTATTGTTTGTTAAGTATTGTTCATCATGTAACGTAAGTTTATTTATTAATTCAGATATATTGATTCATAGTCAGTATCACTATTTTAATTTTCACATATTTGGTTTTACATTTGCTAATACGCTTATACCAATTGACCTAGTTTTGAATTTTGAATGCTTCTACTGTAGCATATATTTTTGTAATAATAAGATAACAGTAGTATCTTATGTACCTTCATAAAAACTAAGTAAACGGCACTACTGAATTTGAGAGAAAGGGCGGAGCTAAAATCTTAATTAATACAATTCGTAGATGACTTTGATCGGACATCTTTTAAAAATTTTGCTGTGGCAAGTTTAGCTAAATAGACCTTAAAGTTCCTTAGCTTTTATTATTTTACTGCGCCCAATAGGGCACGGGCAAACACGTGACTCAAGCGTCCTTGAAATACTTGGATTGTGTATGCTTGTTATTTTGACACCTTTGAAAAGAACAATATTTTGATTAAAAGTTATTATTTTTAATGTGATGTGTTCTACTGTTTGAAAATTGTACAATAACGTGTCTGTTCGCGCCCTAGAAGTATTGAGTTCAATGTTCAGAAATCTTATAAATACGCAGTAATAAAAGTTAAGGAACTTTAAGACCTCCTATTTCCATTCTAAATTAAAACTGGTTCCCAAATAATTTCAAATTGAAGAAATAAAATAAACAAATGCTTTATACCTCAATATCTGGTAAATCCACACTAATTTTTGTAGCCATAATTGTATTAAGTCAACTCGACTTGGAACACAATCAACAAACTACTGACTTAAATATATTCATCACCAGTTTTTATATCTGCGAGAAACAAGGTCACAGTGTCACAGATAATAAACTTACACAGGATGTAACAACTAAACGAGCTACCTCAAATTATTTCTATATTATTAGATACAATAAAATTACTATAAGATAATCTTTATAGAAGACCAAGGGGGACATCCGATTAGGGAAGAAAATATTTTTTAAACCAATGGTTCTCAAGTTACAATACAATATTATATTTTTACATTTCGTCACCTATAGGTAAAGAAGGTATTGTTTTGGTCAAAAAATTCGATGGAGTGTTTTTAATAAATAAGCTCCCTACAATACGAATTTACTGTTTTTACGATGTCTGTATTTATGTGTGCGTGTGACACAAATTTCTCCTTCGATAACTCCAATACTACAATTCCAAAAATTATAATTCTTTCATATTCCTCTTTCGTACGTCCATATAAAGAATTGATTAGATTTTAATTATAATTGGTTCACCGGAAGTACCCTAATTTGAAGATTTTAACAGTTTTTCTTGAAAAAACGCTGTTAAATATCATTTTTTGACCTTTTATGTTATTATAAATAAAAGAATATGTTATTCTCTATTCGCAACCTAATGCTGCTAAAAGCAGCACCATGGAAACAGAATATAGAAATATTGCTAATTGACAGATGTCAGTGTCAAATAAAATTTACATAATATCTTTGTGGAATGATTTTATTGGAAATAAAAAAATCAAGTTGGTGAATTAGAACATACGTTGATCTATAGATCAAATTGATTCCTTAATCAATTTATTATTAATCCACGGATTAATGATAAATTCAGCCGATAGAAATCATATAGAACATTGTTTATAACGTCCCGTGGTCGCGTGCTGAACGTCTGATCGCGAATCTAGGGAACCGGATTCGATCCCGAATTTTAAATGCCACAAAATTTATCCCTGTGGTGCACTCTCCACGCCAGCAATGAGTGATGATGTCTGGTAAACGCAGTACAGTACAAACATGTCTATAAAACAGATTGACACACCCAGCAATGGGTAATATGCCATGATGATATATTTATTTATATATTTTACAAATATTTGTTTAATTTTAATTTAAGCTCAAATGTTTTTCATACATAGCCTACTGAAAAATAACTACAAAAATCAAATTTATTTACGCGTCTAACTGTTACAAAAATATGATATTTACTTTGTCGAAATTTACCTACCTGCATAGTATTTTAAAAAAAATACTTGACCAGAAACGTAGAAGTTGCTTGATGAAAGGAAATAAACAATAAATCGTTGTTCAAATATTAATCAATATTGGAAATAAAATGTTAATTAATTTTATTTCTCATGTATGTAAAATAAAATTTGCGTGGTGTATTGAAAATATATTTAATTGTTACTAAAGAAAAAAAAATACAAACTAACAATCTGTAGTCTTCTTCTTAAATATTCTTTTATTGAAATAAAATTAATTATTTAATTTACATGGTACTAAACAAACAATCTATATCAAAGAAAAATTAATTTTACGTTACATTCAGTGGATGAATAAATTTCGTTAATAAAAATATTTTATATCCAAAAAATGACTGAATATAACCGTTTAATTTTTCTTAAGATCTGGGCTAAACAATAACTAGAAATATTTATAAATGCCATAAAATTTACAGAAAAAATAAACATACGTAAAATTTCGGCGCGTCGCAGTTCAACATAAGTGAAAAGAAAATTTGCAGTAACGTTTGTACTGTATAATATATAAAAACTGATAAAAAATTCTCACTTTAACATAACTAAGAATTTACACTTAGATATATTTTGGTACAGCCATCTGTCGATTGATATTTACAAATGGCGATCTTAACAAAGCATCATCACAAGTATACATTAATCCTCAAGAACAATACACTCTCGATAATCCGGACAACACACATCTTCGGATTAAAGAAATTATATTGTCTAATAAATCCTCTAATCTACACACAATTCTTTCAAAATATTTCTCGTGTAGTTTGTGATTAAAACACATCACTTGCAAATAAATTCAGCAAATTCAATTGAAAGATACGAAACATTGGCAGTAAATTAATATTGTATAGCACCATATCTCTAATCCAAACTGTAAGTGTGTTATTTAGAAATTATATCAGTTTTATTAATCTGTAAATTAATTCTGCAAAGTTTAAACAATTTTTAATCTGATATTTTCAAAGAATATTATATTTATATATCAATTTTTAAACAGAATACCACAAAACTTCAAATGATTTTTGTAAAGTTTTCGAACGCGTCCAATTTTGTGCGATAGACAATTTATTAGATATGGACAAGTCTTTTTCTCGTTATAACAGTATTATGAGCCCAACCCCAAATGTATTCGTACCCTCTGAAATAAATATACTAACAGCAATAAAAAATAAATTGTATTAATAAAGTGTACTGGATTTAACTACAATGTTATTAACTAATTTCTCATTTAAACAATAATCTACGGGCAAATATATGACAAAAGACAAGTCCCATAATTTTTCGTTCCAACAATAATAATACAATATTTATGTTAGTATTATCTATAAAACTGCGGGTAAATGTAACTGACAATATACTCAATTAATTGCCACCTTAAATTTTATTATTATTATTTGCGAATTATTAAAGACGAAAACATTTGTCACATGTAGACAATGGTTTATTTGCAAATAAATTATTATTGAACCTAAGAAATTTTATTATAAGCAATGTATTCAAGGTCTATACACTCTATTAATACACCATATCAAAATTTATTGAATTGGAGTAATAATCATCCAGAAGTTTATTTATTCTTGTTTTTAATATAATTGTAGGTGGTACTTTAATAAATAAATATCACTTTATATATATAGTCTTAACTATTGTAATCTAAAAATGTATTTCGTCTCGCTGTTAATATATATTTTTTTCAGAGGGTACGAATACATTTGGGGTTGGGCTCGTATATTTGGTCTTGTCCAAGTACGAATTTTAAGTTTTGCGCAGTCTCAACGCGCAGCAGTTCTACAATAATGTTTGCTTTACAAAAACAAATTGAGATTTACTGATTTATATTGATAACTTTAAAAATATCAGTTCAATATTTAAAAATCTGCATGTGTTTGTAAGTCTATCTGTAAGTAATATAGAAATTGAAATCTGCTTCATAACAAGTTTTTTTTACACAACAATTTCTGTCCTTTTTAAGTATGTACAATTTGAAATGAACTGACAAACCTTTGTACACATAAACAAATAACCCAATAGACATTTTCGAGTAAATTATTTTAAAATGGGCCTTTGTTTTGCTGGAAATAATTCACCTTTTATATTTTTTGACTACGATCAAAATCCAAATGAGACTGCAGAAGTTTTTTAGTCAATTCGCGTAATAATGGCATTGAACAATAATGTGTCGTTTATTGGTAGTACAATGCGCTGTATAATGTGCTGATACCGACTAGGAAATTACAGTCTGACCAGCGACTCATGCGCTGTGGGTTTGGTTTTGTGTAGCTAATATGTGTCAAAGTTTAGATAATTATATTAAATGGAAATTATGGAAACAATAATGAAATATACTTTTAACGAAAATGTACCGTCAAAATTCTGTATAAAAATATCTATCGCGGTTGTTATTCGTCTCATTCAACTCTATAAACGCATATTGTCGATGTCTAGAGCCTCGTTTATTCAAACTTTAATAATTATTTTTCTGCAGTTTTCGTCAAAAATACAAAATACGCGTCTAATATTTTTATGTATAACATACGTCGTCCCTTGGACAGATTCTGAACCTATGTGGCAAAAAGAAACTACATACAGTCCGTGAAAGAAAAATGCTTTGAGGAATGTTAAAACTTATCAAAATTTGTGTAAAGCGGCGCTACGATTAGAAATATTTTACTATGACTTGTTATACGCAATACATGAACCGCTTTATCGATAATTTTCACTGCTACACTAACCAATAGACCAGTGGTATAAACACTATTTCACAGTGACGTTATTTCGAGTCTACAGTTGGATGACTATTCCCTAATTCTGTTCTAAACGATTATTGGTGGAGGAACTTCCCTGCACCCCTCCGCCTCACTCAGTCAAGCACATTGTGCAATGCCATTATTACAATTTTTAAATCTATTGTAAATTTAACAAGTGCTGGACCAATGATGAAATTTGTTTAGAAGATAGCCTTACCTTTAGACTAAATCGCAGCCAAAGAGTATGATTATATTTTGGCCCAAATTAAAAGAACATCCCCCCCCCCCCCTCGCAATTTAACATCCAAGTAGCGACAGGTTAAAAATTCCGTTACAAATAGCACTACATTTATATTACATATACCTCATAGTTAGTTAATATATGAAACGGTTACGAATATTATGTCTGCAAATTTACAAATTTTATTTACAAGCTTATTTTAATTTTACATTAACAAAAAATATTTGTGTCCTTTTTTATATTATATACACAACTTTTAGTTTAAATTGTGTTAGAAATGTAGTACAACATAACGAAATTAAATCGAAGATATATAGAATAACTCCGTCTCAAATATAATCTTCAGTTACATAATAAAATAATTTATAATCTAAATTATGACATGCCTTTAAATTATAAATTATACACCAAATAGGAATTATTTAACTTTTCCAAATCACATTTGAGTTATTTCCATAAACATGAAACCAACAATAAACTGAAAGAAATATACCCAATCATGTTTATAGAATTAACGATTTATGATGACGTCACACTACGATACACAACAGTCACACGAAAACAGATATAAGAGACGAAAATAGACAGACCACCACCTTTACCCAACAAAGAAATATCCCCCCAAAAATATTATTCATATAATGTGTTCAAATAAGTACAATAGAAACTTCTTTTATTCAGTCCTATCATAAATACTGTCACAAGGATTATAGGTTGCTAAAAATTTGTGATGATCGGTAAAGCCGAATATATAAATATGTAAAATCACATTTGCCTAATTTCCTGCTTCCCTGATTATTTTAGGTAAAAAAGCTTCAAATAAAAGTTGTAGAGCATAAAATTCTGCATATGAAATAATAAACAAATTTAATTTTGTGTGCCTTGTAACGGCAGAAATTAGGTATGAAAATGTTGAAACCTCAAAAATAGCAATAGCCATGGAATTGAGACAAATAACAAATGACTAACGGTTTATCTATAATATTAGGGTAATTTACTTTTATTAGGTATATTAATCGTTAACATTTGTTAATTTTTTGTTTCAATTTCATATGGTTATTATTAGGATGGGAGGCAGACAAAATTAATTTTGCTTATTGATTCAGATGCAGAATTTTATGCCCTACAACTTTTATTTGAAGCTTTTGTACCCAAATTGTATATTTATTTAACATGGCCGCCTTTGGCTTTAACGCAAGCCTAAGACAGCTATTCTACTAAGGCAGCACGGACCGAACATCAAAAGGACGTTCTAGAAGATTTGTCAAACCCCTGAAAAACATACTTTTCCTGACAAATACTGAGTCGTTTAGTAGGATTCAGTCTCCGTACACAAGTCCAGAACGACACATGACGCATACCTGGCTGCGGGCCAATGATTCAGTGTTCATTTCGGCCCAAGACTGGCCCTTTGGCAGTCCAAACATCAACCATTTAGACCACAAATTGTGGCTAAACCCCACCAAAATTTAGACCAAGTAAAGAGAAGTTTGGAGAAGGCAATGAGGGGATTACCGATAGATATGGTCCGTGATGTTTAGGCTTGCATTACAGCCAAAGGCGGCCATTTTAATAAAATATATATTATTTGAGTCAATAGATTACTGGCAATACAAAATGTATTATTATTTTTACAAATTTTTAACAGCCAAACCATGGAACAGTATTTAAAACTACGAGTTTAAAACTTGAAATCATGTTTTTCCATTATCCAAAAATAAATACTTATATTATTTGTCAAAAAAAAATTCATGATTATATCTATGGTCAGTCAAATAATTAATATAAGATAAATAAAATACTTGATTATTATATTCTATTGTATTGGATTTAAATAAGTACGCTAAAATAAAGGTACTTTCCTTTTAAATGCAGGTACAACGTTGTTCCATTTAAATTGAGTATACTACCCGCTTAGTGCGCGGCTACGTTATCGCTTGGTGACCACGCCTCCAAAAAAAAAAAAACTTCAAGCGTACACAACATAGCCATGATCCTTCGGGCGATTCACAATCTAAATGATCAAAGTGATCATTATTTTGATACCATTAGACAACCTTCTCTTTTCCTTTCTGAATCATCCTATTTGAATGATCACACGGATTCATATCTGAGCAAATTTAAAAAAAATGGGGGGTTTGGTGCATCAAAGGAAATATTATTTTCCTATAAAAGCATGTAATGACCTACAATACTTTCGAAAACAAATATGTTACATAAAATATTTGTTTTAAATAAACAAACTTCATATTCGTTACCAAGATTTTTTTACTTCAATATGATCCATTTTCTGGCTATAACACTTGACAGTAATTTATAAGTTGGTTTGATTGATGACGTCCCTACGATTTATGTTTATGTTTTCAAGGATTTATTTTTTGTCTTTCAATTATAAAATGTTTGATTAAGAATCAACAAATATTCTAATTTAATTTGGAACAAAAATGAAAAGAAAAAATCTGATTATTGATATAAAATTGAACACACTATATACAATTACAACAATAATAATAATAATTAAACGTTGAAAGCCACGTTATTATTGTTTCCCGGTAATAATTTTGATACAAAATTTGGAAATCTCTTACCGCGTCCGCGTCCCATTTTCATCTCTTATTGTTACCGCTGTAGCGCTACGCCTATCTAGTGACGATTCGATATACAATGCCGGTTCCCGTTCTGTTGTGAGTTGAACATCAACTAGAATACTGCCTGCGGACCACATGGATCACTGTTGTTCATCACTACACTCGGGAGTCTTACAGCAACACGCACTTGCGTTTGGGCTTTACCTGGAGCACTGGGCACAGCACTGCGCGGATGGCCTCGTCGAATACGGTCTTCAGGCCCTTTTGTGTTAACGCGGAGCACTCTAGGTACTTCACGGCACTGATTTCTTTCGCCATGGCTAGGCCCTGCAACAATAACAACAATGCGTCGTCAATCATTTTTGTTTTACAAATATACTATCAATATGAACTTACCGATGGATATGTGATGGGTGCAAGCTTTTTGTCCTTGAGCTTTTCGATTGTGTCTTTGTCTTCGCGAAGATCAAGCTTCGTTCCAACAAGGATGATAGGTGTGCTTGGGCAGTGATGTCTTACTTCTGGGTACCACTGAAAAAGAAAATAAAGATTAGGCGCCTGATCGCGCGCCCCCCTACCAAAAAACGGTTAAACAACTTCTTATTTGGTGTAATAAATTAACAATATAATATAATCATATAGTAATAAGGCGAGTACAAAATAAATAACTTTTTATAATCTTTTCTAAATATTCTTTCATTCTATTAACTGACTGTTTAGTCTAGCTGTTCATCAGACCTTTGACAGTTATTTGTTGACAATTAAGTATTTAAATTATTAAGCATACGTGAGCGAGACACAGAACACCATGCTTGCCATATGATAAGACCCTGCGCCCCTCTCACGAAAGTAACGCTTTGTTTTAAGTAGTCTGTCTTAGAAACTGAAGCGGAAGATATGTAGTCTCGAATTTTAGGTACGCAAGGTTACAACAATGTAACAGTTTAGTTTGTGTTTAATTATGTTTAGTGTAATCAATAATAATATATTTAGTTTAAAAAAATCTGATGTGGCCAGCACATAACCTCTCGCCGTATATTTTACCTAGCTGTATGCATAAAGCAAAGAATATTTTTATAAATACAAATAATATATTCATATAAATCTATGACGTATAAACTTCTTTATTATTCAATAATAGCATGTCTCAACATAAAGATATTTTACCATAAATTATGTTACAATAAATTACAAAGTAGAGTTTACCATATATAAATATTAGGCTGGTAACAGCAATTTTCAATTCGAACAACTTTGTTTACTTTCTCTTCATATTCTTCTAGTAGAAACATTAATTTTGGGCGGTCTAAAATGTATATATCTGGATTGTGCATCTATTCTTATATATCTTCTTTTACATTTTATTTTTTCATACATGTTATATCTAAATAACCTTAATTCCCTTTAATAAAGTGACGGATAGATTGCACTCCGATTATTCTTATATCGATGTGTAATTTTGTCAATATTTACAACTTACTTGAGAAGAATTTGATAGCTTTTTCGCAATTCAAAGTTACTCTAGTCTACAGTACTGGTGTACATTGTCCCATAATGTTTGAAACAAATTTAAGTCCTTCAACCTAGACTTGTCATCTCCATAATAGTCACAGATCAAGAATTAAGGGATTCTCCAAATACATTTTTCTTTCATTACTCATTATTTCTGACACTGACATTTATCTGTCAGTTACAAATAATTTAAATTTGCAACTATTTTTCATGGCATTCTTTCGGCTGTCAAATTTATTACAACAGATTATTTTATATATTATATTCCTTTTATCTCTAAATCTATAAAATATGTATAAAAATATTTAAATGTATCAGAAAGAGAATTTATTTTTCTTTAATATTATCAAGAAAAATTTTCAAAAAATAATATTTAGAAGATTTTTTTTCAAGAATCTTCTACTTCCGGTTGTCCAATTGTTACCAAAACCTTTTCAGATCTTCCCATGAATGTCCGATTAGGAAATACGTTGTTAAACAAATTTTAAGTCTTATAGTTTTTGAGTAACCGTCCTTCCAACATCCCACACACACACATCCACACACACACACACACACACACACACACACACACACACACACACACACACACACACACACACACACACACACAGACATCATCGTAAAAATGTTAAAATCGGATTGTAGGGACCTTAAAACGTGCTTATTCAATAAAATCTGGATATGCGATTTTTAGCATGAATCCAATACCTCTCTTAGCGAGAGGTAAAAAAACACAATGGCCGGTATTACGAACGCATTTTTCTAATAAAAGCGTTTTGATATAGCGCGCGGTTTTACTTTATATTCTTAATAAAACAGATTTTATTACAAAATGTCATAATGTTTTAGTAGTTCTTGTTATGTAATAAGTGATACCTTCATCTTAATTAAGAAGTTGTTGAAGTGTTAAACTATGTCGGTGAAATGTGGGTTACCAGGTAAATCATTATAAGCTCAGCTTTAGAGCTTTGTTAGTTCTAATCTCTAGGGGACAAAGTTTGAAGAAAGTTTAAGCTCGTTTATTTGGACAAATCACCAGATAAAATCTACACCAATTCTTTTTTGTTTCTCGTTTAAACGATTGAATTTTTATCATTTAAACAACTATGGCGTATTTGTTACCTTAGCTCTGACGTTCTCAAACGATGCAGGGTTGACGAGAGAAAAACAGATGAGGAAGACGTCTGTTTGTGGATAAGATAAGGGACGTAGACGATCGTAGTCTTCTTGTCCGGCTGTATCCCAGAGCCCCAGGTTGATAGGCTTGCCGTCCACCATCACATTGGCGGAATAATTGTCGAACACAGTAGGAATATACTCACCAGGGAAGGCATTCGTCGTGTAGCTGATCAGCAAGCAGGTTTTACCTACCGCACTGGAAAAAAGAAAATGGATTTCAGTACGAATTATATTATCGATATTACTATTGTAATCTAAAAAAAAATTTCTTCTTGCTGTTATATATTTTTTTCAGAGGGTACGAATACATTTGGGGTTGGGCTCGTATATTGTTTATTACAGTACTTATCAAGGGTTGCGGGAGGTAAAAAAATGTTGAAATTTGTGCCAAAACTTATGAGATATACGTTAATTAGTCGAGTACACAATATTAATGTGTTTGCATTTGCAGCATTTTTGCTGTGAAGTGCCCATTTTTCAAGAGCGCCATATGGCGTCTACATATTACTCACTTGCATCACTCTACCAAAAATAGTTCCACACGATCAGATTTAGAAAATCAGTGTTCACGTATGACACCCACATACTACATTTGTTCTATTACATCATGTGTTAACCATTCTCTATGAATCTCTCAATGACTGACGAACTGTGACGCGGTAACTCATGTAGAAATGTTATCAGGGAGTGTACTGAAGGGACTGTCATTTTACAGAAGTTAATTAGAACAGAAAAACATAACACTTGGGCAGAAAAAAATGAGTAATACTGTCGGTTTTTTACCGTAATTAAAAAGTGAGCTTCAAATGTTTCATGGACATAATTATATTTTTATTCCAGCAGGAAATTTTGTTTTTATATGCGAGAAACAAGCATCACATATATGTACACATTTTGTTTTTTATATAATTGGAGAGTATTCTTTTATGTAAAAAAATGATGCACACATCATCTTTAATCTAAATATTTTGAAAAGAGAAAAAGTAAAATACAAACTTTATAAATTTTACATGTAAACTTCCCTTTATTATTGCTGTCCGCTTAAGACAGATTCCACTGTACTTATTTTTATGACAGTTATTAATTTCAGTCCATACTTAATGAATCAGTTGATACTGGTTGCTAGATTCACTCCGTGTCCCAATCAACGCCACAGATTGAGGCCTTGAATTTTCGGAAACTTATGTCGTTGTTTTGTTTAACTCTTCATATGAACTGTCAAGAAATTTCAATACAATCTGTCTATCAGTGTAATCGTGAAAAGCGTGTGTCGATCTACTTAGCGTTAAATCGATAATGGATAAAAACGAAGTTCGTGCGGTGTCCAAGTTTTTTTATTTGGAAGGAAAGATAGCAACGGAGATCAAGACCAGGTTGTTTCTAGGTCGAGCCATTCAGGTCGCCCAAAATCGTCAACCACACCGGAAATTGTGGATAAAGTCCATGATATGGTTCTGGAAGATCGCCGAATGAAAATGCGTCAGATTGAGGAAGCCATAGGGATTTCTTATGAACGTATAATTCATATTTTATATAATGAGCTGGGCATGAGAAAAATATGCGCCAGGTGGTGCCGCATTTGCTTAGTTCGGAGCAAAAGCGCATTCGAAAATTTAGAGTTGTTTAAGAAAAATCCGGTTGATTTTAAAAGACGTTTCATAACCATGGATGAAACTTGGATACACCACTACTCCAGAGACGAAAATTCAGTCGAAAACGTGAATTGAACATGGTGAGCCGCCCCGACGACAGCGAAATCAGTTCAATCGGCAGGAAAGGTGATGGCGTCAGTCTTTTGGGACGCCAAAGGCATTCTGCTAATTGATTATTTTGATAAAAGAAAAACTGTTACTGGACAATACTACGCCACACTTTTAGACCAGCTGAAAGCAGCAAGTCAAGAAAAACGCCCGGGAATGGCAAAGATTTTTTTTTGTTTCACCACGACAATGCGCCAGCTCATTCAAGTCGTATTGCTCAACAAAAATTGATCGAACTGAGGTTTGAAATCGTCCCCCATCTAAGTTCCTCGCTGGAAAGAGATTTCGATCCAACGAAGAAGCCATCGAAGCAGTAAATGCTTATTTTGAGAACCTCAAAGAAAACCATTTTCGGGAGGGAATCGAAAAGTGAGAAAAACGTTGGACCAAGTGTATTGACCTCAGAGGGGACTACGTAGAAAAATAAAATGTAGTCAAAACAAAATAATTCATAAACGATTAACAAAGATAAAACAGTACTAGTCAACTGATTGCTAAACTCCCTTAATCAGTTGTTCATATTAACGATAACAATGTTTTTAACAAAATGTCATGTTATAAAACTGATACAATTTATTAATTAAATATTTTTGTTGATTTACAACAATATAAATCAGCGTAAAAATATTTTTGTATCAAAATTCAAATTGTTTTATAAATTAATACAATTATTACTCACGACTCATGATTCATTAAGCATAAAATGTATTTAACTCTTACTACAAATACAATCACAATTCATCATTGTCGCATTCCTGTCAATTCTTTTGACGTGAAGCATATCGTCCACTCCTTTCATTATATTACTCACAGCTCTTCGTGGTCAACTCGGGGTCAATTCGGGGTCAACCCGAGCTAACCTCAGCAAAGAAACGTAACGAGATTTTTAATAAGTCTACATTATGAATGGCCAACTAATTTCTATGCTACTTCGTTCGACTACTTGTAATTTCAGAGAGCGAAGTTGCCAACTGCAGAATGCAGCGTAAAGTGAATTACAAATGTGACTGGTAAATATAATTTTTCAGCTAAGTTGCTGAAAGATATGTTTGCTGGAGACAGGGATATAATAGATTTCATACGCGTATCTTCACTTTAATAATTCAATTTTGTACTCAAAGGAAGCGCACACATCTTCAAGAAATTATTATGCATATCGGAATATTGCTTTTGAAATTGTGTATAGAGGTAGAAAATTTAAGAATGCAAGACAAGACTAGCATGGAGCAAGAACAAGATTTCTTGTGCTGTAGGAAGGGGGTAGACATGACACCAATTCGCTTAGGTCTCTTTAGTATTAAAGAAAACCATGAGCGAACAAGAAGGGCATGTCTCCGTGGAGAAACGGATTATTATCAAGTTTTTGGCCAAGGAAGGCGTAAGTCCAACCGAAATTTTACAGAGGTTGAAGAAGGCCCAGTGCGGGGACAACACGTCTTTGCTTGGCATAAGGAATTCTCTGAAGAGTGAGAATCAGAGCCACGATAAGCGTTACCGAAGTCAACATCGAGGCGGTTCAGAATCTCATGAAGACTGATAAACGCATAATGATCAACGCACATTTAATGCGTAATATTATGGCAACTTACTGGATGCCGCAAAATTGTCCTATCGAAGGAAAAGTATCAAAAATGTTATTTTGCTTCATGACAACGTCAGGCCCCACACAGCAAACACTACGACACAAAAATTGAGCAGAATTGGCTGGGAAACGTTGGAACATCCACGCTACAATCCCGACTTATCACCATGTGACTTTCACCGTCTTGGGCCCTTCAAAGAAGCGATGGGAGGCCATCGATTCGGCGACGACTTTGCGGTGAAAGGAGTTTGTGTTTCAATAGCTATGTGAAGGTCCCGCTAGTTTCTAGGGATTAAAAAGCTCCCAATCCGTTGGAAAAAATGCGTTTCTAGGGCGAGGGATTATGTAGAAAAATAATATGTTTTTGTAAACTTTTTAAAATAAACCCAGAATTAAAAAAGAATGAATCCCGTTTATATTTAATTCATCCTCGGAGATACACAAAACATTTCTGTTAACATTTGTGAAAAACTGATTACGCTATAGTTGAAAACAAAACACACGTTTTTTCCCTAAGCATTCTACTACAACTGACGTAAATGTCTCTGTTGTTACTTCATCCAATTCGCAGTATCTACTGTGCATTATTTATGAAATGACCGTATTTTAATTCCAATTTTTGGTCATCCCTTAACAAATTTCTCGCTTAGCATGATATTATTATAATCCTCCCCAAACCAATTTAATCCAGCCCTTATACATATCCTGAGAACAATTCTCACCATCCCTACAAATAAGGGTTGGTATTGTGACCACATCATGAATTTAATTAATACCTGTGTTAGAATACCACACTTGGACACCCTTGGGGTTTAATCTCAAGGGGTGGGCAAACTAGATAGCGGAAAATAACTCTTTTATACAAAATTACGTACAGGCTGGGAAACAAATAATAGGAGAGAGAAAACTTTAATTGAATTATGCATATTATTTAACAAGTGTGTAATGATGGCTGTTACTGCTAGAAACAGGCATGGCAATTTTACTCTTGTGAAGAGGCAGACATCAAGACATAAAGTTTTGTTTATTTCTTACAAGATAGTAAAAAACTGTTTTGGAAGTTGTCTTATGTTTTTGTGGCCTACTGAACTGTGTAGTGCTGCTCCTCACAGAGCGTAAAGCTCAAAGCTTTCCTGAGTGGAGAGGGTAATCCAGGACACCCTGGAAACCCGGCCTCCAGGCCAGTGTGTTAGACAAGGAAAAATGCGCAACACGCAAACGTCTGAACATCGTTTGACGTACAATAATTGTTAGGGGTGGACACCAAACGCCAGAAGAAGCTATGTATTTAAAAAAATACCCACTGTCTTTATATGAATATGAAGTATATAATTCAATCAAATCGTATAGATAATAATATACTCTTTAAGTTATAATGACGTTAAATGTCAATAAATGATATTTAACTGCGTTTTTTCAAGAAAAACTGTTAAAATCTTCAAATGAGGGTACTTCCTGTTAACCAATTATTCACTAGAAACTCATCAATGATTTTTTTGACCAAAGACAATACCTTCCTTACCTAAAGGAGACGGAAGGTAATTTGTAATTGTATTATTGAAACACTGTTATCTGTTAAATAATTTTTGTTTAGATAAAGATCACATACTAAAATTCTCTGAACTTGTAATCAGCACTTACAATATTTGCAAATTATAAAGTACAAATGATTAGATATAGAATCAATACTTTTATTCCAGTATAAAGCGAGCAGTTCCCTAATAAAATTATATATAATTTTTCTGGTGGATTTATTTGCCGCAACCTTGATAAATACTAAATTTGCATATTTTAATTTATTACTTCAGCTAATTTTAAAGCGAAATATACATAATGTTATCATTTATCTAATATTTGCGATAATGTATCAGTTAATTAGAAAATATTTCTACTGCTTATCTCTCCGTAGACATTAAATATTGTCTTATCTACTAAATTGAAAAATATATTAAGTACAAAAAAACTGCGGACGAAACAGTATGGTACGACTTTAACTGCAAATATGCCCCCTATCATTAATTGGATGCACATTAGACTGATTGAAGGAAATCGCAACTACTATATATAACTTCTAATGCTATGTTAATGTTTAGTGTTACATAATGTAAACCTGGTCTTTGATCTAATGTTTTCAATACATTATCAAAATGTTTTCCATGAACACTTGTGTTTACATTGTACAAACCGTTCATTTGAACGTGATTCATCAGTTAATAATATCCAGAATATAGTTTAATACTCATAAAATCGGGAAATTAAATGCCAAATATAAAATATATCATCCGATGACGTACGAATAACATAGCATATTTTTAAAAAATTCCAATAAAATCAATAATTAATTTACATAGACTAATCGATATACAAATTTATTTAGAGCATATCATTAATCAAATTCATCAATAAATATTACAGAAAATATACTATCGTCCATAATTATGTGAAGAAAACAATTTATTTATTATATTTGTACAAAATGTATACATTTTTCCTCGCTAGTTGGCAGCACCAGTTTCGTTTCATTATTTTTACAAATAAAATTCAATAATATTATATTTGAATAAAATCGTAGAATTGTGCTTCTCAGCGCGCGTTAACATTGGAGTGTAGCAGACTTGCACAAACCAAATTTCTGTTTTTAGATTGTTGTTAGTTTGTTGCATGAAATTGAAATATATAGATCTACTTGTTTTAGCGTAGAAAACTTATAAAATAATATGTTAAAAAATTACTACGCAAAACAGCGAGATTTTACACTATTTTCTCTAACAATCAAAAAAGAGTAACAGGCTTGCACAAACCATGTTTATATTGTAGAAATTTATTTTATTTCTCTTGGAAAATATATTTATATAATTTCTAAGCGAGTAAACGAGCTTCGGCGGGATTTTCAAGCAATTTTTGAATATAAAATAAATGTAATATTAATATATTAGTCAAGGAATAATCACTAGATGGTATTAGGAGTCTAATATTGCAAAAAATTATGCGACAATTTATGTTTAATTTTACGGTTTTAGTGAGCAATTAAACTTAATTAAAAAATGTGGTATTTTTTGACATATTATTTGGTTTGACAATACGACCACCCATATTTTTAGAAGGTATATTGTGTATAAAATGAATGAAAAGTTAAAAATAATTGACAAAGAACAGACACCTTTATAAATAGCTCACCATCTTGGGAGACATTATTTTAAAATTTAGAACATCTATTGAGTCTATAATTATTTCTTAATCATTACAGGGTGTGTCTATTTATATCATGAACAACTATGACATTACATCCGTCGCGAACGATAAATAAACCGCAGAATTTGATAAAATTGGCGTCAAATGACGGCATTAAAAAGATTGGAAAACCATGTCAAGCGATATGCAATAGGTACTTACATTAAATTGGTATTCACAAATATAAAAATAGAACATTTACGTCAAATATAATAAAGATTAGCTATAAAATTTGTACAGTGACTTCTAAAACTTGTCGCAAAATTCCATCTTTTCTTGTTGTCAGGAAGATTTCTTTTAAGTTTTACGCAATTAGATAGACTAACTTTTTAGAACCCTTAAATTGATTCTCTAGTTCATTTTGAAACGAAGTACAGTGTAAACATTTCGAACTCCTTCAACATATTTTAGATAATATAATCGCCCCTTTATCTAAAACATTCACCCTACAAATATTTCCATAAACTGTTCACAAATTTGAACAAATTCGTTCTACGCCAGGATGACATATCTTCATCTTGATGATAAGTTGTTTCTACTACGATATATCATGCCTATTACCCCCCCCTCACACACACATACACTAGAGGGTGTGGGTGAGTCATGAGCAACATTTGAAGTCATTTGGAAAAAGGGATATTTTCTGCAAATGTAGAGACGCCTAAGTAATGGAGATTTATGTGAAATATTTGCCACGAAGACAAGCAATCATTTTTGTATGATTTGGGGTGTATAATATAGTTATAAGGGTAGAAGAAAATGGGAAATAATACCCGTATGATCGAATGTAATTTTAGTTTTATTGACGTATGTATAGCTTAATTATAATTGATTGATTGAAAGCCTTTTGAAAGGTTTAAATGTTCAATACACACTGAAAACTAAGAGGGTAGTCTATTGTGGGTATGTTGCTAGCCCGGTATCACTTAAGTCCCTGGTTCGATTCTCCATGGGAATGAATACGAGGAAGGATTGAAAATGTTCCGGAAAACGGAGAAGGTCTTGGATTTTGAAAAGCAATCTTATTTTAACTCTTCATATGAACTGTCAAGAAATTTAAATACAAACTGTCAATCGGTCTAATCGAGACAAGCGTCTATTTTTTATTTGAAGCCCGAACTCCAACCGAAAATTTGAAGTTGTTTAACAAAAATCCGGTCGATTTTAAACCATGGATGGAACATGGGTATACATTACACTCCAGAGACGAAAATTCAGTCGAAAGCATAGAATGGACATGGTGATTCGGCCCCGAAAGAAGCGAAGTTAATTCAGTTGGCAGGAAAGGTGATGGCGTCAGTCTATTGGGACGCCAAAGGAATTTTGCTAATTGACTACCTTAGTAAGAGAAGAACTATGACTGGACAATGCTACACCACACTTTTAGATGAAAGCAGTAATTCAAGAAAAACGCCCGGGCATGGCAATGTAAAGGATCTTGTTTGACCACGACAATGCGTCAGCTTATTCAAGTCGAATTGTTCAACAAAAATTGAACGAAGTAAAGTTTGAAATCGTCCCCTATCAACCGATTTGACTCCCTCCGATTTCCATCTTTTCCCAAAACTCACAAAGTTCAACGCTGGAAAGATATTACGATTCAACGAAGAAACCATCAATGCAGTAAATGCTTATTTTGAGGTCCTCGAAGAAATCCATTTTTGGGAGGGCATCGAAAACGCTGTACTTAATGTGATCCCAATACGTCTGTACTAATTACGATCATTAGAGCAATTATTGTATTTACAACTCCTGACGTATAATTTCGAATCGATTACCGTAAAGTAAATTAGATATGTTAGGGTGCATATGGTAGTACTTCAACAACTACAATTGAGGTGTACTGAAGGTAATAATCAAACACAATAAAAACGTAAACACATTAGTAAGTCGTACGTTTATTTCCACAGTCACCGTGGTCTAACTCTAATCAATAACCAGAGCACCAAACCAGAGCAATTACCGAAGTGCAATGCGCTGGTAATACGAACAACTCGCCCCATTCTATTCAGCCAATATATTGATGTTGGAAACCAGGACAAACATATAGGAAACTAATTACAGGAACAATACCAACACAGCTAAAAATATATCATATTAACAATTCAAAAATTCGAATCAATATAATGTTTTTTTTTATTTATTATACTAAAATGGTTGCTGTTACCAGAAACATGTGTATTAAGCATCAAAAAAATGTTGTTACCTTCCGTCACCTTTAGGTAAGGAAGGTATTGTCTTTGGTCAAAGAATTCGTGAGTTTTTAATGAATAGCACGTTTTAGAGTCCCTATAATACGATTTTACTATTTTTACGATAATGTCTGTATGAATGTGTGTGTGTGTAACAAAAATTTCTTTAAAAAACGCTGTTATTTTATACTTCATATTCAATTGAATAGAGTTAAAAAATTATAAAAGCAGCTATGTTAACCATGGAAACTGCTATTATATTAAGAAAATTCTAATTGAAAGATGTTAGTGTCAAGTGCAATTGACATAGTATGTCGGAAGGTAATCTGCTGGCCACATTAGATTGTATTAATGCTAAAAATCGCATATCCAGATTTTAATAAGTACGTTTTAATGTCCCTCGAATAGGGATAATAACATTTTTAGGATGATGTCTGTGTGTGTGTGTGTGTGTGTATGTGTGAGGTTGTTGAAGGTACGATTTCTCCAATTCTATAAGACTAAAGACCTGTGTAACTACGGATTCCTCAATCTAACATTAATGGAAAGAGTTGAATAGATTCTGGTAACAATTGGACAACCGGAAGTAGTAGTATTTTAACAAAAACCTAAATATATTTTTTTGAAAATTTATGTTATTACAAATATTAAAAACCAAAATTCTCTATCCGACACGTTTAATTTTTATATTATACCTTCTATAGATTTAAAGATATAGATATATAATCCATAAAATAATCTGTTGTAAATATCACAGCCTGCTCACAGCCCAAACATTTTCATGGTAACTACTTGAGAAATTAAAATGTAATTGACAGATAAATGTCACTAATGTCAGTGTCAAAAATTCAGAGATAGTACTGAAGGCTTTTTCTGGGAACGATATTTAATATTTCTTATTGTATTATTAATTATATATTTAATATAATACATGAACCCTTCATAAATACCGCCAATCCCGTTAATGAATTGGAAAAACATCGAACATTTAGAAGAAATGGAGAAAACTTGCTCATAGAATGAATTTAAAATTATAGAAAATACGTAAATATAAAGATTAGGTGTATTTAGAATTTTTTGTGTGTACAAGAAATGTTAAATACAATATATATATATATACCACAATGGAAAGGGTGCGAGAGGTATTCTAGCAATTGACAACACCTGTAAGTATTATTACATTGTGATACGGCGGTCGGTTAGTTTTTTATTTCAATCAAACACCTGTCGTTCCCGTTTAATTCTTAATCTTCGTTTTTACTTCATTCTTTCCTGTCGCATTTCCGTGCTAGTGTTATACATCAACTTTTCATTTTCTTTTGTCATCACGTAAACGATTTATTTCTGAGAAACAATCTTATTAGCTCATAAATATCAAATGTAGCACTCCCAAATGTTGCAATACAAAATACAAGCGGTCAAAGCCCACTGGTTTCGTGATCTAGCTGCGTGACCCATTCATTGATATTTTCCTTTTTTGTTTTCTGTTCAATTCGGAATTTTGTTCCGGTGTTGTTTTGTCATTTCCGCTGAGGTACTATCCGCAGCTGACAAATGACGAGCGAAATATCATGATGATAAATAACAAATAAATTTATAACATTGAGCAGCGAGAAGACTCCGTGAGGTGACGCCTGGTAGGTTAAATATCGAAACAGATTGACACATTCAGAAATGGGTAATAAGCCGTGAAGATATACTTATTTCAAATTATTTGTCTATTCCAGTTATTAAGTTTCTATAAATTCAATATCTATAAATAACCTTTCCGCCGAAGAGTCGTAATTAAATAAAAACCAAGTCAAAGTAACCTTTGCTATGCTATTTTTACCTTTATCGGCATTTGGAGAAAATGTAGGCCTGCTAAATTGTAGTGCCATGCGACATTTCTACACGTACGCTAATGATTTTCGTATAGAGTGCAATGCGGAGAAAACACAAGTCACACAATATAAAAAACAAAATTAATATAATTTCACGTAGAAATTAGAATTCGAACTAGGTAGACTCAGAAAAATTGACTCATCGGGTCTAGCTATAAAATTATTTTACATTCAAGAGGAAAATTATTTTAATCGGTTACATTTTTAACATACGTTACAGTAACTTCTGGAGTACCATATGTATACCCGATATATTTAGTTGCACTTTGTATTTATTTAAGAAGTTTATAAAAAATAGCTTCACTCATGAGTTTATTTCTCTTTTCCATGTTAGCTTTTTTGTATTACTTATTATAACTGTGCTGTACTATTATTGGGACCTTGTCCTGTCCTATGGCCACTTTTCTAAATAAATAAATTATATACGGGATTTGAACCTGAACCCTCCAAAACTTATTTTGCGTGTCAAGGCACTATTAAAAACTATTAATTTTATTTTTCTTGGAATTAAAATTCTTGGTTCTCGCCGGTTCTCACGCAATGTATGGCTGAGTGCGTTTTCTGTTCTAAGGTGAACTGACCAGCCTAACTTGCATAATAAACATCCTCACTTAGCTCCCATGGCCTTGTGGGTGACTTTCAACCGAGGAGACTTGAAATTGTGGGAGTACACACTTCGTAATTGTACAGATTTACATGTAGGAACATTCTAGAAGCTGTAAAACGCACTTTAAATATTCAAGTGCTAGAAATAAAAAAGACATTCTTTGAGGCATAGTTTTGACATCGGCGGGGTAAATGTTTTGTTTATCAATGTTTTATATTCAAATAGCGGAAAATCCGAGAAAATCTACCACAAAAATGTATGATGAATAAAATGGTATATCTGTTTTAGATTCAAACTTTTTGATAATCCGTTAGCAAACAATTATTGACGCTCATTTTGAAAAAGTTGTTATTAACTTGAAACAAACGACATATGGGTTTATTTGTTGTTTTTTTGTTAAAATATGAATAACTGATCTGTACAGTAAAATTAGAAAATAAAAAACATTTAGCAAATACTTTATGTATTAAGAAAAGTTACTGGAACAGAAAAATGAACAAAAATAGCATTTTTTTTGTTTTATGACTAAAGTACGATTTATTTTGAGTAAGTAATAGTGTGTATTGCACCCCGAACTGTAAAGACTTCTACCACACGATTTGGTAAACTTTCAATTATTTTTCCTTCTTCAGAAAGAGGTACTGTTAGATATTGAATAGTTTTTGGTACGGAATATCATTGCTGAACACTTTGCCTTAACGTAATGCCATATTTTTCGCAGGAATTTAAGTTTGGGCTGCGTTCTGACCATTGTAATAACCGAATATTAACTTATTTTATATGCTACTTTGTTATGTATGCAAAGTTAGGACGCATGTTGTCAACTTGTAAGATGAAATTCTCGAGAACAAATAAAGCAAAATATACTACAGAGACAGCTGTGCATTTTGTAATTTACAGAATTTGCGTCAAAGTACCATATTTAACCAAAACAAGCTTAATATTTCAATACATCGAAATACCAGCCCATGCCATTCTACTACCACATGGACAGATATGAAATTCATAACCAATAAAGAACTCCAGTGCTCTATTGTCTAGTCTCTATGTTCTCGCGCAAAACATAGCCTCTACGAGCATAGCTGGGCAAGTAACGGACATCCTAGGACTTAAGCAATATTTGCCTTCAGCGAACGGATCCTACAGTAATTTCAATTTCATGAATATCTGCCACTTGGAAAAATAGT
The DNA here is from genome assembly GCA_951394225.1 of Harpalus rufipes. Lineage (NCBI taxonomy): Eukaryota > Metazoa > Arthropoda > Insecta > Coleoptera > Carabidae > Harpalus > Harpalus rufipes. The sequence continues at coordinate 51,201,005 of OX596281.1, read as the reverse complement.
TAGTAGTACGACTCATTCTTGTAGTACAAATATTGTTATAAATCGATGTTTAAACGGGTTTATAATGCATAGTTTTCCTGATATTTGTCATCTAATGTATTATATTTGATAATAACGCCCAGGTACATTTCGGGCAGTACTTCTGGGTATAATCAAGGCTATACTGATGTTTTGAATAATGTAATCATCTTCACCTGAAGATTCTTTTCAGGTTGTATTTTCCGATCGAATTGTAACAAATTTATTCACATTCGGTATTATAAGTACTAAGAGTGTAATATACTATACACTTAATAAATATAGTGTTGGCTACATTTGTTTTATTTTCTAATGTTACTATAAAGAGCGGTTGTTCATATTTTAACATAAAAATAACAAATAAACCCATATTTACAAATGTATACCACAAAACATTTTAAAAGTTTCAACTCATAATATTTATATTTAAATAGAAGTGTTTTTTGATACTTTAACACTTTTTGTTTTCATATTCTTCATAACGAAACTGAAAACAAAAGACTAGTTTAAATAACTTTTTAACTCGTTTCTATGTGAGTTCATTGTGTTCACTTCTTCATCTAGCAAGCTGTTTCTTTTAGGTCACTAACCAAATAATTATACAACATACATTTTAATGTTCTTTCTTTATAAATTATTCACCATATCCATATTTATTCTGCTGGAAAACCAGCTATGGCTTCCATAAAGTTGCAAAAAATAAATATAAAAAATTGCATGTAATCAAATATTTGATTATTGGAACATAATCAAAGCAAGAAGCAGAGGATTTTCAATGGAATTCAATTTACGTCTTTTTGTTGCTTTTTGTAAAAATTTCAGTGATGCCAATATACCTGAGGGCTTAACGAAATATAGAGTTGTCAAGGCTTTGTTATTTCGGAATTGCGTACGTCAAATATTTCAGACAAAAATGAGTCTGGAATGGAATTTTTGATTATATCTCATAACAGTCGCAACTGTAAATAAAAAAGAAATGCTCCATCCAAAATTACAATATATGTTGGTATTTCTGTTTTATTGTACTTAATCAACATTAATATTGTAGAGTACCCTTTACACAAAAATTTAATCTTCGTTTTTTTACCTCTCGCTAAGAGAGGTATTGGATTCATGCTAAAAATCGCATATCCAGATGTTAGTGATTAAGCACATTTTAAGGTCCCTAGAATCCGATAATAACATTATCACAATGATGTGCGTGTGTGTGTGTGTGTGTGTGTGTGTGTGTGTGTGTGTGTGTGTGAGGTTGTTGTATGTACGATTTCTCCAATTCTATAAGACTAAAGACCTATGTAAATTTTTTGAAAATTTGTTATTACAAATATTAAAACCCAAAATTCTCTATTCGACGCATTTAATTTTTTTATTATACCTTCTATAGATTTAGATTTAAAGATAGATATTTAATATATAAAATAATCTGTTAATGCATCATCCAAATCGCAGTGTTGCAAACCTGTCCATTATTTATGAAATTATAAAATATTGAATTTGGTTGAGTTCAAATACTATTCTAAGTTAGTGTAACTATTTTGCATCAATTTATCAGATTCCAATGGTCAATTAACAGTTTTCATTGGCTGTCAGCAAAATTTGACGGGCTTTCAACCAATTACAACAAAGCAGAGTTTGCACTATACCAAGATAATATAGTTATTGGAATCTAATAAACACAAAGCAACTATTAATTAATAGTTTGAGATTGTTTGCAGCAAATACAACTACCTGTTCTCTGTTTCTATTCAATTATTAACTTGCTTACTATAGAAATATAATTCTACACTATATTCTATTATCTACCTACCTACCTTTATATTTTCGTGATATTATTTCCTTATCAGGCTTAAAAGAAAATGATGACACCAATAATAAGATGACATCGTGAAGTTAAGGATGAAAATAATTAATTAAGATGAAACGATTAATCACTATTTTAAACTTGGTACTTACAAAGTATCTTTAATAATGTTTTATGTACACTGTTTATAAATATCTTGATAAAAATGTATGTTATACATTATGAAGTATGATAATACAATACAACATTCTTAGAATGTTTTACTGTTGATAAAGAACAAAAATAATATTCTTAAATAAATAAGTATATCATTACGGAATATTACCCATTGCTGTGGGTGTATCAATTTGCTTTATATTTTTGTGTACCACAAGGGATATTTTTGTGCCAATTAAAATTCGAAATAATACGAATTTCCAAGTTTTTCATGCATCGTATATACAAATTTTAGTAAATAAGTACGTTTTAAGGTCCCTAGAATCCGACTATAACATTTTGACGATATGTGTGTGTGTGAATGTTGTAGGTGATTTCTTAAATTCTATAAGACTAAAGACCTATGTAACTACGGATTCCTCAATCTAACAGTAATGGGAAGAGTTGAATAGGTTCTGGTAACAATTGGACAACCGGAAATAGTAGTATTTGAACAAAAATCATATAAATATTATTTTTTGAAAATTTATGTTATTACAAATATTAAAGAACATAAAATTCTCTTTCCAATACAATTATTATATCTTCTATAGATTTACGAATTGTATGAATTCAGATTTTTGCTCCGCCCATTCTGACAAATTCAGTAGTGTCGTTTGCTTAATTTTTTATGAGGGTACATAAGATACTGCTGCTTTTTATTATTATAAAAATATATGGTACAATAAAAGCATTAAAAATTCAAAAATAAGTCAACTGGTACGTTTATTAGCAAATGTAAAACCAAATATGTGTATAAAATAAGATAATGACACAATGTCAGTGTCAGTGACACAGAAAATAACATTATTCGGTACGGCTATGAATCAAGGTAATGTATCTGAATTAATAAATAAACTTACGTTACAGCGAAAGAATTATTAACAACGAGGATCGTTTTAAAGTGGAATGTCTTAACTTAGTCGAAACAATATGAATTTTTGAAAGACAAGCGTGTTATATCCATCCTTATCGCACACGCTTATAGCCTTTGCAAAGGAAAGAGATAAATGTATGCCAATTTGTTAATTCGTTCATGATACAGATGACCTTGATCGGACATCTTAAAAAATTAAAAATTCCCGTACATGAAATGTACATTGAAAAGACGTATAAATAGGTGTTAAATATTTATTTTTACATCCCTATATGAAAGATAGTATTCAATTGTTATCTCTATATAAACAAACTATCAGATCATTTGTTTACATAGGGTGTAGAACCAATGTATTATCTTTTGGTACCATATAAATGGTTCAATGTGATGAGGGGTTTAAGCTTAGCTTTTATCATTAACTAAATCCGGTTGAATGCGTGCACACAACATTTTCTTATCTCTAGTCTGGTCTATGAATATCGTTAGAACGGGGAAATAGCTATAGTAATAGGGAAATCCGGCAACACCAATATATAAAGGTTGAAAAAATCCCAAAATATTTAACAAGAAATTTACATTGTTTCGCTAAATTCTGTTCCAGCTTTAACAGACTTTCGTTGTAGTTGGTTTTTCAATTGGAATCAAATTTGATCTTTTGTATAAATCTGTTTTCTGTCCGTTTCCAAAGCCTCCGATTCAGAAATTGTATATACAGTACGTAAAACCAGTATGTTAAATATAATATACAGATCTTGTAACATCAAAAAATGATAGGTGTGTTTAAAACAGCGTAAATCTAAAAATATGTTCCCTCTCCTGTGACGAAAACTAGTTCATTCAATAATACAAAAATATAACAACGCGGGTCGTCATTTTCTACTCACACAAAAAGAAATATCAATAAGTACCTATAATCTATTAGATAAATATAATATCAATACAGATATTGAAATATTTTTTATACTTATAGCAAAACTAAACGTATGTTGTTCGTCCCTGAACTGAATAGCTAAACGTTAAACGATAGAATTAATCAACCGTTTATTGACGTCAAATTAGGTCCTTATACATGGCGATTTATCGGTCTTTTTACCTCCCGCTACCCTTGGTAAGGGAGGTGTAGGGATCGTGTTAAAAATCGCAATCGAGATTTTGTTAAATGACCACGTTTTAAGGCCAAATTTTAACATTTTCACGATGATGTCTGTTTGTGTGTGTGGGCATTCAGAAAAGTTTAAAACCTTGTATTTCTACCTTAATATGGAAAGAAACCATTAGATTTTGATGTAAGTCACATAACCGGAAATGGCACTTTACTGGAAGCCCAAAATAGTTTTTCTTCGAAAAATACCTTTGAATGTTATTTTTTTGAGATTTATGTTATATAAAAATTAAAGATCACTAAATTTTCTACAGGCTTCTATATATTTTATGGATAAACTATAATTTTAATCCTGGAGCCTACGCTTTAATTGCAACTCAATGGGTATACAGTTTAGATATCAAATGTATGTAACTGATAGATATGTCACTATCAACAAATTATTTCAAATAACAATAGTAACGTTTTAAAAAGAAAATAATAAATAGAACAATAATTTTATGGAAAGGAACTTAATACAGTTACCAGCATAAGTAATAGGTAAGTATATAAATAAATATATCGTCACGGCATATTATCCATTGCTGGGTGTGCCTAACCTAACCTAACAGAATTGTTAGGACCTCTGGCACGGTTTACATGTTGAATAATCTTAGCTACTCTACTTGAATGTGTTCTACTGATGATGAGGACTTTGTTCTCGAAATATGTATATAGTTTCTATAATTTTAAGGTTAAGGGGTAATTGTTTTAGTTATAATTTAACTTTAGATCCCTGCTTTTATTAATCATATTTATACTTATGCTGGAAACTGAATTAAAGTCCTCTCCATATAATTATCAAGGTTTCTAAATTTTCTGAATGATAATATGTTAAAATTGGATTATAGGGACGTTAAAACGTGGTCATTAACTAAAATCTCAATATGCAATTTGTAGCACGATCCCTATACCTTCCTTATACCTTTATTTATTAAAAAAGAACAGGCGAACAAAAAATATAATAAGATACCACAACTTATCTGTAAAATACGGGCAGAAAAATATTGTATTTTAACGGTGTAGTTATTCCCAAAGTCTCTAACCAATCGAGTACCCATAATGATATTTTCTTTATTGAAGTAACTATGGTAATCTAACAAATGGGCCCCGCACAAAATGTCTCATGAATTGAGCAAAAATTAATTATAAATGAGCATAGTTAATTAGTACCATAAACCATCTTGTTATTCGAGATATAATAAGAGCATTCACACTGCGAGATCATATAAAATTATCATTTTAATGAGACTTACAAGCTAACCCTATTCGTTTGTAACTTTACTACAATAAAAAGGAATTAAATACTTGTTCTTTGATCAAATCTTTCCAGAAAAAAGCAAGAATGCATAAATTGCAAGCCACAAGTGATATAATTCTGAACCAAAACTCGACATGCTCTCATACACTTGTTACCGTGGGCTTGCCAGCGGTAGTAAAGAACGTATGTCATTTCACAATGACGTCATAGTGAACCATAAAATAAGTTGACATATTCACAAGTACATGGTCTATAATTTCAAAAACGAATAATATACAATTTACTCACCCATCGCCCACAACCACACACTTGATGGCCTGCATGTTGTTTGATTATCACTGCAAAGATGAGTCGAATTCACAGACGAGGGTGTGTAATACTGACAAGCTTCTGATCGCCACAAGGCCACGCAAACACTACCGACACACTAGCAATTATTCAACTAGTTATTATCTCAAACATCGCACAATCTATCGGCTACGCGATTAGATACAAATATATTGTCTATGAAACGAATATTGCTCACTTGGTCCTCAAAACATGAAATAACTGCGCTGAATAGCACTCGTTCGGTCTGGATTAGACTGCAGACAGCGCATTTATCTACGCGAACGCGAGTTGGAAGACACCGCGCGGGCTCTAGTAGTCAAAATGCAAACTATCAAACGTCAATGTCACTAACAGCTGTCAGTCGTTGTTTGTAATTATGTCTACGGCTTTACAACAACAAGTTTTCGCGTTAGATGCTAGGTATAACGCACATCGCGCACCAAACTGCCCAAATTTCAGTAAGTCTACACGATAAAATCACCCGCGCACGAATAATGTTTATTTTAAAGGAACGCTCTACATCCGCCGTAGAAGTCAACTATTGCGCGACACCGAAGGAACCCCAGACAAATGGAAACAGTATCTACAACTACGCGCGTTTTTACTTCAGCAACGTTATGGAAGTCCGTTAGAAAACATTCCGTCTATTACTCCTACTTTTCTATTTCGCAGCACAAGTCGAGTACGAAACAAATGAGACAAACAAAACAATGTCTAAACTTTTGTTTTTAGACAAGTGAATCTAGTGACACGAGGAATTCGTTTTTATCGCCTGGGGGTAGTGTGGTACCTACAAAGCAAGCAGAGGCTTCTAGGGCTATGGTTGGGGGTACCACAATTGCGGAAAATTATGCTTTTGTAGGGGTTCATCACATTTTCGATCAAGTAAATATATTTTCATGTTTAGTTTCGGTCAAAATGTGAAGTTAAAAATGGTTCAATATTTCGATTTCGGTTAAAGATAGAGTGTTTATTCTTGCACAAATGAACTTTAGAGGGTTGATTTGTATATTTCCGGTCTTAACATGGTTAAATTTCCGGTTAAAAACCCCTCAAATCCGGGTTAAAAAATTGTACATTTTTGGCTAAAAATATGAGTTTAAAAAACGGTCAATATTTCGATTTCGGTTAAAGATAGAGTGTTAATTCTTGCAAAAATGAACTTTATAGGGTTGATTTATATATTTCCGGTATAAACATGATTAAATTTCCGGTCAAAAACTCCTCAAATCCGGGTTCAAAACTTGTACATTTTTGGTTAAAAATATGAGGTTAACAATCGGTCAATATCTCGATTTAGGTTAAAGATAGTGTGTTAATTCTTGCAAAAATGAACTTTAGAGGGTTGATTTGTATATTTCTGGTATAAAAGTGGTTAAATTTCGGGTTAAAAACACTTCATACTTGGGTTCAAAACTTGTACATTTTTGGCTAAAAATATGAGGTTAAAAATCGGTTAATATTTCGATTTCGGTTAAAGATATTGTATTAATTCTTGCAAAAATGAACTTTAGAGGGTTGATTTGTATATTTCCGGTATAAACATGGTTAAATTTCCGGTCAAAAACTCCTCAAACCTGGGTTCAAAACTTGTACATTTTTGGCTAAAAATGTGAGGTTTAAAGTTGGTCAATAACTCGATTTTGGTTAAAGATAGAGTGTTAATTCTTCCAAAAACGAATTCTGGAGGGTTGATTTGGTATATTAACATTTTGAAAGTGTCAGAAAGTGTCAGAATGTCCCAAAAACATGCATCTTATTTTGCTCACAACTGCTCAACGGTTTAAATTATCTATAAAATTAATACGAAATTCGTGTTGTACGAGGTTTAAAATATTTTCAAATAACCGTCTGTTGTGATATTTCTAAGAAAAATGAGCGGTTAATTTATTTCTAGCACTCTAAAGCAGTTACAATGGTCAAATTTGCTAATAATGACCGATCTAGACTTTGTTGTTGCTCTCTAGACGGTACATTATCTCTTTGTAATGTGGCGAGTGATCTGCCGGAAGTTACAGGCATTTTAAAAGGGCACACAGCTTCTGTAATGAGTAAGTTATAAATTTAATATTCCAAAGAAACAAATATATTTTTTATTTTGTACAGCGTGTGATTGGTCTGCAAATAACGACCTAATTGCAAGCGCATCTTTAGACGGAACAGTCAGAGTATGGTCAGTTTCAAACGCAAACTGTTTACGCACATTAACAGATCAAAATAATACAGAATTACTCTGTTGTATTTTTCAACCAGTTAATAATAATTTAGTTATTGTATCCTTCATATTATGTATTAAGTATTCATTGTTTGTTTATGTATTCCTGAATGTATGTACAGTCTGGAAATAATAAAGGGGACGTACGAATCTTGAATGTATCTACAGGGCGCCCACTTAAAAACGGCGAAAGTCGTATCGGTGGAAGGGTTCTGTCTTTAGCGAGTGACACACACGGAAAAATAATTTGGGCGGGAAACGACAAAGTATATTTATTTTGTTAAATATATATGAAATTATCTTGCATTATTTTAGGGGGAAATTGTGTCTCTGGTATGTGAAATCGGCGGAGGTTTAAGGAAAGCCAGAAGGCTTCAATTAAGCCAAATTTGTTCTGTGACTAGTATGAGTTATCGGGCGTGGATTAGCCGGGAAGCTAGAGATCCAAGTCTGTTAGTGAATTGTACAGCGAATGCTCTTTGTCTATTTCGGTAATTTTTTTGTATAAATTTGATTTCTAAATAATTTTGGCGATTTTAGAGTGACGGACCGTGAAGGGATGCTTCAATTGAAACGCAAATACCATAACAAACACCAAATACATTTCGTCAGGTCTACCTTCTGTCCAATTATGTCTTTTCGGCAGGGAGCTTGCGTCGGTAAATGTCCCAATAAAATGACAAAGAAAATTGGTTGATTTTGTTTTTAGTTACAGGGAGTGAAGATAGCTGTGTTTATTTTCTAGATATTGAAAAACCGTCGAGTCGAGCTTGTTTAAATACTTTACAAGGGCATGCGAGTGCTGTTTTAGGAGTTAGTTTTAATTATGATGAATCTCTTTTAGCTACTAGTGATCTACAAGGGTTGGTTATTATTTGGAGACGAGCTAACCAAAATTAATTGTTTATCAGTATTTTTACACTTATTTTTATATGTTTGAAGTTTTATGCATTGTAACGAATAAATAAATTCTGTCCTTGTTTGTATATTTGTGTTTTATTTGTAAGACTCACCTTTCAGTTTTCCCGCTGTCCTGAAAGAAATATGAAAATAATAATATTTAGGGCCAAATTATAAAACCTACGCAAATGGTGCGAAAGTTCTACAAATCTTTCGTTTTAAAATTATAAGAATTGAATATATTATTCAATTTAATTATACCGTCTTTATTAGTAAGAAAGGATTTAATTCTATTAGATATTGTATCCACAAATCCTGCATATTTTCTGTCAGGTCAATGTCTTGCTAGGTAAACTGGCGCCCTAACCCTTAATCTATTCTTGTTTTACCCAGCCCTACTTCTTAACTGGTCTAAGTCACTCTTAAGGTAGTTGTCACTCGAATGTACATATTCAAAAACTTGTTCCATGTTCAAAATAAAAATTAAGCCAATGCAGTTTGTATTTTGTAATACCTTATATTTTTTAACATTTTCGAATGTACGTCTGAAATTCCTTTAATCAAAGAACACCTCTTATTCGGTTATACCAAAATGGGCATTGCTAACTGATAATCCCTCTGGAACGCTTGTACATGATTGTCAAATATATTTCTACCTATTTATCGTATCTTCAGATTATAATTTTCTAGAGGCAATAATATTAAATGTGGGTGGTAAATAATCAAATTTTTATATAAAATCAGTTAATTAGTCTACTATAACTACTTTTTCGATAAAATGTCGGTATGGATATAAAAGTTATAATTTAAAATGTTGTGTTTATTTTGCCATTTCCTATTCTTCACGTGTTAAAAAGGCCAAATTTAATTGCAAATATTTCAGTTAATTATGAGATATACTTTAAATTTCAATTAATTCTGGGTAAAATGGTTCTATGATATAACTACATTAAATCCTCGCTGGGCTAAGTCACTCTCAAATCGCTTGAACGAGCATCTGGACGTTGCAACAAATACTGCGCCCAACGTGGGGTCCAGATTTTCTAAGAGAGGGATGCTAAAAATATTAGTGTCCGACCTTCGAAAACGGGCATTGTGCCAACAGTTGTCAATTGTTTCCCACTAGTGCTTTTGTTTCCGGGTTGTACCTACACACGAAAATTCAGGCATGCGCCATGAAGGTGCCCCCTCCCCTATCACCGACCATTTGGCCCGCAGGTTTAAGTTATAGTATTTTTCATCAACTGTGTAGTACGGGCCGTATAATAAAGGAAGTGGTAGAGGTATTAAAATTTGTTAAAATATATTAGTATGAATTTTTAATATAACTTACTAAACACTAATAAATACCATACTAAAATACTAGTACAGTGTAGGTCCTTTATCCAGTCACAAGGCAATGCAAATATGTTACAGCAGCTGAACTGAGGAGACCAAGACTACAGCAAACGCTGGACGGCATAATTCCAAGATTCTACAAAATCCGAAACCTTCAAGTATATATTACATTTTGTATATAAGGGCCTGCAAATAATCACCTACTTTATTTATATCACCTTGTCCTTGCTAAGATTGCTACTTAAGATCCTACAGAGTACAAAAGTCAACACAAGATCTAGAATATAGTATCACATAAATACAGAGACCCTTGGTTATTCTAAAATCATTAGGCTGTTGAATCAAAAAAGAACAATGGACAAGAAACTGTTTTTGTTTTTGATTGTTTTATATCAAAATGTTAACAGTAGAAGCTGATAAGTAACAAATTGTTCTTTTCTGAGTAGTTGTGTAAGACTTAGGCAATTTATAACATCGGGACCAAAACTTTTGTTGATCATTTTCAAATTGACTTCGGTACAAACTTTCAGATATAGTTTTGATCAAAATGAGTAAAAAAGCTTAATCAACATGGATTCAATCTTCAATAATGTAATAATTACGATTCTCAAAAAAATAAATAATTGTACTAAGTAAAATGTTGTGGCTTTGTCAGTTTTTCTTCAATTCTGATACAAAATGGCGGCCCGAATTTGTAAATAGATCTGTATTACAAGCGCACTGTTATAATAAAAATATTTTCTGTCGATTGGCATTAAAAGTGCGATTTTTGATAGCTAACAGTCTGTAAAATTACATTTTTACTGCCTATTACATAGCAACCACTATACAAACGCATAATGGCGATAACTTTTAAAATAAGTATTCAAAATAATTACCAAATTAATATAAATTCTATAATCGGCAAAGGTGTGTTTAACACGGCACTAAAACATCAGATTTATAGCTTTGGCAATGAAACGACAGCCTCTGCTATAAATCTGGTGTTTTACTGCCTAGTTAAACAAATAACTATTATTAGACCGTCACAATGATTGAGATTATTACTCTTGGTTTTGAAAATCTCAATGGCTTCTCTAATAAACCTGTTGTTTAGGTGTGTTGGTCTCACCAGTATTTTTGTTGCAGAGCATGCCCTGGAAGAATTCCACCATATAAAATTCGAAGAAACAAAAATACTGGCGAGACCAACACACCTAAACAACAGGTTAATTAGAGAAGCCATTGCGATTTTCAAAACCAAGAGAAATAATCTCAATCATTGTGACGGTCTAGAATCTAGTCGTGCCCATGCACGTTGTTATTGGCACCTTGGTTACCTGTTGCTAATGTTTTTGTTATTATTTATATATTTGTTGATTTGTTGTTCATTCCCTCTGAAGTATGAAATACATCCGATGGAGATAACGAATAAGAAACGAAAAAACACACTTCCTTTTAATAATGATCACTTTGATCATTTAGACTACGAAGGAACACGGCTTTGGTCGGTTTTTCTTCAATTCTAATACAAAATGGCGACCCGAAGTTATAAATTAACCCGTATTACGAACGCATAATAAAAGCACTTTTTGTTAATTTTTCTTCGGTTCTAATACCAAACGACCAGGGGCGCTGAGAAATAGACCGGGGCTCAGGGGGGGGATTACATGAAACACACGAAAACTTATACATAGCCTTATGCACCATTCGACAAGGTCACTGACAAGTACACTCTGGAGTACAAATTGAAGTAGGATAGGTTGCGTTATTGGTAGTATTTTTTATTTACAATTTGTACTATGAAGTGTACTTGCTAGTGACCTTGTCGAACGGTGCAAAAGTCAAAATTTGAGCAGGACTAGATTTGCGGAGTGATTCGAAGAATAAAAATGAGCACAAAATATATATCATTTAACCATCGGGCCTAAAGTTAAGCATTTTTTATTCATTTTGGTCTTAAAGTTTGTAAAGTTGTAAACACCCTCTGTTGGTTCCGTATTACAATCGTATTTACACTCATAATGTAAAAGCGCTTTTACTCTAAAAATACGCTCGTAATACGGACCAATGTACTAGCAACACAATGCCTAATATTTGTGATGTAACCAAGATCACAATCAAATTTAAAAGTATTTGACTTTGTTTTGGTCCCAATATTGCAAACACTGTATCTGTATTTGTACATTCCTTGTTATGGTGGATACATATTGGACTTCTATGAATATTTTGTACATATTTGAACGGAGATCATACGTCGCCATGATCTTCATAATCACTGGGAAACTATTTTAATATTAATTAGGTCTGTAAATTAACTTAAAATTAAATAAAGAGCTTAAAATTTCTGAGCTAGTATTTATCAAGACACTAACTATTTAAATAACATTAGTGTCTTAATAAATAAAAATTTGATGGCAAGAAAGCTCAAAAATAAAGTGACTTTTTTTGAAAGCTCTGGCAAAATAACAATCTAGAATTAAGAACACATTTATTAATCAATTCAGACAGATTAAAATTATTAAAATAAAACATAACATTTTACATAGCTTTACAATTTTAAAATAGTAATGAAATAAAAAAATAAACTATACACAATAATTTACAATAAAAATAATTGATTAACAATCAGTCTACTGGCTAAATAAATTCGTCATGGTGACCAGAAGATCATGAAACCTCCTATAATACAAAATCGACCATCTACTCCAACTATTACACAGCTAACATCTCCAAAGGTACAAGAATATTACAGTAATAACACAAAACAACATTAATATAAGAGATACGAAACGTCTGCAGGTAGTCTTCAATCATATAACGAATGCTTTCTTTCCAGCGGAGTACGACGAATACGTGCAAATGTTCAGTTATGCATATGTAGTAGATTAAAAAATAGTAATGATTATTTGATTTTTTTAGATTACATATTATAATCACACAATGTGAGCTAATAACGTAAAAGAAATAAAATATACACGAACACTGATTCATAATTTCAACAAATTGCAAAACCTACGCAAATCGTGAGAATTTCTACTTTTTCAAAATTGTAGTATAAATTTTAAAGAAAAGAATGTTTTTCTGAATATTGTCAATACGGTCCTGATGAGTTTCGTAGATGGCATATGAATAAGTTTAGAGCGGACGAAAGCATAAATAAATAAATATTTCATCACGGCATATTACCCATTGCTGGGTGTGCCAATCTGCTTCGTACACAGATATCAGTAATGATGGAATATTTGTACCGTGTGGGCGCTTACCAGGCATCACCTCACGGGCACTCTTTGCTGGCGTGGAGAGTGCGCCACAGGGGTCATTTTTGTGCCATTAAAATGCGATGTAATTTTTGTCGTCGGTCGGGATCGAACCCGGGTCCCCAGATTCGCGACCAGACACTTAGGCACACGGCCACGAGACCCCATAATAGAAAGAATAGAGATTATGGAAGAAACGAGTATTACGAATGATGAAACCAAGCATACAAAGAGACGAATGCATATGAGAGTATTTTAAATCTAATCATTTTATTCCTATATCTGGTGTTCCGCAAGGGTCAAATTTAGGGCCACTCCTTTTTGTTTTATTTATAAATGATATTACTGAGTGCTTGAAATATTCAGAATCACTGCTATATGCTGATGATTTAAAATTATTTACTCATTGATTGCCATCAGCTTCAGATCGGTATTAATAACCTTCTGGCTTGGTGCTCATCCTCGTCTTTTATTTATCAAAGTGTAAAGTTAAGTCTTACTAAATTATTTCATCTTAATGGATTGGTAACCTTTGTCTTAACAGATTACATTTCGATCCTCATTATTATTATTTAGTGAATACATCCTATAAACATTAGGTTTCATTATTAGCAATTCACGTAATTTCACTAATATAACAACTCTCAAGTCCTTGTACTTTTCTCTAGTTAGAACCAAGCATGAGTTCTGTCTGACTGTCTGGAATTCCATGCTATCGCACTCTTCAGGGCAGCGAAGCGCGAAGCAGAGAAGCTTTGCTTCGTTTCGTTTAGCGTCGTTAAAGTACGCGATTGCCTTACTATCAATTCTGAGGGTATGTGCGCCTGATCCAGAATATTTTTGCTCCAGTTTGTGGCTGCGTTCGGTTTTACGCTATGAGCGGTCTGAGCACTCGATGCCGTTCGGGCGATTTTTTTTGCTCAGATCTACGTTCGGTTATTAGCTCACAGAGCGCACAGAGTCCGATCTGTTCGCTCGTCCTCTAAACATGGAGCATGTTGTCGCCGGCAATGAAAACAGTGTCTATTATATGAATGAATGATGTCGTTTTAATTTTCAGCTTTAAGTTGGCCATAAACATTTCTAACTTCTTAATCAGTATCACCAAAAAACCGTTCATAACTCGCACACAGTACACATGTTAACAGTTCTTTATTATTTTCCGTTTTTATTCTGGCGCAAATTAATAAGTGTCAAAATGACAGCTAAACACTCTATCCGTTCGGTTATTCAAGCTGTAGATCGGAAATCGCAGATGAATTACGTGATCAGATTGCTCACAGTGCTCGACAGATTTAAATACCAAACGCACCCTGTAAAGGACTTGGTCTGGAGAATGTCGAGACGATCAATGCAAGTTTAGAATTTGTTAATCTCTCGCGCAACTTTTTTCTGTGGAGTAATCTCAAAGCCCAGGAACCTGCATACGTTGTTGTTGTTTATATTTAACAGTAGTAGAAATCGCTCACCGTTTGTGTAAGATTTATAATTTGTTGAAAACTATTGTCATATTTGTATGATTGTTCTTTTCAAATTATATCATATATCACAAATTCAATAAAATTCAAAATTTGAGTAAATTTTAAAAGAATTTCATTGTTCCACTAATAAATATAAATAAAGAGAAATAAAATTTTAATTTTCTATGTACATTAGAAACATCTATATGAATAAAAGTATATTAATTAAATAAATATCTTCAATGATACTATATTATTTTCACTGTTAAACCAATTCAAAATACATATTTAACTCAACAATTTAACGAAAAATATGTAACATGGTGTGCACAAATAATCCAGTCAACAAATAAGAAACACAGTCTTATAACCTTTGTTCATATTCCAACAAAATTAGGAACCATTCGATTTGTCCATTGCAGGAAAACTCTTCCTGGAGTCTTTAATGCAAAATAAAGCACACTACCACACTAATAGGCCTCAACGCCAATTAATACTGTTATCAAAACTACCGCACACAAGGCCGGAATTTTGTTAGCGAAGAAAATTAATCGAGAAATTTAAATATTTTGCGATGTTAGTTCATCTTTAGAAAGATGCATATTTTGTTATTATAATTACATGTGACAACCATTCATGAGTTGGCGGGAGGTGCAGTTTTAATTTTATCAGAATTATTCGGATCAAAATAAATAAATTTTCGTCAAAATATTTCCATAGATACAATTTTAATTAATTATTTTCTTGAATACCATAAATCATATTGACTCTACGGCGTATAATAAATTTTATTGATTTTGCATTATTTTGGACATTTGGTTTCACAAATATTATTTTATTAATTTATTCGTGGCTATTAGACCAGTAGAATAAATATTTTGAAAATTGCGATATTTATATAAGAAAGTACGTAGAATCCAATGGTGCTATCAAAAAATTTGTACATCTACCTATTTTTGAGTAACAAATAACCACTCATTAATCGGCGGGAGGTGCAGTTTTATTATTATCAAAAATCGATTTCCCAGCTCATAATACATATGTGTACCAATTTTTGTAATTTTTTTTAAAAGTATATAGTAAATATCCTCAGTTGTATTTGCCGTAAAATTTCTGAATTTTTGTGGGCGACCGACGCAACGGTAGCGCATAAAAATATCAAAGATTCGCGGTAAACTTAAAGTGTGTTTAATTACAAACCACTAAACAAAAAATTATGACAATTGGTATACATATATGAGAAAATACATAGAATCTAATGGTGAAGTCGGAAATTATATAATTCCACCCAGTTTTGGGTGGCGAATACCTACCCATTTAAGGGTTGAATATACAGCTTTAATTTTGCCAAAAATGGATTCCTTGAGTAAAATTACATATATGTACACATTTTTGTTAAAATATCATGACAGATGCATTTTTAAATAAATTATTTGATAATCATAAGTTCATTGACCTTTGTAAATACGAATTTATTGATAGAAATTGGGCCAGTTAAGCGAAAATAATAAAAATTTGTACATTTGTATAAGAAATTACGCAGAATCGAATGGTGCCTTTAGTAAATTTTTATGTCTACCCAGTTTTGGGTAGCGAATATCAACCCATTTAAGGATTGAAGATAGGACGTTAATTTTTTCAAAAGTTGATTCTTTGGCCCTAAATACATATGTATATTAATTTTTGTCAAAATATTTTTACAGATACAATTTTAATTATTTTTTAAAATACCAGAAATCGTGATTTAATGAACTGCCTGTGATCAATTTTATTGATTTTTCGATCATTTCTGTCGATACAAATTGGGATATTTATATAAGAAAGTATGTGGAATCAAATGGTGCTATCGACAAATTTGTACATCTACCTGTTTTTGAGTTACAAATAACCATTCAGTAATTGGCGGGAGGTGTGGTTTAAATATTATCAAAAATCGATTTCCCAGCTCATAATACATATGTATACCAATTTTTCTAATTTTTGTTGAAAGTATTTAGTAAATATCTTCAAATGTATTTGCCGTAAAATTTCTGAATTTTTGTGGGCGATCGACGCAACAGTAGCGCATAAAAATATCAAAGATTCGCGGTAAACTTAAAGTGTGTTTAATTACAAACTTTTTTTTTAAATATGTAGTTAAATGTGCAAAATATACATCTTTTGTTTTAATCAGCTTTTAAAATATGTTCGATTTATTTTCCGCAAACAAAATTCAAAGTCTGCCATTTTGTCCCACATAAGAAATAAACATTTCTAGTTGAGTATTTGCTGTTGATGCCTCTCCAAAGTAGCATTGGCACTAGATTCAATCCCGCTGTCTTCATCAGCGCTGTCCAGAAGACTCGCCTCGCCTTGTACCATTTCAACCGGCTTATGATTCTCTTCTTCAGGATTATTATCCATAATATAAACTTTTTCTGTCAGTTTCATAGGTTTATGTGGTAAAGCCTCAAACGAAACATTTTTACTTTTAGATTTTCCGGGCTGGAGAGGATCTGGAATTTCTTCTGTTGGCGTAGAAACATGTTGGACTGAAAATCTCGTTTTACCAAAAGTAGAAAATGTGGGGATTTCTCGGTTAACTACAGGATCATTATTAATATCAATAGAAAATGTTCTAGTTGATGTAAAAGAATTTGGACTAGGGGGTAGATCTAATTTTAATCTATTTCTAGTATGCCTTAATCCACCAAGGGATGAATCAGAGTTCTTCTCTTCAATTTTTCTGGATTTATCGGCGGCTATAGCCGCTAAATATTTAAGCGGAGGTACTGTATGATGCCTGGGGAGTATTTCAACCCCTATATCAGATATACTAGCGGGTGTTATATCATCTATGCCACTATCAGGGGTGATCCCTTCAGACAAGTCTCGACTGGATTGTTGGGAAGAAGATTGGTAGTCTTGCCACATAAATTTATTTTTGGGGGGTTGTTGGCCTGGAAAAAATTGCGAACTTTGACCGACTGATTGGAAAGGGCGCGCAGATGAGCTGATGAAGAAATCTTCCTCGGAAGCTGCTATACCTGAGAAGATTTTCATTTCCGTTTCGAATTTCTTCCAAATTTTGCGCAACAATTTAAATTTAAAATAAATAAAATAACTTACACGGTCCGAAGTCTGGAAAGGGATTCAGCTGGTACAGATCTCTATGTCTGGAACTTCCACTGGCTAATGGAAATCCACTGCGCGTTATGAATTTATCCAGGACATCATACGCGCCGTCTGGATCATCATACGAAGGAGCTATGCATGAATCAGGGTCCAACTCCCAATCTGTTGAAAAAATAAATAAATCAAACACTGCTTACTATATTTTAGGTAATATTGTAACCTGTAAAATTGGACAGATCTGATAGCGGTCTCCATAAGTCTCCAGAAGGCGCTACAGGGCTTTCTGGTTCGCGGGGATATTCATAAACACAATGATATTTTTGTTTTTTGAACCAAACACCTTTTTGTTGATTTTTTCGCTAGAAATAAAGTCATATATAAATATTTTAGACTTAGTATAAATGAAATCTCACTTTGTTTGATTTTTCTGGTGATCTCATAGCAGATTTCGTGGGTGTTGCTTGTGCGTCCCAAGCGGATGGAACAAATTCAGTTTCTTCTATTTCGTCTTCTTCACAATCGTCACTGTCACTTGTATTGGAGTTTTCTTCATCTATGGCATCCATGGGACTAATTTCTTCCATTACACTCTAAAATATATACATGGCATACATGTAAAACATATTTTATTACAATACACAATTTCTACTTATATTTTTTTCTATAAGACTGATAAAATTAGTGTAAAAATGTACAAAATACAGAACAGAAGGACTTAATAACAAATTTAAAAAGTTTTCTTTATTATAAGATGTTTTTTAAAACAGACATTAACTTACTTTTGAAATGATGGACCATACTTACTTTGTATAGTAAAATAATCTTACTCTTCAATATCTACTTTTCCGTAAAAAAATACGTGGCGCCCGTTTTCTTTTTTACAACCATTCCGGTAGTTTCTACCCCGCCCGTCCCCTATGTAAAAGCTAGCGGCCGCACATCGGACAACTAGAGTAGAGGAACAGTAAGACTATTTTACTATACAGAGTAGGAAGAATACGTGATAATTTACTCTTGACTTGATTGGCTTTTCTAAATGTGTTATTAAGTTTTATATACAACAAATTTGGACAAGAAAGTACTTAAGTAGTAAGAGGAAATAAAAGAAAGGCTGAGTAGGAAGTGCAACTCACCACGTCATGTGAGGCTGCGTGCAAGGCCCGCAACGACTCTTCATGTTCCCCTTCCTGGCCCAATACACACACACATAAAGCAACGGCCGACAACACAATTACAGTAACAAATAGAGTGGTAGAAATACAGAAAAAGCCTCCTAACTATTATTAAATTATCTTAAACCGGAATTATTTTAAGTTTAAACCAAAATTGACAGTCCCGATGTTTTCATTAAACTATTTGTTTAATTTAATTGTTAATTAAATCGGTTGTTAAATCAGAACACCAAAAAATAATAGGAAGAAACGGACGAAATAATGATTAAAATTTCACATAATTCAAAAATACAATAAGACTACTCGTTTTTCAGTAGGCGATAAATTTTGAGAACGGCCGGCCACGGAATCACTCATATCGCGATCAGACACTCTGGCACGCGGCCACGAGACCCCATGGTTGTTTAAAGTGCCGGGAATACGAATTAGAGATTTCCAGTTGTAAAAAATTGCTCCCCACACCATAATAAAAACGCGATTCGTCATAAAAGATTTCATAACCGCCTTTCTCTGCACCAATCCAGTCGCCAATGTTCTACGCCGCACAAACGGTGACGAATACGAGAGAACGCTCTTGTATCGTTAGCCGAACAAGATACTGTCTTTCGGCGGGCTCTAGATCCTGTCTGCCGTCTCTCTGTACCTGTCGGTGCCTACGTCGCCATATGTACGAAATTATGCGTATAATGTGAATTACTTGAGCCGCTACACAGCCACTTCAAAATCACCCACGATTTATATTAACAATTACTCGAAAGCACCATCAAATATAATTTATTCTTACTTTGACGACATTTCGGTACACGCTGACAACTTCTTCAGGGTAGTAAGATAAGAAAGCGTGCACCAACGTCGTCAAAGTAAGAATAAATGCTATTTGACAGAGTTTTCAATTAATTGTTAACACTTTATTCACATACCAGTCGAGAAATTACCCACAATTTATTCATTTATTCTTCCAATAATAAACAATGTTTACGTTGAATTTCGTTTGTTTATTCATATTATTTTTAGTGTTTCAAATACCGATATTGTATTTCATAATAGCAAAGTGTTAGGAGAGAGAAAATAGTTTGACTTCGAAATTTTTAGATTCATTAACATGTAATTTTGAAAATAATGACAAATTTTACGAACATATGAATGATTGTAAATTATGAAAGATATGTATAGAAAATTATCAAATTCGGCATATATAACCAAACATTTTTTCTAGGAAAAAAAAATTCCAGAGCGAGTGAATGTTTAATGAATGAATTAAGAGTTAATGCGAACCTATTGTGTGAAGAATGAATATATCTGTGTCTACAAGTGCAACACCTTTTACCGAAAATTAATAATAATTAGTATAAACCACCTTTGTTAATTGTTTTATAAATTTTTATTAGTATAAGCCATAAATCCCCAACCCTACCCCGAAAAATAAATGTTCTTACCTTCCAAATAAATTCACCACTTGAACTGGATCGGGTATCACTTCCGCTGTCCCAATCCCTCTCTTCCGCATCTTCACTAAATGATGTAGACATTAACTGCGCATCACAAGGCCCCGAAAATCTAATATCCGTAAGATTGCTGTACAAATCTCCCTCGATCGTACAATCTCTATCACTTAAATCATCATTTGTAATTTCTTCTGGAAGATTTTCAACATTTTCTGTAGTTTGTTCTGCCTCTTGTCCAAATTTATCGTTTTGTGTGACTTCATTATAAGTTAGCAAAGACGCCGGAAGTTGTCTCCAGGGGATGTCTTCCGGTGATGGTAAAGGCGCAACACCTATTGCGTTTGTATCTAGTTTTAATTCTAGTTTTGTTTTCGCATCATCTGGTTTTGTTTCTTGCGAATCCATTATGGCATTCAAATTGCTCGATTCTGATTCGTCGATATTTATATCCGGTTTTGTATAAGTGAGATTCATTTCCGTACTGTCTGAATTATCTTCTAATTTTTTTGTTGGTGTGTGTTTTGGGGTATCTTCAGTAATTTCTATTTCTAGTATGTGATCGGAGTCTTGGGAATGAGTGGTACTTAAGGTACCGTGATGCTGAGGGCTTAAACCATAGTTTAAGTCCTCTAAGTTGAATAAGGTGTCGTTGGAACAACAAGAATCTTGACTTGGGGTATGACGGTGTTGTGGTTCTCGCAAACTAGGGCTTTCTAAAATTAATGCAGTATGGGTTTCTGTGTCTACAACTAGAATATCTTCTAGTTGGGATGTGTGGCCTAAGCCTGGCTCAGACCAGTCACTATCGCTATCGGAACCATCCCTAAAAGGAAATTTGACCCTAAAGTTTTGTTCTTAATATATTTTAATACTGCTAATTTAATAAAAAATAAATAAACTCAAGCGAGACTGCATTTTTAATGATTTACTGGAAAACCTGAAGATACTTTTTGAATATTTGTTAAGTTCATTTGTGCAACGAAAGCGCGGAAGACACACTATAAAGTAGAGACAGGTGACCTTGTGGAAACATTTCTGGAAGGCTTCTTGGTCAATAACAATGACATTTTGGCTTGTTGAGGGCCTACCGGAACATGATTCGCTTTCGTCTGACATGCAGCCATCTTTCAAATGATTGTACCATTTCTTTATTTGTGCGATGATCATAGCATTGTCCCCGAAACTGTTAAATTTTCCGAATCATTTCGACGAGTATTCACTACACTTAATCACTCATTGAATGGAAACGACGCACATATTTTGCGACCGGGAAAAAAATCAAGGGTGTCCCCTACACATCCCCACTGAAGGACAACATCTGTACTTCATTTGTTTACGCCTCGTATGTTGATTTGTTGCCGAGAAACTAATTCATTACTGGTTGTTTCATAGTTACGATTTAACGACATTTGGTGTAAATTTAAAGATTTATTTAAAGTTTTAATATTGAGTCGATATTAGTTTGGTTAAAAAATACGTGGCGCCCGTTATCCTTTTTACAATTAGTTCTGTGGTTTCGACCCCGCCCGTCTCCACTGTAAAAAGCTAGCGGCAGCATACCCGACAACTAAAGTGCGTGATTTTCGCGTATTCGTTGCGCAAACAAAACTGCAACACTGGAAAAGAAAATATGTCTACTAGCTCACCTGTGTTGCATTTGGTCGCAATAGACATCGTCACAACAAGATTCTTCAGGAATTGGTGATAAAGGTGTCGCATAAACGTTATATTTTACAATAATTTCGCTTCGTTCTTCAGTATCCCAATCTTCAGGTTCTTGTGGTTCTTCGTGAGACATACCCTGAATTATTAGACCTGAATTAAGGGTTTGTCAAGAAAAATCCGTACGAAGTTTATCTTATAAAACGTAATAATCTGTGCAGAAATAATTTTGTCGTGAAGTTTAAGTTTTCTTGTGAGTAAATTTAAATTTAAGAGTTTTTCTATGCTGTTGGTATAGTAAGAATAAATGCTGTTTGACTGAATTTTCGAGTAATTGTTAACACCTAATTGTTTGTATTTAACTATGTTATTATTATAACATTTAATAATAAATATTTGTTTACCTGTGCATGAGGCAGTTTGGCAGCCAGTTCATTCCTTAGGGCATTTTCGCATTCTTCATCTAAAGCGAATCCAACGTAGCTGTTGTCAATTTCTACAGTCGAAATATCGATTTGACCCGTCAGGTCATCCGTTTCGGTTTGCGGGTGTAGGAACCAACCTCCACCAGGTTCCCAATTACTTTGGGTGGTCTCTGTTTGAGACTTATCTATTATTATAATAAATAAAAGTAATTGTATTTGAAATGTTATTACAAATATACTCAGATATGATGCGAATTGATTGTACGTTATGAATAATGTTTTATCAGGTAGACACCACGAGAGTTAATAGATGAGTCAAATATGTGTATCACACTAATATGTAATTGTAATAGGATAAATCATGAATAATGCAGGTTACTCAACACGATGCAACTTCTTAAAATTATATGAGTCATCCTAATCCAAATATTCTTATGCAAGAATCATTGTTCGTTTTTACCTCTCGCTACCCTTGGTAAGGGAGGTATACGGAGCGTACAATAAATTTATAAATCTATAATTTTAATCCCAGAGCCTACGTTTTAACCGCAACTCCATTGTTACACAGTTTATATCTCAAATGCATGTAACTGACAGATATATGTCACTGTCAACAAATTAAGCATTTCAAATAATAATAGTAACGTTTTAAAAAGAAAATAGTAAATAGAACAATAATTATATGGAAAGGTACTTAATACAGTTACCAGCATAAGTAAATATGTAGGAATATAGGTAAGTATATAAATATATCGTCACGGCATATTACCCATTGCTGGGTGTGCCATTTTGCTTTGTAGACAGATTTCGGTAACGATGATATTATATATCACGGGCACTCATTGCTAGCGTGGAGAGTGTAACACAGGGGTCATTTTTGTGCCATTTAAAAGTCAAAATATTTAGCCTCGGTCGGGATCGACCCAATACTTAAATTTAATTTTAAGTACTTACATGAATAAAAATTAAATTAAACGAAAGGTATTATGCTGTCCATAACAATTTTTTTACTATGGGAATATTGTATGTATTGTATTTAAATTCCTTTATTTGTTTATAGTAAATGAACGATTTGAATTATGCATTATTTTGGACATTTGATTTCATAAATATTGTTTTACTAATTTATTCGTAGCTATTAGACCAGTAGAGTAAATATTTTGAAAATTGCGATATTTATATAAGAAAGTACATAGAATCCAACGGTGCTATCAACAAATTTGTACATCTACCTATTTTTGAGTAACAAATAACCACTCATTAATTGGCGGGAGGTGCGGTTTTAATATTATCAAAAATCGATTTCCCAGCTCATAATACATACGTATACCAATTTTTGTAATTTTTTTTGAAAGTATATAGTAAATATCCTGATTTGTATTTGCCGTAAAATTTCTGAATTTTTGTGGGCGACCGACGCAACGGTAGCGCATAAAAATATCAAAGATTCGCGGTAAACTTAAAGTGTGTTTAATTACAAACCACTAAACAAAAAATTATGACAATTGGTATAAATATATGAGAAAATACATAGAATCTAATGGTGAAGTCGGAAATTATATAATTCCACCCAGTTTTGGGTGGCGAATATCTACCCATTTAAGGGTTGAATATACAGCTTTAATTTTGCCAAAAATGGATTCCTTGAGTAAAATTACATATATGTACACATTTTTGTTAAAATATTATGACAGATGCATTTTTAAATCAATTATTTGATAATCATAAGTTCATTGACCTTTGCAAATACGAATTTATTGATAGAAATTGGACCAGTTAAGCAAAAATTATAAAAATTTGTACATTTGTATAAGAAATTACGCAGAATTGAATGGTGTCTTTAGTAAATTTTTATGTCTACCCAGTTTTGGGTAGCGAATATCAACCCGTTTAAGGATTGAAGATAGGACGTTAATTTTTCCAAAAGTTGATTCTTTGGCCCTAAATACATATGTATATTAATTTTTGTCAAAATATTTCTACAGATACAATTTTAATGAATTATTTTTTTAAATACCAGAAATCGTGATTTAATGAACTATAAAAATTAAAATAACATCTTACCTTTATTTTCCTGGGAAAGGGGCACTTCGTTTTCGATCGTAAACGTCTTATCATTTTTATCAACCATAACAGTTTTATCCAAATTTTCATCCTTTGTTTCATTATTCTTAAAAACATCCAATCTGGGCGAAAAATTATCAAAAACAGAACTCGGACTATCCTGATCCTGTAACGATTTTCCCAAAAACTTATCCCAAGTTTCTAACGAATAATCAACTGAATTTTCAGCTTCAGTAAACGGCATAAAGTTAGAAGAGAACTGAAGCAATTCTTCTTCGGGTCGGTCATCATCGGAATATTTCTCGAAGGTTGTCTTCAATCCCGAGTATAATCCGAGGCCGTATTCTTCACAGGGGCCGAGTATTACATGAGTTTGGCTGTCGGGAGGTTCGTCACCTTCCGAAACAAAGGAGAAGAAGTTTTCGGTGTCTGGTTTTTGTTTGAAGGGTGTACTTGTAGGGAATATTTCTTCATCATATATGTCGCTGTTATCGCAAGTAACTTCTATTATTGTTTTTTCACTGAAGTTATTTTCAGTGCTTTCTTCTTTTTCACTTAAAGATCTTAACGGGGAGTCGATGTTTATTAAAATGTCGCCGTTTTCTAGTTTGTTTTGCATGTTATCCAAAATCAAATCTGGGAGGTGATGAGTTTCTTTTGTTATTTCATAAGTTTTGTTTATTGTGTCTTGAACTATTTCTGATAGTTTTTTCGGTTTGTTTGTTTCTTCGCACTCATTTTCGTCGGATAAAATATCTTCTAAACTATCAACAGATATTTTTAAAATATCTTCACTAGTATCTTCTTCTTTAATGCCGTTAGTGTTTTTTTCTTCGCACTGCACACTAGCAAAACCACTGTCTTCACTTAACGAGTTAGTTTTAAAACTTTCTAGAACTAATTCGGATTTCTTCGGTGCTTTTTCATCATGTCCATTAATTGTAAGTGTATCTTCTTTCATTTCATATTGTTCTAGATTATTTTTTAAGCTATCTAAAGCGATTTCTGCTAATTTTTTTGGTTGGGTAGAATCTTCAAGAATATCAATAAACTTATTTGTTACTTCGCAGGTTATTCCATTTACAAATGGATGATTTTTGCTTTCATATCTCTTTTCACTTTCTAATAAACAGTTAATGCCAGTCATTAAATCGTTCTGATCGAATGGATGTAAGTAACTTTTAACTGGGCTAAAACATTCTATAGGAGGCTTATGGTCGACTGTAACACTAAATACGTTGAAGACTTGGTTGATTCGCTGAACGTTCGAATCGTCCAAATCGAGAAAATCTGCTGTTATGTCTACAGGGGTTGGTTCAGGCTTTTCTTTGGTTTCTACAAGGGTTGAATCTTCTTGGTTGTTGTTTCTTTCATTGTTAATGAAGTTTTGAATTGTTGAATATTCTGTGTTTTTTACATCTTCGGTATTTAAGTCATCTTGTTTCATTGATTCGTTTGATTTTAATGATATATCTATATTTTGATCTTTGTTTAATGTTTCGATTAAATCTGGCATAATTGTTGAATCTTGATATAATTCCGTGTTTAAATAATCTATTGTAGATATAGTTGAAGGTACGTTTTCTGTCGATTTTATAGGTGGTATATCTTTATTTTCTATTGTAGGTTCTTCAAATTGTAATAAAATGTTTGTAGATTCATTTAAAACAATATTTTCTTGAGATGTTGTTGAAGATTTAATTGGATCTACTTCTACAGATTTTGTTGAACATTCAATATCTTTTGTTAATTGTGTTTTGTTTTCTGCAGCTGATATTTCTTTATTTTCTGTTGTAGGATCTTCAAATTTCAATAAAATATTTGGTGATTCATTTGGTAGAACGATATCTTGAGAAGTTTCTGCAGATTTTGTTGAAGATACAATTTCTTCTGCTAATTGTATTTTATTTTCTTTATTTTCTGTTGTAGGATCTTCAGATTGTAATAAACATTTTGTTCTTTCAATTGGTGCAATATTATCTTTTGATATTTCTGCCGATTTTGTTGGACATTCAATGTCTTTTGTTAATTGTGTTTTGTTTTCTGCAGCTGATGTTTCTTTATTTTCTGTTGTAGGATCTTCAAATTGTAACAAAACGTTTGATGATTCAATTTGTAAAATATTATCTTGAGATGTTTCTAAATATTTTGTTGGGGTTAATTCTGCAGATTTTATTGAAAATTCAACGTCTTCTGTTAATTGTGTTTTGTTTTCTGCAGCAGATGTTTCTTTATTTTCTGTTATAGGATCTTCAAATTGTAACAAAACGTTTGATGAATGAATTTGTAAAATATTATCTTGCGATGTTTCTGGAGATTTAGTTGGAGTTAATTCTGCAGATTTTATTGGACGTTCAATATCTTCTGTTAATTGTGTTTTGTTTTCTGCAGCAGATGTTTCTTTATTTTCTGTTATAGGATCTTCAAATTGTAACAAAACGTTTGATGAATGAATTTGTAAAATATTATCTTGCGATGTTTCTGGAGATTTAGTTGGGGTTAATTCTGCAGATTTTATTGGACGTTCAATATCTTCTGTTAATTGTGTTTTGTTTTCTGCAGCAGATGTTTCTTTATTTTCTGTTATAGGATCTTCAAATTGTAACAAAACGTTTGATGAATGAATTTGTAAAATATTATCTTGCGATGTTTCTGGAGATTTAGTTGGGGTTAATTCTGCAGATTTTATAGGACGTTCAATATCTTCTGTTAATTGTGTTTTGTTTTCTGCAGCAGATGTTTCTTTATTTTCTGTTATAGGATCTTCAAATTGTAACAAAACGTTTGATGAATGAATTTGTAAAATATTATCTTGAGATGTTTCTAAATATTTTGTTGGGGTTAATTCTGCAGATTTTGTTGGACATTCAATGTCTTCTGTTACTTGTGTTTTGTTTTTTGCAGCTGATGTTTCTTTATTTTCTGTTGTAGGATCTTCAAATTGTAACAAAACGTTTGATGATTCAATTTGTAAAATATTATCTTGAGATGTTTCTAAATATTTTGTTGGGGTTAATTCTGTAGATTTTATTGAAAATTCAACGTCTTCTGTTAATTGTGTTTTGTTTTCTGCAGCTGATGTTTCTTTATTTTCTGTTGTAGGATCTTCAAATTGTAATAAAATGTTTGATGATTCTTTTGGTAAAATATTATCTTGAGATGTTTCTAAATATTTTGTTGGGGTTAATTCTGCAGATTTTGTTGGACATTCAATGTCTTCTGTTACTTGTGTTTTGTTTTCTGCAGCTGATGTTTGTTTATTTTCTGTTGTAGGATCTTCAAATTGTAACAAAACGTTTGATGATTCAATTTGTAAAATATTATCTTGCGATGTTTCTGGAGATTTAGTTGGGGTTAATTCTGCAGATTTTATTGGACGTTCAATATCTTCTGTTAATTGTGTTTTGTTTTCTGCAGCTGATGTTTCTTTATTTTCTGTTGTAGGATCTTCAAATTGTAACAAAACGTTTGATGATTCAATTTGTAAAATATTATCTTGCGATGTTTCTGGAGATTTAGTTGGGGTTAATTCTGCAGATTTTATTGGACGTTCAATATCTTCTGTTAATTGTGTTTTGTTTTCTGCAGCAGATGTTTCTTTATTTTCTGTTATAGGATCTTCAAATTGTAACAAAACGTTTGATGAATGAATTTGTAAAATATTATCTTGAGATGTTTCTGGAGATTTAGTTGGGGTTAATTCTGCAGATTTTATTGGACGTTCAATATCTTCTGTTAATTGTGTTTTGTTTTCTGCAGCTGATGTTTCTTTATTTTCTGTTGTAGGATCTTCAAATTGTAATAAAATGTTTGAAGATTCAGCTGGTACCATCATTTCTCCAGATTTTGTTGAACATCCATCTGTTAATTGTATTTTATTTTCTTCAAGTAATACTATTTCACTTTCTGTTGTGGGTTCGTCAAATTGGAACAAAATATTTGGTATTTCAACTGACACAAAACTTTTCTGTGTTGTTTCTATATTTTGTATTTGTGTTTGTTTCAGATCTGAAGGTAAGTTTTGTTCATTTGATAAGAAATCATTTGTGATTTTCTTTATATCTTCATTTTCTTTATGTATTATTTTAATTTCTTTTATTGGTGATTCAATTGTTGTAGATTGTGTTTTATTTTCTTTACTTTCTGTTGCTGAATCTTCAAATTGCAAGAAAATATTTGATGGTTCATTTGGTAGAACATTTTCAATAAATGTTTCTGCAGATTTTGTTACGGCTACTTCTGTAGATTTTGTTGGACATTCAATGTCTTCTTTTAAGTGTGCTTTATCTTCTACAGCATATATTTCTGGATTTTCTGTTGCTGGATCTGCAAATTGCAATAAAATATTTGTTGGTTCAATTGGTACAATATTTTCTGAAGATATTTCTGCAGATTTTAGTAGTGTTTTAGTTTCTACGTTAGATATTTGTTGATTTTCTGTTGTTGGTTTTTCAAATTGTAATAAAGAGCTCGATGATTCAATCGGCACAATAATTTCTTGAGCTATTTCTGAAGATTTCGTTGGAGATTCAATGTCTTGTTTTTCTGTTGCAGGTTCTTCAAATTGTAATAAAATATTTGAAGATTCAATTGATTTAATATTTTCTTGAGAAGTTTCTGCAGATTTTGTTGAAGATACGACTTCCGTTAATTTTGATTTATTTTCTAAAGAAGATATTTTATTATGTTCTGTTGTAGTTTCGTCAAATTGCAATAAAATGTTTGTTCTTTCAATTGGTACAATATTTTCTTGAGATGTTTCTGCAGATTTTGTTAGGCCTTCAATGTCTTCTGTTAATTGTATTTTATTTTCTACAACTGGTATTCTTTTATTTTTTGTTGTAGGATCTTCAAATTGTAATAAAATGTGAGATGATTCATTTGGTAAAATATTATTTTGAGATGTTTCTGCAGATTTTGTTGAAGATACAATGTCGTCTATCAATTGTGCTTTGTTTTCTACAGCAGATATTTCTTGACTTTCTGGTGAAGATTCTTCAAAATGTAATAAAAGGTTTGAAGATTCAATTGGTACAATAGTTTCTTGAGAAGTTTCTGCAGATCTTGTTGGACATTCAATATCTTCCATCAATTGTGATTTAATTTCTGCAGCAGATATTTCTTGATTTTCTGTTGCAGATTCTCCAAATTGTAATAAAACGTTTGAAGATCCAATTGGAACAACTATTTCTTGAGAAGTTTCTGCAGATTTTATTGGACATTCAATATCTTCTATCAATTGTAATTTATTTTCTGCAGCGGATATTTCTTGACTTTCTGTTGCTGATTCTCCAAATTGTAATAAAATGTTTGAAGATCCAATTGGAACAATAGTTTCTTGCGATGTTTCTGCAGATTTTGTTGGACATTCAATATCTTCCATCAATTGTGATTTAATTTCTGCAGCAGATATTTCTTGATTTTCTGTTGCAGATTCTCCAAATTGTAATAAAACGTTTGAAGATCCAATTGGAACAATAGTTTCATGAGAAGTTTCTGCAGATTTCATTGGACATTGAATGTCTTGTATCAATTGTGGTTTATTTTCTGTAGCAGATATTTCTCGACTGTCAGTTGGTATTTCAACTGATATAAAATTTTGCTGTGCTGTTTCTATGTTTTGTATTTCTTCTTTTTGCGTTTCTTTCAGATCTAAACGTAAGTTTTGTTGTTCATTTGATAAGAAATCATGTGTTATTTTCTTTACATCTTCATTTTCTTTATGTATTCTTTTAATTTCTTTTGGTTGTAATCTATTATTTACATTATCTTCGGCCTCTTGTAATATTTCATTAATCTGACTAGTAATTTCATCTTTATCTTCTCTGTTCATATTTTGCTGTTGGGTTATGGTTTCCGGCGCGTTTTCGCTGTTAACATATGTATTAAGATTGGAAAATGTTACAGATTTTTTTGCCTGTTCTGTATTTATGTTTTGATGTTTGATATTTTCTTCTGTTGTAGGATCGTCGTATTTAATATTAGAGGATGGTAAAAACGATACAGATTTTTGTGTAAAGATTTGTAATGATTCTTTATTATCAAGATTTTGTTGAGATTTTTGTCCATTTGAAATATTTGACTCATTTAAAAATTGGACAGTTTTTTCTGCATTTTCTACTATTTCATCAACTTGAGATGAAATATTTTTTTTATCTTCATTGCTTAAAATTTGTTGTGGTTTTAAAAACGATACAGATTTCTTTTCTTCGTTAATTTGTTCCTTATTTTTAATAATATCACTTATTTCTGATTCTGCAATTATATTTTGCAGAGTCTGAAGATTTTCCGTGGGTGCGGCTTCCAGATTCTTATTTTTTGATTCAAATTTAATGTTTTCTGTTTGTGACACATTTTCTGCATCAATTTCGTTATTAATAAAATCTTGTACCAAGGGGAAATTATTTTTTGGTATGCGTATTATTTCGATATGTTCTACATTTTTTTCTGTCGATTCTGTTACTTTATTATTTAAAATATTTTGATTATTTACGGCTACATTTTCTTGTTCTGTGGTTAAAATTGTTGATTGTAAAAATGTATCAAAATTATTTTCTTGACGTTCTAGATTAATTTGTGTGGTACTAAGTTGTTCTAATTTAGAATCGTCTATGGAAGGTTCTGTTACACTGTGTAAATCTACTTCTAAACTTTGATTTGAAGATGATTCAATTTGTTCAGATTTTTGTACAGGAATAAACAACAAACTTTCTCTTCTTTCTTCATGCAATTTCTTCAATTCTTCTTGGAATATATCTCTTACTGTGTTCATGTCTATATGAGTTAAAACCATAAGATCTGCAACCGATTTCGATTTTTGTCGGACTTTTTCTGAGTAAGCCCCGCGTTCTATTCTTCTTTTCCATGTTTCATCTTCAGTTTCTGATCCAGATTCAGACCTTTTAGGGAAAATTAGACTATCTAAATTACTGGAATCATCCAAATGAAGAATATTTTCAGATCTGGCTGTTCCTAAGGACGACAAAGGTGTTGGTTCAAACGAAGAAGATGATGACGTTTGTTCAGAAGCTAACGCTGTGTCTAACTCGTGAATGGCTTCGCTTAAGCCTCGAACGTATTGCATATCATCTGTATGCGAAGCCACGTTTTCTAGCCAAGAATCCATTTGGATAATTGTGTTTGTGTCTTCTGTTAAATTCTCGAATGAACCGTGTAAGTTTGTAAGGCTGGCTGATTTAATTCGAGTGTTGTCTGTTTTGATGATAGTGTTTGGTTTGAAAGATTCCCAGCGAAGATCGAAGTTTTCTGTCGAAAAATCAGCAGTGGGTCGTGATGTGGTAGGGGATGATGTGTATGTTTTAGAGAGGTGAATTAACATAGAGTAGATTTGATTGATTTGAGGGCGGTTTAAAGATGGCAACCAACAATATTCCATTAGACGGTAGCTAGAATATAAACACATCAAAAATTGGATGACAATATAATAAAAATATAATAATAATAATACAAGATGACGCAAAAGTAATCACTGGGGTAGGGGGGGGGGACGAATGCAGCGTTGGATAGCTGGAAGTGTCTGTACGAAAACACGTTTTTGTCGCTGTAATAGTAATTTTTCTATAGAGGTTAGAAGCGAACGTTTTTTTCTTGTGCCGACAACAATGTGTGACGAAAAACACGAGCAACGGATCAATGTGAAATTTCTCGTTAAATTAAAAAAAAAAACTCCGACTGAGTATAAGTAGTTGAAAGAGGCCTATGGTGAGAATTCTCTATCTCGTGTGTGTGTTTTCCAATGGTATAAACGGTTTTCTGAAGGCCGAGAGAGCACCGAAGATGGTCGACCTGTCTCTGTTTTTGTTTGTTGAAAATGTTTATTTAAACGTTTAATTTTTTCCCATTAAGTCGCGAAGATAATATCGGCCAAGTACATGCCGTGCAAATCGCCAAAACGAGAGATTACGCTTGCTATTGCTCGAGCTGTCTGTGTGCGGCTGCGCCATCCTACTGGAACCACATGTTCCCAAACCCAATTCATCAATTTGCTAAGCAAGAAGTCGCCGCACCAAACAGTGACTTTGTGTGCAGGCAATAGTTGTTGCACTGTTTGAATTTTGTACGGGTATATTTTCAAGTCTTTCACTAAAATACGCTTTAAAGACCGTCTACTAATGCCCACATTCGTGACCCGTCGGATATTCTCGGCCGAACGGCCATGTCTGTTACTGTCCCATATTGAGTCAGTCTCCACGAAGCGAGAGACTAAGTGCTACTGCGGTACCACATGATCAGGGAATCGACGACGAAAATTACATTGACCCAAAATCACGGACCGATAAGGTGTCAAAAATATTGATACATTTATTCTGCGACAGTAATGGAAAGTAATTTATCCACTAACAATAGCAACACATTGAACTGAATATAAACAAATCGTAACTAAGGACAGTAAAGTCGACTTAACCGCATTAGGCCACTTATATACAATGACAGTTTATATTTTTGTTTTAAATGGATTTTCTTTCGTGAAAGCGAGAATTTTTTTATGTGTAACGCGTTAGATAAGTTTCTTTTCTGTCTTCGGTGGAAAAATTCACTTACCTCCCTTGGTACGCAAATAACTATTGCGCCATCTTATACATATAATAAAGAATAAAACAAACTTACAGGGGTGGAATGTAATACGCGTTGAAACTCGGTTGCGCCAATCTGACATTGGGCGCGTCCATCACTTGTGAAATAACTTCATCATCTGTCAACCAATCATATGGCATACGGCCCCATTCACAAATTTCCCAAAAAGTTACAGCAAGGGACCAAATATTGGCTTCTAAGGTTACCTAACATAAAAAAAATCAAAAACATTTTTATACTGTTTCATTTTTTTTATAAAATACTTGTTTGGGTTGTAGGGTTGTGTTCGTATGGTTTACAGACTCCGGGGCACACCACCGAACTGGAATTGAAGGTGTACCTTGATAATAATCGTTAGGGTAGTGACTTACAGCTAGGCCATAATCGCCAAGTTTTAGACTTAAGTCTGATGAAATTTGGCACGTTCTCGCAGCTAAATCCCTATAAAAAAAATCATCCATTTTGTTTCTCCTTTACCTAATAAGTCCAGTCAGTAGAGATTTTTAACTTGATTTTCCATTGACTGGACCAATATGTATAAACTTACAAATGCGGCAAATTATGCTCATGTAACCATTGTACCGCCCCCGCCAACTGCGTACAATATCTCAACGGCACCCCAACCATTACTTCACTATCTCTTAATTCCTTATTTTCCATTAGGAACCTTTTTAGGTCCCCTTTAGGGCACAGCTCCTGAATTAAGAGTAAGGGCGTCGCCTCGAGACTCCTCCCCAGCAGGCGCAACACATGAGGGTGGGCCTCTGTGCGGTAAACAGCAGCCTCTAGTAAAAACTGTGCTTGCTCATGTGCTGACGCTGAGGACTCAAGTATGCGTACTGCTACTGGAGTCCATGCGTTAGGGGAGGATATTCCCAGGGCTTCGCCCTCTACAACGCGGCCGAACCAACCGGGGCCCAGTTCGCGGGTGTATTTTAGGCAATTTCGGGGGAAGTTATACTCTGTTTCGGCTGAAAAAATACGACAATGATTGGTCAAAAAATACAGCCGAACATATAAAATCAATTTCGTAATTTCCTGCTTCCCTAATTATTTTCGAGAAAAAAGCTTCAAATGAAAGTTGTAGAGCATAAAATTCTGCATCTGGTTCAATAAGCAAAAATAACTTTATATGCCTTGTAACCAAGGAAAAGAGGCAAATAAATAATAACGAATTTCTCCGTGACACAAACAATATAACAAAAATTACGAAGGTACGTTTAGTCTAACAACTACTGAGTCAACTCCAATGGAGTCATCGTCAAAAGTCGGCCAGCATAACAAGTAACCACAGACAGGTTTCGCACTATTTGGTGCTCATCAGTGTGGTGTAATTTGTGACCTACAGTGAGTATATTCATGAAGTAAAGATAACGCTGGCAGCGATCATATAATCATCTACGATGGTAAAAAGCCTGTAGAGGTATGTTAGTACCAGCAGAGCCATCTACGGCAAGGAAATTGTATTACATGACTTTAGTGAAAGTATCTCTCGGTAGATGGCTCTGTAGATAATAACATACCTCTACAGGCTTCTTACCATAGTAGATAGTTATATAATTGACGCCAGCACGAGTCGTTGAGTCGTCGTGGTGGTCTTGTGGCTATGCTGCTCGACCGGCATCACTGAGGTCGTAGGATCGATCCCGCATCGTTCTAGACTTTATATGCTATGAATACCAGTCGGTCAGGAGGGTTTTTCTCCGGGTACTCCGGTTTCCCTCTGTCGGTAGGTACACAAACATCCTATACGGTTCGTTGCTGTAGGGGCTAGTTCACTACTCGGGCAGAGAGCCATCTCTGTTCACTAAGTGAAAGCTCGAAGGCATCATTAACCGAGAATTACAAGACCCACGTCTAATTCTCAACCGTCATTAGACTAAAATGTCTAACGGTTTATGTATCATATCAGGGCAATTTATTTTTATTAGGTATTATTTCTAATTTCTGTTCCACCTGAACAGAAATTACAAATAATAATAAAAATAAATTAATCTAGCTTGGCAGATAAATCGTTAACATTTGGTAATTTTTTGTTTGAATTCCATGGCTGTAGCTATTTTTGGGGTGCTTTTCGACATTTTCGTCTCTAATTTCCGCCATTACAACACAAAATTAATTTTGTTTATTAATTCATATGCAGAATTTTATGCCCTACAACTTTTATTTGAAGCTTTTTTACCTAACATAATTAGGAAAGTCTGATTTTACATGTTAAAGTCTTATGTTCGGTTGTGCCTATATATTAAAAATATTAACTTACCGAACCATTCGCTGACGTCCAAACCATCAATTTGTGGATTAACAACTTTGTTAAATTCGGGATTAGCCTCATTTTCGGTATAACACTATAATGACATTTTATACATATTTCTACATAAAAAATATATATATATAAATACAATGGCGGTGCGTGAATTTATTTCATATATTACTCCAATACATTTTAATGAAAAATTACAAAATTCATAGCCTCATTTGACGCATCGCCACTGAATAAAACTTACAATAACGGGTGGTTGCGATCTAAATACATTATTATTATGATGTGGAGGCGACAGGGGTGTGAATATTGTAAATTCAGCGTTTGCTATGGGGTTTATGTGACCTGGATCGTCTCCAGTTAAAGAGGTCTCGTTGATGACTGATGCTGAAACTGGACTGTTACGAAATACCTATGGGAAAATAATACCTACCATTATAATAATAATGTAACAATAGTAACAATAACAAAGAGATCACAACTTCTACATCAAGAAAGAGAAAGAAAATCCAGCTGTTTCTTAACAAAATTTATTTGTATTTTATTAATAACACTAAAGCTTCTACAAAAGATCTATAAATCTCAAACATTTATAATGGATCCCTAATTAATCTTGAATATTTTCTGACGTTTCAACTGTACAATTGTCTTCTTGAGGGCTCTAATAGTGGCCACCATATGACCTCCCGTCAATCCATGTTTAAAATAGCAATAAGCTTTAAGTATCACTTCCGGTTGATCGTTTGTAAACAAAATCTAATTTGTTCCAATAAATAGAAAAGTCTGTATTACTCGTTATACGAGACACCCCGATTATTTTCTAAATTATTGGAAATAAAACTATAATATAGTTATATTTTTACTTCCCGCTACCCTTGATAAGGGAGATATAGGGATCGTGCTAAAAATCGCATATCGAGATTTTGGTAAATGACCACGTTTTAAGGTCTCTAATCCGATTTTAACATTTTCACGATGATGTCTGTATGTATGTGTGTGTGTGTGTATGTGTGTGTATCCTCTTTACGCTCTAACTCAAATAATATCGTTCAGAATATTTTGAAACCTTGTATTTCTACTTTAATATGGAAATCAGATAACCGGAAATAGCACTTTACTGGAAGCTCAAAATAGTTTTCGAAAAATACCTTTAAATGTTATTTTTTCGAGATTTATGTTATATAAAAATTAAAGATTATTAAATTTTCTACAGGTTTGCATTAATACATTTTCTATATATTTTATAGATAAATTTATAAAACTGTCTATAATTTTAAACCCAGAGCCTACGTTTTAACCGCAACTCCATTGTTACACAGTTTACAAATGCATGTAACTGACAGATATATGTCACTGTCAACAAATTAAGCATTTCAAATAATAATAGCAACGTTTTAAAAAGAAAATAGCAAATAGAACAATAATTATATGGAAAGGAACATAACACAGTTACCAGCATAAGTAAATATGTAGAAATATTAAATAAAATAAATATATCGTCACGGCATGTTACCCATTGCTGGGTGTGCCAATCTGCTTTGTACAAAGATTTCAGTAACGATGATGACATATTTGTACCATGCGAGCGTTTACTAGGCGTGGAGAGGGGTCATTTTTGTGCCAAATTTGAAATATTTATCGTCGGTCGGAATCGAACCTGGTATTTAAATTTAATTTTAAGTATTTATATGAATAAAAATTAAATTAAACGAGAGGTATTGTGTTGGCCACAACAAATTTACCCTAATAATAATCTAATTATCGATCTATACTACAGTCTTTAAGGCTAAAAATATACAGCATATTTTTTATCAACAATTGTTATATTCAAACGTGGGATTTAAACGACTTCATCCACAATCACAACATTATACTACATTTTTAAAAATAATCTATACACTATTGCACCAAATAACGTACAATAAAAGTTCCAGTTTAAAAGAGAACTATAAATAAATGATATATTCTTTTACAAGTGTTGCAGGCTTCATGCAAATCTTAGCAAATAAAATATGTATGTGCTCGCCACAGAATTGCGGAAAAATTGTTAAATTTTCATGGAAGTATTTTAGGAAACACACTGTTCTAAATTTTAAAAGAAAATAAATTTTAAAGTGAATACACACACGATAAAGCATCCTTCCATTAAAATTTCATCTAAATATTCTCAATTAATCATAAATATTATGTAATCGTGCAACTGAATACAAATGTATCATCCCCACCGTGATCTGCATAAAAGCGGTTTCCCCTACCCACCCTCCGCGGAGGGAAAAGAATATGCCTATTTTTAGAATAAGGGTAAAGGTTATTACGTGTTCTATATGAATAGTACCTCGATGACACAAAAAATCATTATTAATGACACGAACACAGAATTAGCGAAAATGAATGCATTGCATTTTAAAAAGCAATAAACCAAAAGTATGGGAATTTAACCACAACAATGTTGAATTCATAAATAAATATTGTTATCAAGCTTTTATCCGTTAAAATGAGTAACCAATTTTATTTCGATAAGAACGATATATACAAGGTGTAGACCGCGACATTGTTCGTTGTTTCCTGTTTTTATAATTATTTTGGGTAAAAAAGCTTCAAATAAATGTTATAGAGCTTAAAATTTTTCATCTGAATCATTAAGCAAAATTAATTTTGCATGCCCTATAAGGGCAGAAATTAAGTATGAAATGAAATCACCCCAAAAATAGCTATAGCCATGGAATTGAAACAAAAAATTAACAAATGCTAACGATTTAACTGTCAAGCTATAGGTTAATTTATTTTTATTATTATTTGTTTGTGTGTTAACTGGAACAGAAATTAGAAATATCTAATAAGAATAAATTACCCTAACGTGACAGATAAACCGTTTGACATTTGTTATTTATTTTGTCTCAATTCCATGGCTATTGCTATTTTCGAGGTGATTTTCGACATATCTAATTTCTGTCGTTATAAGGCACACAAAATTAATATTTCTTATTGATTCAGATGCAGAAATAATTATGTCAGTGTCTGAATAATGATTGTCAAAATAAATACTAATAATTTGATGTATAAAACGTTACGCTTTTGTTCGTCACTTGTTTCTAATTCCATGGCTAAGACTATTAAATTGTAATTCCGTTAATTTTCAAATTTTATTTCTGTAGTTATGAATTTTTTTATTGCGTCGGACGTAGAATTTTTTGCTTTACAACATACATTTGAAACTTTTTGTCTAAAATAATTAGGGGAGCAATGCGCACTGAAAAACTGATTTCCTATGTTAAACACATATGTTTCACTTTCTGTGATACACCCTGTATATATATGTGTGTGTGTGTCCCTGCCCCCATAAGATTTTAGAAACATACTGAAACGTTTTGTTACATATTTTTCTCTATTGTAAATTTGGTTCGCGTTTAGACCAATAAAAGAGTTTAAATCGCATGCCCTATCATTCTAAGCCACTCTTAACTAGAATAATATATAAATATAAAATTTATTGTCAAAGAAAACCTTCTTAACTCATATTTTATTAAATATCAACATTTAATCTTAACATCAAATTGAATCGAATTATATATTGCACTTTTGTTCTAAAATGTTCCTATACAAAATACAAACGAACAAATGTTACTATAGTGTGCCAATTTGTGGTCGTTAAAATCAAAATTAAAATGAGCAACAAAATATGTTAATACAGATTAAATTTCCAAGCTAAAAGTATATTATTTACAGTAGCAATGTGTTTGGCATTAAATGTTTTCCATTTTAAAAGTTTTAGATTACATGATTCAATGTTTGCCTAAAAATTTGATAAATATTACGATAAAAAATATCATGCATAAAATACATAAAATATTATCTACAAACACTACGAACTTTATATAAATTTACCTTCTTTTCATTTTCATTCTCATTTTCCTGGTAGCAGAAACACAAAATTACATTAATAATTTTTCTCAGAAAAGTAAAAATATTATAATTTATGTCCTTATTCTAATAATGAGTAATGCGAACATGAGTCAAATTAGATTTTCAAATGTCTTATTGTTTGTAAACAATAGCGCAAACATGTATATTTAGCCATAAATTTACAGCGAGCCAATGTCAGTGAAGTTTTATTTGAAAATGGTACATTTAAACAAAAATCTACAGGATAGAAACAAATTCGAGTTCTTTATATAATTTGCCAACTTCTTAAACAATTTTAATAGGCACACAGGAATTTTCTATCATTATTTTTGTGCAATAGACTTAATTTTCGCTTATTTGGAAAATACTTCGTATCTCACTTATAATAGATATATGTTTTTCTACGTAGAATATCGTGGCGTAATTAGATTTTTTTAAAACTTAATAATTCTCGAAATATAATATTTTTTAAATGGGAACATATGTTGAAAATAATTTCATCTTTTTCCTTGTTTTATAACCTTTTCAACAATGTATAATAAGTCTACATTATTTTGTTTCAAACATGAATAAATAAATATATCGTCACGGCATATTACCCATTGCTGGGTGTACCAATCTGTTTTGTACACAGATTTCGGTAATAATGATGACGTATTTATACCGTGCGGGCGTTTACCAGACATCACCTCACATGCACTTATTGCAGGTGTGGAGACTGCACCACACGGATCACTTTTGTGCTTTTTACAATTCGAAATATCTGGCATTGGTCGGGGTCGAACCCGGTTCCCCAGATTCGCGTCCAGACATTCAAGCACGCGGCCACGAGACCCCATGAATAAAAGATAAATTATTAATTTATGGGGTGAAAAACGTGAAAATCATTAAAAATAAAAAAATATAATATAGATCATAAATTCATCATTACGGTATGCCAATCAGATTTATACATTTAATGCCGACGTTGAGAGTGCACCACAGGGGTCAATTTTGTGCCATCATCATAAATAAATAAATAAATAAATAAATAAATATATCATCACGGCATTTTACCCATTAGTGGGTGTGCCAATCTGCTTTGTAAGCAGATATCAGTAATGATGAAATATTTGTAGCGTGCGGGCGCTTACCAGACGCCATTAAAATTCGAAGTACTTTTTGCCGTAGGTTGGGATCAAACCTGGGTCTCCAGATTCGCGACCAGACACTCAGGCATGTTTAAAATAAAAGAATGTAGACTTGTTATACATCGTTGAAAAGCTTATGAAATAAGAAAAAAGATGAGGATGTCGTACTGTTTAATGTGCTAGTGTTTACTCAGTGACGTTGACATTTAAATCAATTTATTATTCCATAGTTTATGTTTTTGCAAAGAAAGACAATTATTTAAATTTCAAATATATTAACATATTTTTTTTCAGTTAAAATTTGCTCATAAATATTTCATGTTACACGTCTATGCATACGCAGTGAAGTTATCTGCAAGTAATATTATATCAGACGGCTCATAAATTGAATTGTCAACTTTCGTGAATCAAACTATAAGCAAGTTTTGCATTTGTTTTCCGCGAACATAAAATAATAACGGTAGTGTCGATAAAAAAATTCAATAAATAAAACATCAGATTATGCGGGTACTAATATAAATCCTTCTGTATTCAATTGTATATATTATTTCAATTCTGTACACCTGTCAGCAAATTACTAATACTGCTGAAACATCATTAATTAATTGTAAAAAGTTATTGTTTAAATCCAATGTAACGTAAGAAATAATATTACTTTCACTGACATTTTATGATTTCATTGTTGAAAAAGTAAATAATACAGATTCGCATAACTCATTTTGATAATAACTTTCCATTTTTATTATTACCTTAAATCCGGATCGTCGTTTACAGCATACGCAAGCTAGAAGTGTAAATACTATGCAAACAGATACCATTACAGCGACCAGGGCCCCCATAATTTGCCCATTGGGACCTGAAATATTTATTTTCATCATTGTAACATTCTGCTCAGTAAAAAAAAATAGTATGTAAATATTTCTCGACTGTAATCTAATCTCCTTAACGGCTATGTAGTTATCAGTAGTAAAATGTTGTTATTACAGGGTGACACTGAAAAACGGCCACGCAATTTATTTATTATTATTTTTTAATTTTCTTAACATATTTATAAACTAGACTTAGGGGGGAACATATAATCGTCCTAATGTTCATACATCGCCCCCCGTTCATACGTTGTTTCGTACCGTTTCCTAACGCTCACAATTTAAAAAGGACACTCCGAAAAATGTACATGAAATTTTTATATTTTATTTAATAAGGTTGGAGAACCAACAGCACAATAAAGGCCAAATAAAAGTTCTCGCTACTTACATTAGATATAAACAAAAACATTATAGCAAACAGAGAGTATTTAAAACAACTATAAAGATGGTAGATTTTAAGCATTTTTTAAAGGCGTTGAAAGACATATTGAACAGATCTAAGTGTATAAAATTGGTGTTGTATGTGAATATTATACGGTTAATACAGGAATACTTATAATAGTGTTACTTTTAGGTAACTTAAATAAATTATAAGACCGTGTTACATATGGTGGAATATGAAAATTAAACAGTGAAATAATAGTAAAATTTAAAAAATCATATCAAAATAAGTTCGCCTACTCTCTAAACTGCTCATATTGAATTTTTCTAGTTTGCATATGTAAGTTGGACAGTTAATATTAAATTTATAACAAATTTACAAATTTCTTTTGTACATTTTCGATAATATTAATATGTTTTCTGTACATTCCATACTGTGGACGCGTATTCAAGTTTGGAGCATACTAAAGAATTATATATACAAATAACAGTGTTTGGATTTTTAAAAACTGTACAGTGTCGAAATATGAAACCCATTGTACGGTATGAATCTTCCCTGATGGCGTCAATATGAGATATCAAAAGTTTAGGATCAAAGAGTACACCTAAATCTTGTATTAATGACTTTACTTCCAGCGGAACATTATTAATAATATAATTAAAGCTGATTAAATTGCGATTTCTAGTGAAATTCATAACATTTAGATGAATTAAGATGTAAATAATTATGTTGACAATAAATATATAATTTAGTTAGATCAGTTTGTAATGCAATACAGTCATTATGTTTGTAATGGCTTACAATAAAAATTGTGAATGATTAAAGCATTGCGAAATATCATTTATAAATAAATAATAAAGGGCCCAGATGCGATCCTTGAGGTACACCTGAAGGAGCAGATATTAGGTGAGATATAAAACCATTACAATAAACATATATTCCAATAACTTGAAGTTTGTAAATCAACGTAGGATGATGGACTCGATCAAATGTTTTGCTAAAATTTATTAAATGGGAACAGGTAGTTATTGTTAGTATTTTTATTTAAAATTTGTACTGCGGAGTGTACTTTTTAAATTGTGGGGACGCGAAGTTCATCTGCGCTAACTTCGTGGTCAAGATAAGTACGTTAAGAAAATGAACGAATCAAGAAATGAACGGGGCGATGTATAAACATTAAGACGCTTTTGGACGTGAAAATTATTGGACCGGCGACTCATATCTTTACAATGGCAGGGGCAGTATCCACTTAACTGTCATGGTGGGATCGCTATCTCTCTTTAAATAGTAACAAGAATTTAGTAAAATGTTAGAAATTGTTATTCAATTTTACTCTCATTCAATTTATGTTTAAAAACATTTGCGCATCAGATAAAAGGATAAAATGTGTTCAAATCTGCTTGGTCTAACTATACGTAAATGTTAGAGAGAGACAGAGATCCCACCAGTCAGGCGGTTTACAAGTAAT
Source organism: Harpalus rufipes (assembly GCA_951394225.1). Taxonomy (NCBI): domain Eukaryota; kingdom Metazoa; phylum Arthropoda; class Insecta; order Coleoptera; family Carabidae; genus Harpalus; species Harpalus rufipes. The sequence continues at coordinate 51,157,741 of OX596281.1, read as the reverse complement.
TCAAGATATGTTTTATTTTCAATTTGTATTGCGGAGTGTACTTTTTAATGAGCGCGCGAAGTTTATCTGCGCCAACTTCATGGCCAAGATTTGAACGTTAAGTGAACGAAACAAAATATGAACAGGGTAATATATAGCCCTTGTGAAACCAAAATTACTGTGGGCAAGGAAACACAAATTTTGTTTATACCTTTTGGCAAGTTAGTAAATAAAATATTTTTATTAAAGGAACAATTTGTGTGGATCCAAGCGATTTTGCAAGTGTCTGAATGCACCCCAGAAACATTAGTACTTTTGCGCAGATTTTTAAATTTTGTAAACAACTTCATTGTGCCACGAAATTAACCGACCTGCCCTCTTGCATAAAGGGTTTATGACTTGAGGGAATCGTGGTTTAGATAAGGTTGATAGAGCGAAACTAATTGTTGGGATTCCCCTTGCATTATAAGTCGGGCGCGGCGCGAAATTTCAAACGTATCAGTGTGTATTATCCTTCATAGGTAAAGTCAGCTGTTGTTACACTTAACCTATACAATAATTGAATATATCATACATTTTGGTATGAATGTGAAGATAGTGCAAAATACATATGTTTACAAATCATAATAGGTTATAAAATCATTCGTAACAATATATCAAATAATACTGTGTATAGTTAAGGGTAAGTGAATGTAATACATGTAATGAATATGAAATTTTTGAATTGTGATAATCATTTCAACACTAAAAGGTAGTTATTGTAACAAATGTTTTTTCAGTTTAACCGACTTTACTGTCATGATTTTGAGGTTATTATGAATATTGTTATAAACAGTGGTATAATTATAAGTAAATATACGTTGAAACAAAAAAGTATGTAATGTTTTATTATGCATATTGGATATGAATAATATTTATTTCAGGTGTAAGGTATGGGCAAATAAATATCGTTTTGGATTTACAATGGCCAATAATCATTTAGGATGTTGGGTTGGATGACTGAAGAACTTTGGGATCTGCTGTCTACAGTACGAAACATCCGCTCTGACAGTATAGGCTTTCAAATATCTCGAGTTTTAGGCATTAGAGGTTAGGTGTTAGAGGGTTGGTAGAATGAAATAATGTTGGGATTCCCCACGATTTATAATAACTCGGTATCGGCGCGAAATTCAAAACGTATTAATGTATTGGCAAATAAATATCGCCGATATGTCGGGACGGTTACATACCAAATTTTGGATTCACAATGGCTGTACTTTGTTTCACGTAAGAAAATGGTAGATGGCGCTTGAAAACCAAATTCATGAAAACAAACTTTGTAAATATTATTTTATCTTTAAAACATGGTTATATTTAATTCTGTATATTTTATTTGATAACTGACAAATGACAGGTGATATTTTTTTTTGTTTTTGTGAATTGGGTTTGCATTCTGGCCAATCAAAGGGCAGAATTTATATCCCTATATAAACCAATGTTTTCTTACGTGATGGAAGTATAGGTTTTATTTATAAAATTATTTCACTTTCAATTATTAACAATAGAAGTTTCTTGTTAACAATCAACTGTAATAAAAACATTTATTTACTACATTTCAACTGTTTTTAAGTCTGCATATTTGTAATATTTTTTTATGACAACTAAATGATGATTCAGTTATATTATCAGCTGAGCACGCGTAACTCGAATTACACGGACTTTTATTTAATCCGTTGATAAATACAACAAGGTTGTATTGCATTCTTTGACAAGTAGATTAGTAGAGGTAATCAAAAAGTAGTAGGCGATCACGACTGGTGACTCACCTTCGTTCCCTGAGAGCAGTTGCTCCATTGGATGAGTGTTGCACATATCTACGATGTTCAGTCCGATTAATAAACACGTTAGTCCCCATGTTGTTGCCATATCACTTTGGACAAGTTTTTAAAAATTATAATTCTCACAAACGTCAATCATCCATATTGAGTTGATCACACACACACAAACTCGGCTATTATGTTCGTTCGACTAGCTTAGTTTCGATAAAACTGCCAGGGGGCGCCAGTTTTCGCAAATATTTCACTTGAAAATTAAGTTATCATTACTATTTTCATTTGTTTTTTTATTTAGTAATGACAACAATGAGTTTTTAATTAATATATCATTAGATAAATTAATAGGAAATTTGATCAAGGAAAATAAAAGAAAATTTAAGTTGGTATTACTGTTTAAAAGAACTGTCAAAATACAATAAAATATCTAATAAATATTATGGTATAATAGTGCAATAATGGCAACAGTAACTATTACGGAATCTAAAGTAAAAAACAAGCAAAAAAATCTACAAGAAGCGACAGCTTCCAAAGATTTAGATTCCGTTTTAAACAATGTAAAAAAGCTAGACAATACTTGCTCCTTTACAAAATGTAAGAAAAACATAAATGATTTCGCCATCCATTGTAAATTTTGTAACAACAGATTCTGTACTTCTCACGGATTACCAGAAATACATGGATGTGGTGAAGCTGTAAGAAAAGATGAGAAAAAAAAGTTTTTACATCCTCCTGCAGCAACAAAACTTCCAGAAGATAAACATAATCAGGCGCAGGCGAAACTTAACCAAAAATTGAAACAAATGCAGTTAGAACGAAAAGCCAAACAATCCAAAAGGAAGTGATAATTTTTGTAATAGGATTTTCAAATAAATTATAATATAAATTAAATTTGCCGCTGTTTTTCCCCTCCATTTTGATTATAGGCGATGTGCATGACTGCCAGCGCCTCTAGCCTTCTATAAACCATTTTATTATATTTAGTTTTATATTATTTAAATAGTACAAGATGCACCACATACGGAAATTGCAATTTTTTAAACATCTATTCCTCATATTCTAGGTAGTTTGTAAAATTTGATACTTCAATCGGTAATTTTCTAAAAATTATTACATCCCTCGATGCATTACATAATAATTTGACGCCCTGTTATTCGCATTCATTGTTAATATTTTATAATATAGAAATTGTAAAATTATCATGATAAACATAAACTTTCTTGTTACCAAAACGACGCAAAAGTTCCATTTTTGTCCAAAGATCGGCGCTGACTACTTTTGTGTAGAATACCTCAATATCAGTGTTGCCAACTGTACCATAATTATGGTATCCGTACCATAATCTTAAGTCACTTTATTCTGTACAAAATATACCATAATTTTAATACATTTAAAAAAATTATACCAAGTTCAAATCTATATAAAACTATTTATAATTTAGCAATCTTTAGATAATGCGTTGCGCGTGTGCTGAATCGGTCTTATACCAATCAGACGAGTTGCTGCAATGTTAGGTGAATTCTATTTTCTCAGTTTGTCATCAATTACATTGTTACTAACTTCAGACTTGCTTCTTATTGTCAATAAAATCCCTATAGACCACAAAAATACTAGTAAACTCAAAACAGTTTGATTCACAAAAGATGACTATTCAAGGTCACTTGTTCGACGAAAGAATACACAGCACTTTATGCCTATGTCACACTTGTCTGATTCTGTGCGATGTATGATGAAACTTGCCGTGTGCGACGAAAATTCGTAATACTCGTGTCCCACTTGTATGACAAAAATCACATGAAAAGTACCTATGTTGTTCATTTCACGTCGATGTGTCAAGCGTGCAAATAACCTAACATAAACAGTAGGGAGTAGAAAAATAATATAATTATGAACATTTACTTAACAAAAAATAAACAAATACAAATAAAGTTTAAAAATATTAACCTAACCCCAATATATTAAACTCAAATATCAAAATATCTGTGAACGTAGCTAATAAGTACCGCGTGAAATGAGCAGCACATGTTTTGTATGATGGAAATAGAAGCGCTTCTATTTTTCTTCATACACGGACAGTTTCATCATACATAATACAGAATCAGACAAGTGGGACATAGGCTTTATATGGCAGTAGCTTAGCAACAGTTCATATTAAAAATGTGTAAATGATGACATTTCTTTCTACCATATCACAAATAATTATGACGTATGTCTTAGAGTTACAGATATCTAATTATCCTCTGTACGAATATTTATCCTGTTACGTTGACGTTTAAATCAAATTATTCCATAGTTTATGTCAAGTCCATAAATATGTTGGACGCGTATGCATACGAAATACAGTGAAGTTATCTGCAAGTAATATATCAGACGGCTCATAAATGACCTTGAATAGTCATCTTATCTAGTGATCACGAAATGAGAATAGACAGACCGAAGGAATACGGCAAAAAATATTATTGCGTTAAGAATATGTATTAGAGGGAGCACAAGTCCGACATCTTGTAACCGTCTGTGGAGTGGTCCGCCATCTTGTACTGTTCTATTCCAGATTCGTTATTTGCTTTTGCTTTCGTTGACGTGTGCTGTTTATAATATGTCCCTTAAATTTTTATATTTAAATATCTTTTTTGACTATATTTTAATAATAAATATAACAATATACTCTGTATTATGTTGTCAAAATGGAACAATACAATATGGCAAACACGTAACGCTTCTTTCCCCTTCCGTCATGTGTCACGCTCCCTCTATATCCATGCCGCGTTTCCCTCCCTAACCTGACAAACACTCACAAATACGTACGATTTGAGGCTATGACAAAAGTGTCAATGTATTATTCTCTCAGTTCTTTGTGTTTTTTAAATAAGTAATGACTTAACATAAGCATACCATGCCAAGTGCAGACATAACCGACCAATATTCATCATGGGTACGTGAATCTGTCAACAATATTGCAAATAATATAAACAATCAACAATATTTGTAGGTGGGACTGATCTATGTTTACAATCTTATCGTGGGCACTGGGGCTCTGACCCTTCCAGCTGTTTTCGCCAAAGCGGGCTGGGCGCTCAGTATAAGTGTCATTATTATGTTGGCGTTTATGGGTTTCGTCACAGTTACTTTTGTAATAGAAACGATGGCTTGTGCCAATGCTACTCTGCAAATTAGACGAATTCAAAGTCATAAAATTGATGGAGTAGGTATATTTTTAGCGCAAATATTTGTTTACGCAAATAGTTTTCCAAGTTTGCTTGCGCAATTTTTGGTTAGATACGCACGAAAATATAAACAACCGGAAGTTTTCCATTTTTAAAAGTTGATAATGATTCAGGAATTTAAAATATAAATTTTCATTAAATTTATAGTTTTTTTTTATTTTCGACTCAACCACTTTTCGGCCTTTTTTTAAGAGATGGAAATATTTAAAACACATGACTTGATTAAACTATGACTAATAAAAAGTTCAATTTTTTTTAAAGTCACAGTTTATTTACTTCTGATTATCTTAATCTCCTAATAAATAAATAACATTAAAATCAAACAATAATATTTTTTATACAAAACGATAAAATTCTATTTTTCTGGTTGATTTTAGAATACCTAATCTCTCTTGAAATTTTAATTATTTTCTTTCAAAAAATACTTTAATGTAACAGTAACCTAATGCACAGAACTCAATTTGATGAAACTCGGATGGTTACATTTTAAATAACTAAATATTTCCGCGCCCGAATTTTTGTGAAATTTAATATTTTTAATAGTGTTGCAATTATATATAACCATCAAAACAAAATTCTTGAGTTTTTTTAAAAAGAGAAATAAGAAAAATCACGTTTTCAAGTTTAGTTTCGGCCTAAATTGGTTCAATATCACGATTTATATTAAAGATAGGACGTTCATTCTTGCAAAAATGAACTTTAGAGGGTTGATTTGTATATTTCCAGTATAAAAGTGGTTAAATTTTCGGCTAAAAGCTCCTCAAACCTGGGTTCAAAAATTGTACATTTCTAATAAAGATAGTGTGTTCATTCTTGCAAAAATGAACTTTAGAGGGTTGATTTGAACCCGGGTTTGAGGAGTTGATAAGCGGAAATTTAACCACTGTTGTGCTGGAAATATACAAATCAACCCTCTAAAGTTCATTTTTGCAAGAATTAACACCCCAGCTTTAATAGAAATGCAGATATTGGCCGAATTTTAACCTCACTTTTTTACCAAAAAATGTACAACTTTTGAACCCGGGTTTGAGAAGTTTTTAACCCAAAATTTAACCACTTTTATATCGGATATATGCAAATCAACCCTCTAAAGTTCATTTTTGCAAAAATAAACACCCTATCTTTCACTCAAATCGAAATTTGGTCCGATTTTTAACCCCACGTTTTTAGCCAAAAATGTACAACTTTTGAACCCGGGTTTGAGGAGTTTTTAACCGAAAATTTAGCCACTTTTATAACGTATATATGCAAATCAACCCTCTAAAGTTCATTTTTGCAAGAATTAATACCCTATCTTTCACCCAAACCGAAATATGATCCGATTTTTAACCCCACATTTTTAGCTAAAAATGTACAATATTTGAACCCGGGTTTGAGGAGTTTTTAACCGAAAATTTAACTACTTTTATACCGGATATGTATAAATCAACTCTCTAAAGTTTATTTTTGCAAGAATAAACATCCTATCTTTCACCGAAATTGAAATATTGAACCATTTCTAACCGCATATTTTTGGCCGAAACTAAACATGAAAACATGCATTCTTGGGGTTTATAATTCCTAACGAGGTTAAAATATTAATGTATCAGCTAGTACAATATGTACAATATTTGAACCCGGGTTTGAAGAGTTTTCAAGCAGAAATTTAACCACTATTATACTGGAAATATACAAACCAACCCTCTAAATTTCATTTTTGTAAGAACGAACACCCTATCTTTAACAGAATTGCAGATATTGGCGGATTTTTAACTTCATATTTTTAACCAAAAAATACAATATTTGAACCCGGGTTTAAGGAGTTGTTAAGGGGAAATTTAACCACTGTTATACTCGAATTATACAAATCACCCCTCTAATTTCCATTTTTGCTAGAATGAACACCCTATCTTTAACAGAAATGCAGATATTGGCCAATTTTTAACCTCACTTTTTTAACCAAAAATGTACAATATTTGAACCCGGGTTTGAGGACTTGTTAAGCGGAAATTTAACCACTTTTATGCCAAGAGTTTACAAATAAACCCTCTAAAGTTCATTTTTGCAAAAATGAACACCCTATCTTTAATAGAAATCGTGATATTGGCCGAATTTTAACCTCAATTTTTTTCTGAAAAAACGAAAATATAAATCACATGTATTACGCCCTGAATTATATCGGAGAAAATAACATATTAATTATTTTTTTTACTAGTTTTTATAAAATATTTTTACCTGTTTAGGAGAGCGAAGTACTGGCCACATCTGACAGCGACCCCGACGACGCCACCGAAGAAACCCCAGTAATAAACAACCGCAGTCGCTACTACACCCTCAACCAGCGCGTCGAATTAGGCGAAATGACCCAACTATTTTTCAGCACCACCGGCAAACTCCTCTTCTACCTTTCCCTCTGCATTTATCTTTACGGCGATTTAGCAATTTACACTGCCGCTGTGAGCCGCACAATGACAGACCTAATTTGCGACGAACGGATGGCTTCAAACGAAACCCTCCCATGTTGGGCCGGCCATTCTTTGGACCAAATGGGCATTTATAGAGTGATATTGGTTGTGTTTATTGTTATTGTGGGGCCTTTTTCTTATTTTAATTTACAAAAAACGAAGTATTTGCAAATTGCGACGAGCTCGATGAGATGGGGTGCGTTTTTGATAATGATTAATATTGCGTTGGTTAGTATTATTAAATTAGGGGCCCAGGGGGCGATGCCTCCAGCGAGGTTTGCAGATCTTCCTCAATTGATTGGGGTGTGTGTTTATAGTTTCATGTGTCACCATTCTTTGCCTGGATTGATTGCGCCCTTTTCGGATAAATCTCAAGTTATCCGCCAGTTAGGTTTGGATTATGCTTTAATTTGTTTATTTTATTTATTATTAGCAGTGTCTGGTGCGTTTGCTTTTAAACATTTAGACGAATTATACACTTTAAATTTTATCCCTGTTTATAACGAACACGTTGGGTGGGTGACAAAACTCGTAGAATATTTTTTGACCTTGTTTCCAGTGTTTACTCTAACGACTAATTTTCCAATTATTGCAATAACTTTGCAAAATAATTTAAAAACTTTATTTTTGGATCCGACTAATATGGATCGGTATAATTTTGCGGTGAAACATTTGTTATTTCCGACTTTAGCGGTAATTCCTCCAGCTTTAGTGGCATTAGCTACGCATAATTTAGATTCTTTGGTTTCTTTTACGGGGACATATGCCGGAGCGACTATTCAATATCTGTTTCCCGCCTTTTTGGTGTGGCACGCGAGAAAAACGTGCATGAACGATATGGGGAGCTCTGTAGTCAACAAATATAAAAGTCCGTTTCAGGGAATTTTTTGGATAGGATTTGTAGTAGTTTGGTGTATGACATGTATGGTTCTTTCCAGTGTAAACTTATTTTATAAAGATAAGTTATGATCTTGTTATATTTTTTGATAATATTTATATTTTTTTATCGATATGTGATAAACTGCCATAAAGTCAATAAATATTTTATTCATACAAAACATGTGTTTTTATTTCGCGTGGAAATGTTTTTGTAAATTAGTCAAAATATGTTTTCTTTGATAAGAAACTTCCCTTTTGCAAAATAAATAAAATAATGGTGGACAACCATAATTCACATTTTCCTCGCAAATTGTATCGGGTTTGGCTCCAACATTTATGTTGTTCACTAAAGTGAATTTGAATTCACTATCCGAATTAACTAAAATAAAAATTTATACTACAATTGAGAGGATTTCCAATAATTGTTGCTACATACCACAAAATATTCCGTTGAAGAAACATGTCGTGTGTGTTGAATTAATATAATAAAGATTTTGTCTCCAATTGCTGTGAATGCTGAAATCCGCGTGTGCTATGTTTTTCAAATATGGCCAATGGGATAAGTGTTCCGTGTATTTTGCGGCATATCTCCAATGTTCAAAGTTGCCGCTTTCAGACAAAATAGAAAAGTCTTTCCTAAAAATTAAATTCACATTTAGTTTTTCATTCATCAATTTTCTCATTTTATAATGTACTAGCTGATACATTTATTTTTTAACCTCGTTAGGAATTATAAACCCCAAAAATGCATGTTTTCATGTTTAGTTTCGGCCAAAAATATGCGGTTAGAAATGGTTCAATATTTCAATTTCGGTGAAAGATAGGGTGTTTATTCTTGCAAAAATGAACTTTAGAGGGTTGATTTGCATATATCTGATATAAAAGTGGTTAAATTTTCTGTTAAAAACTTATCAAACCCGGGTTCAAAAGTTGTACATTTTTGGCTAAAAATGTGGGCTTAAAAATCGGACCATATTTCGATTTGGGTGAAAGATAGGGTGTTAATTTTTGCAAAAATGAACTTTAGAGGGTTGATTTGTATAATTCCGGTATAAAAATAGTTAAATTTTTGGTTAAAAATTCCTCAAACTCGGGTCCAAACTTTGTACAATTTAGGCTAAAAATGTGGGGTTAAAAACCGATCAATATTTCGATTTCGGTTAAATATAGAGTATTAATTTTAGCAACAATGAATTTCGGAGGGTTGGTTTAATATATTAATATTTCAAAAGTATCAAAAAGGCTTTAGGGAGTCCGGAAATAGGGTCGAAATTTGAAAAAAACATGCATTTTATTTTGCTTCCAACTCCTCAATTAACACGAAATTCGTGTACTACGGGGTTTGAAATATAAAGACGTCCATTCGCAATTCTTCCAATATACTCATACTTTTTCGTTAGTATTCCATTCATCAACTTACTTTCAACCTTATTTTATAATATATATTTTACAGAAGCGTCAACATAGTAAATGTGTACATTTACTGAATTGATGTTTCTATTCAACAAATACATTTAAATAGCGAATGAATGGTTAGTCAAGCAAATATAATAATATGTACACAAGCAAATATAATTAGTTTATTATAAGTATTAAGTAATAAATGTTTTGTGCATGTATGTATAACGATCTCACATTGTCGGATTTAACTGAATCATATGGCTAAAATCTGCCACGTATTCCCAAACAGCACTCGGATGAGTATTTTTAATTCTTATTTCAGCTTTGTAATTAAATTTCCTTGGCATCACCCACAAATACAACAATATAATAACAACTAAAATTGCTACTACACGTTTAATTTTCCATTTAAGTACTTGCATTTTGCTCTAAAACCAATAGACAAATGTTACTTAACACGTTATCTCCGATATTTTAAAATTCAATCAACTGATTTTAAATTTAAATTCACTAAAATGTAAAATTCATAGGACGGAACGTACTTTCATTTTACAGCATATTAGGAAATACACTACTAGAATAGATAATTGTAATCGCAGCATCCGTTTTAGATAAATTAGAATATTTTAACTTTCTTAAAATAAACAAAATACAACAATGTTTAAACAGTTAAATTAATATCAACAAAATATACATTTGTTTGTTATTTATTTCACATATTTGGCATCGGTCGGGATCGAACCCGGTTCCTGAGATTCACGACCAGACATAAAAATGGTTTATATTTTAGCAAAATCTATTACTTATAATACGTTACAGGGTAGGAGACGTTTTCCCAGACTCACCGTATATAATGGATGTAACGAAATACATAACAAAAATAACTTAAATAATTATAAGATTTACTATTACTTAAAATAAAAAAGTTAAAGGATAGAGGCGTCTTCCAAGTCTCACCGTATATATCGAATATAACGAAATACATAACGAAAATAAACTTACTTATACCAGAAATGTATTTTTCTTAATGAAATATAAGTTAAATGTCGTAATTTTTCAGTTAAAACTAACACAGATTCAGCAAAAACTATCGTTTAGAATGTTTAGATAGGTTGTATAAAATGCCGGGAATTATTGTGACGAAAACTTTTAGAAAGAGATGATCCGATATACTAAAAGATGCTAAAAATAAAATAATGGCGGTTCATATAAAAATGGGCGCGTTCCCGAATCATTTTACTTACACCTATAAACCTTACAGAACAAAAATACAAATTCGTAACGTACATACAATGTATGTTAATTAATTTTTGAGCTACGCATAATTTTTGCATCGCTATCAACTATTTTATATACCATAACCTAACAAATATCTCAAACAGCTGTGTTGACAACTACCACATACCTTTCTAAATAATGGATAATATTGCTATTCAAGTAATTGTACACTTATATATTATCAATAAATTTATACAGATTAATATTTAGGTTGATGAAATTGAAGCCCTGTGTTCAATATATGGCTCAGACTGGAAGACCGAAGACGCTCAACACAGATCATACAGCATAAAAATATGTGAAGGTTTAAACGCTGTAATCGCATATATAAAACTTCCAAGTGATTATCCAACACTAACCCCCCCTGAAATAGAATTATCAGCCCCTGAAATGTCTCGCACCAAAAAACAACAAATATTTCTCGCTTTAAATGATGTCTATATGTAAGTCGAAATTTAGGTTAAAGCTTCATATATGATTTATTTGAAATTTAGAGAGAACAACGGTGAACCCGTCTTGTATCAATGGGTAGAAAAAATCAGGGAATTTCTACAAAACGAAATTCCAGAAACGAAGAAAGAAATTGTTGAAATTCAAATAGAAAATGTGGAAAAGGGCGACCAGCCTTTAGTTCACCACGGAACAGTCATTCAAGATAGGAGAAGTATTTTTCAAGGTCATGTCGCTGATGTACAATCCCAAAAAGACGTAAAGTGAGTATACACTATTAAGTTATGCATTGTACAAACGTTATTAATTTCAGAGCTGTTATGGAATACTTGTTGGAAAATAAAAAAATAGCAGAAGCTACACACAATATTTCTGCGTACAGGATAAAAATGGATAATGGAAATATATTACAAGTATATAATTATTATATTATAGTTAATTATTTTATATTATTTTATTTTTTAGGATTGTGATGATGACGGAGAAAATCAAGCCGGAAAACGATTGTTACATTTATTACAAATAGTCGATGTAACAAATGTAATGGTTGTTGTTTCAAGATGGTATGTATATTTATTATAATGTAAATAAATACTAATTATTTTGTTTGTTTAGGTATGGTGGAATTCAATTGGGACCTGATAGGTTTCGGCATATTAATAACGCAGCTAGACAGATATTAGAACAAGTTGGTTATATAAAGAAAAAATGATATTTCTATATGTAAATTATTGTAAATAAAGTTAATTTTTAATAAAATTTATTTTATATTTCGCGCGTTACAAGTTACCAACCGTCCATTGAATGCACCCTGTTCAGTGAACAGAGTGAACATTATTTGATATATTCACGTCGTACACGTTACCAACTGTTTTATTGGTTACATTCAACAAACTAGAGGTCGCTAACACGTTCAGCTATTTTTTATTGAACACTGTTTTATTTTAAATAATCAAAAGTTTCAATGTTTAAGAAGGGCCCGAGTTTTTATCCAAAGTACACTCTAGTTTCCTTAAATTTTTAAATGATTACGTGAAATCTAGCTTTTCTTTTAATAGCAGAAATGATCCTTAAACTAGACTGACATGTGACCGCTAGAATATGGCAGAATCTCAGCACTGATATCTTGCGCATTTAAGCTAATATTACAATAGTCAACTATGGTTGACTTGTAAAAATTAAGCCGATATTACATTAATCAATTTTGATTCATCGACAACTTCGGTTGATTCAACCAAAATTGACTATTGTATGAGTAGTTGCAAGTATCAACCAAATTTAAACAAAAGTCAACTTTACTTGCAGTTGTGTAACTGTAAAATGAAATATAGAAGATTGTCCCTTTTTACAACCATAGTATTTAGTTCATATTTTAAGGAGTTATTCACTTCTTTAGACTTTTCAGTAATTGTTAACACCTTATTCACATCACAATCGAAAAATTACCCACAATTTAAAATCTAATATTCACACACATACCAATCTGATCTGAAGATTTTTTCCAGTTATTTCAGACAGTGCAACTACATAAATATATTGTTCTTGGAACTTGAACTAATTTTGATGTAAAAATAAGTTGACAATTGTAATTAATTTATGCAACTTTGGTTGAAGAAACCTTAAATTGCTTCAACCAAGTTTGCAAGTTGATTAATGTCATATTGACTTTGAAGTCAACTTGCAATTAAAGTTGACTATTGTTGATTACTGGTTTTAAATCGACAACTATTAAATAACATTAGACATTAGTCAACGTTGTTGGTTGCGATCAACCAAAGTTGACTAATGTAATATCGACTTTAATGCAGTTAAATCTTCTACTATATTCATTATATCAATTATAATTTATCAGAATTTCATCAAAAATATTTGTAACAAGTTTTTACCACTCTTTTATGTATTTTGTACTCCAAGGACACTGACACTGACAATATCAAAACAACTAAATATTTATGTTAAGAAATGTCGTCTTCAATTTCAAATTAAACTAAAATATACAGAACAGTGACTGACCGATCGAGCTGTTCAATGAACACAAAAGTTTGCGCGTATTACCAACTTAACAGATGACAACATGACTGTGAAAAAATGGTGAATAACTAGATTGATTTTATAATCATGGGTGGCGGTGACGTGGTTTTCAACGACAAAGCCTACTGTAAATTAATTCTCCACGCTGCAAAATATCCACATTGTGCCGTAAATGGTGTGTTACTAGCCGAAACTTCGAAATTAAAATCAAAAACTTTAGTATTTGTAGACGTCATTCCATTGTTTCACATTCAACTTAACCTAACCCCAATGGCAGAAATCGCCTTGACACAAGTAATTAATTAATGAATTAATAGAATAGAATAATACAAATTATTGTTATAGATTGACCATTGGGCAGCTGGAAAGGGACTGTCAATAGCTGGTTATTACACAGCACACGAAAACATGAAAGAGAATTCGTTTGAGAAGGCGTATTGTCGAATCTCAGATAAAATCGCTGATAATAACAATTCTGCTTGTTTAGTTGTGGTGGATAATAGAAAATTAAGCCTCCATCTGGACAACCTCGCCCTTAGAGTGGCGCAATATTCCGATGGAAAGTACAGGCCAGTGGATTCTCAAAAAGTTTCCGTGGAGCCCACTTGTGTTTTAGAAGCATGCGCTTCTATGTTACAACGACAGGGATATAAGCAATTAATTGATTTTGATAATCATTTAGATGATATTTCAATGGACTGGAGCAATCAGCAATTAAATAAAGATATTACAGAGATATTAAAACTATGCGGGTCTTTATGTTAATGTTTGTTTAAATGTCATGATTTTGTTATGTTGTATTAACCTAAACGAGATGTATTCAATAGATTATTTATTAAATGGTTTTAAATAAACAACTAGACAAATGTTTTGTATGTACAGGAAATAAATATTTAAAGTTCGTAATGATTTGTTTTATTTGAGGTTACCTTTAAGGTGGATTTATAAATCGCACAGCGCACAGAAATAATTTAGCACAGCACAGCACAACACAGCATAGCATAGAATTTATTTAGGGGATTTATAAATCGCATAGAAAAATAGACTAAAGAAGTAGGTTATATATAGTTTTGTTAACATTTTTTTATTTTTAGAATTGTTAATGGACGTAGAAACTCATCTAAGGGCCAATCTTACAATCTCTGGTTAAAATTTTAACTTTCAGTTAAATAAACAACACTGAAACGAAAGAAACTGTCAAATGATAAATTTATATCGATATATTGTTCATTTATCTGGAAGTTACAATTTCAACTTGGCTTTGTAAAATTACCTAATTCTAATTTTATTTAATAATTAATATATTATTTATTAAATGCCTAATATGTTAAACACTCTCGTGGCGCTTATTTCAAATACTAAGTCGAACTATCACGAAATACCACGAACATACCCGACGCACACACAACGCACAGGGAAATGAACATTGGTCAATTCCTGTGCTGTGCTAAATTATGTTTTGTGCGCCGCTGTGCGCTGTGCGAATTATAAATGGATGTACGTATTTCCACATGTTCAAATTCTGTGCTATGCTATGCTAAATTATTTCTGTGCGCTGTGCGATTTATAAATCCACCTTTATACTTCATTTCACGTAAAAGAATATATGTATACTCTATTCCACTTAAACAGTTCAGTAGATGATATATATATAACTAGATAAAACATTCCTTATGCCTCTTCACTCACTGAATGTTTTGATTTCGGCTGGCCAGAAAGAGACAACTAGAGATAAATATATTTAGTCTACTTCGAGCATTTCTCACTAGATGCCATCCAGTGTTAAAGTCAAAATTTAAGCGGCAATACGATAAAACATAGGTGTATCGTTATAAAAATTTAAAAAAATCAACGTAAAATATTTATTAATTATATATTATAATTACAAAATACAAAATTATTAACTTTACCGAACAATAAATATGTACGAAAACAAACTAACCTCACAACCGACAAATTAGTTAAACTAAATTTCTGTCACATAGTATTCTAAATAGTCGAAAACCCTTTTCAGACCTATTCTTGCAACAAAAAGGCATTTTTAAATACATTTTATAAGTGACGAGATCCACTAGCAATTCGCCATTTGGCTCCAAATATTGTAAGGCAGAAATATGCTACAATACATTTTAACACCTTTGCAGGATTATATATTTGATCAAGACCCCCCGACCACTGAACACAACTATTCAATTTAATTTTAGATATTTATTTTAAAATTAGAATGCAAAATTATAGTTTTATACATTTATCCATACAATATAAAGAAAAAGTATTAATTCAAACCTGTAGAAAATTTAATAATCTTTAATTTTTATATAACATAAATCTCGAAAAAATAACATTTAAAGGTATTTTTGGAAGAAAAACCATTTTGAGCTTCCAGTAAAGTGCCATTTGCGGTTATTTGATTTACATCAAAATCTATTGGTTTCTTTTCATATTAGAATAAGGTAGAAATACAAGGTTTCAACATTTTTTGTACGATAGTATTTGAGCGTAAAGAGGATCCACACGAACACATACACACACACACACACACACACACACACACACACACACACACACACACACACACACACACACAAACACACACATGCATACATACATATACATAAACATCATCGTGAAAATATTAAAATTGGATTATAGGGACCTTAAAACGTGGTCATTTACCAAAATCTCGATATGCGATTTTTAGCACGATATCTATACCTCCCTTACCAAGGATACGGGTAGGTTGATTACTGACATGTTTTTTTTCGTTTTTGTTAACTAGATTTGCATTTTGACCAATCAAAGGGTTGAATTTATATCCCTATCTAAACCAACGTTATTATCTTACGGAGAAATGACAATAAAAATTTGAATATTTTGGTAGTTCAGCATTTTGATGTAAGATGGCTATAGAAATACCGTTTTTGAATAAATTTATAAAAAAAATATATTTTTGGATGAACCGTTGCCTTGAGAATAAAATTTATTTGAAATAACTTGCTCCGTATTAAGTCTAAGTAAACGCTTTGTAGCAATCAGGAGAGCAGAATGAATGTGGGATATGGAAGTCAGTGAATATGAAATATAAAAGGCAAAATAATATTTAGGCTCCCTTGAGCCATGTTAAATAATAATAAAATTTAATGATCTTTCTATTTTTTGTTTTGCATAGAAAAGCTTTATTGCAAATTGTCAACGCGTATAATAACAGAATTTTGCTGCCTTATTTTACATATCGTATTTAATGTTAGTGCAAGATTCCTGTTATTTTAATACATCTGTGTTTCAAATAATTCATTTCAGTGACAGTGAAAAATAGTAAAGATTTATATATACACATAGATTATAAATCAAATTACATTTCGAATAAATTAAGGACACTTTTAATTATTATTAACAAACACTATAATTATTAAGAAATAAGAAATAGAAAAAAAAAGGTAATTAAATCATTACATATTTCTCGCTTTCAATAACTTTCTGTTTAGATGTATAATTTTGTTTAATCACAGCACAATGCTTTTTTCATAAAAAACTAATAAAGGTAACTACACAGCGTGCTTCATAACTTCGGGTACAAACTATAAGGGTAGTACTGACCAAAATGTTAAAAAACAAAGAAATTATCACCGTATTTATTTATAGCGTCGTTACTTAGGGATTTGTTTTATTTATTTATAATATTGACATTTAATTTTGAGTATAAAAATGTGCGATAATCGTTGGGATATATCAAAATCCATGTTTTAATACAATATATGAAAAGTTAGGTTAGCAGCACACAAAATGTGTTACAAAAATTCAATATATTCACTCATTAAATATAAGCTCGTGATATGATTAACAATCGAAGATATTGCTCGTCAATATCATCGATGATAATCATATGACTTGTTATATTACGTATGAAAAAGTTGTGGCGACCTTGACTAAAAATTAATTTTCAAATAACTTCTTAATTATTAGAGAAAAAAATGCAACTCGCCTGACTGATGGGATCTCTGTCTCTCTCTAACATTTGTGTATAGCTAGACCAAGCAAATTTGATCGCATTTTATCCTGAATTAAATTAATTGGTATTCTTTCATCGTCGGTTTGTCGAACTGGTACTAGCTGATGCGTACTTGTCACTGTTAGAAAGAGATAGCGATCCCACCATGACAGTTAAATGGTACAGACCAGACCTAATTTAACTTTTTTTAGCTCATTTAGGTCAATACTACATGCCATTAAAATTTGTAGCCGAAGTTGTGAAGCCCTCCGCATAAGATCGTACTTATATTCTGTGTAAATATAATAACAATAATATAAAATTATTTACAATAATTGATGAGCGAAGTATTAACTAATTTTATTGCTTTTTTAACAGTATCTACCACACATAAAATTTCGGTCAAAATTAGGAACGAAATAACAAACCAAATGTTATATATACATTTTATTTTGTCCATTATTGCTAACTCATATAGTTTTCCAGATAACAACAGAGGACAAAAATAAATGAACATTTGTTTATTTATATTTTAGCAATTATTGCAAAATATTTTCTATATTTAGGTTTTTTAAAATCTAATCTAAAACATTTCAATATAAATTTTATAAAATTTTAATCATAATTACTTTGACCGTTCAAAACTACAAAAAAAAACCTTATGTATTACTGGACTTCACTAAATGATATAGCGTCCTGCGCTAGTTACTAAATATATGAAATCATTGCTAAAATTGCACGATAACAACTTTGCTCATATGACGTGTAGTACTTGATAGTTAGAAGTGAAGCAAGCACAGTAGAATTTTTCAATGAAAGGCTCATAAAATAAATAAAAAATTATTGATATGTTTTGTCTCTTATTTGCCTTTCAAATAAGAAAAATAAATATTCTATATTGAATTTGTACTATTATATGTTTAGGCTGTAAATAAATTTATTGTCTATTAAAAATTTCAACATTTTCAACAAATTTTGTCCATATAATATTTGATTATTTCAATCACTTAACAACAAATTAAGAAATGTTTATCAAAAATATTTTTTTATTTCATCATTGTTACATATTTAATAAATAATTTTTCTTTCGAATACTCCCCCCCCATATTAATTTTGCTTCACTTTTAATTACAAATATAATCTTATTTTGATTTAAGGAACATGATAGTTTTACGAAAAAAAACCTACTACATTCAATTTTTTTAAGAATAGCATTTCAGTGTGATCATTTGTATGATGTGGCAAATAAAAAACGAAACGGTATAAAGAAATTATTTTCAATACGTCTGCATACTTTGAGGAAGAGTATACACCGGGTGGTAACCGGCACACCCGAACATACGACTTTAATATGTAAAATTAGATTTTCCTAATTTCCTGTTTCCCTAATTGTTTTAAGTAAAAAAGCTTCAAATAAAAATTATACAGCATAAAATTCTGCATATGAATCAATAAACAACATTAATTTTGTATGCCTTGTAACGGCAGAAATTAGGTATGAACATGTCGAAAATCACCTCAAAAATACCCCATGGAATTGAGACAAAATAAATAACAAATGTCTAACGGTTTATCTATCAAATTAAAAAAAAAATATTTTATAAGATACTATTTCTAATTTCTGTTCCAGTTAAAAATTATCTATTAATTTAAATTGAAATTTTTTCACTTGGCATTTTATTTTTTGCGATTTCCTGCTCTCCTGTTCATACTTAATTTCTGCCGGTACAAGGCGTACAAAATTAATTTTGTTTATTGATTCAAATGCAGAATTTTATGCTCTACAACTTTTATTTGAAGCTTTTTTACTTAAAATAATTAGGGAAGCAGGAAATTAATTTTACATGTTAAAGACCTATGTTCGGCTATGTGCACCTTGTCTGTTTAACTAATTTCATTCTGGTCTGTAGATTACATGACAGTTCTGTATTTACTATGTACTTATTTCTGAATATTATTACATTTTAGGAAGTTTGTATTTAATTTATTTAAATTTGTTCCATTCTACAAAACGAACATTTTATTGCATTGTTATATTGAAATAATAAATATGATATTGATTACAACAAAGAATATTTTGATTATAGCAAGAATATTGATTACAAGAATGAATCCGATATTTAAATATTAGCGAAGAATCAAATGTTGATTTACAATTCTGAAGTCTTAGTGATTTTTTTTTCTTTTTTGTTGATTACAACAAATGATTTTGATTATAACCTAATAAAATTGATACAAGAATGAAATATCATTAATATTTTAAATCTAGCATTAAGTATAATTTAAACTTTAAAGCGTTTTTTTGCAAATTATACATTATGGGGGGCGCTGAAATATAACTTTACGCAAAGGAACCTTTTCCCAATGAAGCGGCACTATATACAAACTTCCTAAAATGTAATAATATTCAGAAATAAGTACTGAGAACTGTCATGTAATCTACAGACGAGAATGGAATTAATGGGACATACAAGTGCGAACATAGGACTTTATCATCCTAATTTCCTGTTTCCCTAATTATTTTAAGTAAAAAAGCTTCAAATAAAAGTTGTAGAGCATAAAATTCTGCATCTGAATCAATAAACAAAATTAATTTTGTACGCCTTGTATCGGCAGAAATTAGGTATGAACAGGAGAGCAGGAAATCGCAAAAAACTAATCCTTATGTTCGCACCTGACGATGAATGCCTGTATACCGTTCTAATTTAAAGTTACAAAACACACCATAGATGTCAATTCTATCGATCAGATCAATCGGTTTCACTACACGGCCCATATAAATTAACTAAATGATGTCATCACCTTGGAATGCTATTTTTAGAAAAAAATGACTATTATGGTGATCACTATTCTCTTATATAGTTGTGCATTGATTTGTATAATTATGTACATGTTGCAATCACCCTTTCAAGCAGCAAATAAAAAAAGCCTTTCGGACCTTTTCATCAGTGTCACGGACCTTTTCTACAATGTCACGGACCTTAACTGTCACGTGACAATTTTTTTCACAACCATTTTCCATTACAAAATCTCAACAATGGCATTGTCAGATGGCGAATTTTTATGAGTATATAAGCTTTACGACTTACAGCATTAAAAATGAAATGGATACTACCCAAAAATACCAAAATTTTAACCTAGCGATCCTTAAATTCGAAATGTTTGTTAGTAGACGAATAAATGATTAAAATTTCACCTCTAAATGTTTTCTTTATAGTTTTGGACGTTACCTACAACATCGTACCATTTTTAGGTAGTACCTATGTTCTTTTTTTATATTTCGCTGTTGCTTTTATGTCAATTTTTGTGATAACTCTAATATATCAAAGGTTCTAAATAGCGACAAATGTAAAAAATGACTTGTGATCTATTTGCTAAATAGATTTAAAATTAGTTTCCATTTAAAATTTTAACAACTGTGAATGCCAAATTTAAATCACACTTGTCGCCATTTTATTTATAACTTTTACAATTCTCAAAGAAGATAGAAAAGAATTAAACAGTTTATAAAAAGAAGAAACAAAAATATTTTCAATAATTTAAAATCGTGGATTCCAAATAAATAAATAAAAAAGAAAAAATCTTACCGAATGAAAAATAAAAATTCACGCCAATTTTCTATCTCCCCTATTATCTATCCTAGCCACAGTTTTCATGTGGGTTCCAATCTTGTGCTACGATCCCGGAACCTCTTTAAGCGTGGTGGGCGCCGACAACACAACAGTACCTCTGCGCCAATGTCTGGGCGACACTGGAGGACTTGCAGCAGGGGTTGTAGGTGCCGTGAGGGTTCCACTTGTACCCGCTATAGCGGATATGTCGCAGCGGGAACCGCTACGCGATGGGGGTGCAGAACCTACAACACAACAAAAAAAAACACATTATAAGTTTTCAAAAAAGTTTTGTTTTGTTTAACTCTTCATATGAACTGTCAAGAAATTTCAATACAATCTGTCTATCTATATGATATATATTTTCGCGGGAAAATTTCGACAAAAGCTCGTAATATTTGTAACTAAAAGCTGCACATACATACATCCATTCTCACCAGTATACGAGCACAACCCTGCAGGTCCACTCCTCGGTCGTATACTCGTAACAGACGTACTTCTTGTAAGCTCACTTTGTCCAGTTTGTCGCCCGGAACTGTGAGACCGGGAAGCCTTACGCCTTCCTCCAG
This sequence comes from Harpalus rufipes, assembly GCA_951394225.1. Classification (NCBI taxonomy): domain Eukaryota; kingdom Metazoa; phylum Arthropoda; class Insecta; order Coleoptera; family Carabidae; genus Harpalus; species Harpalus rufipes. The sequence goes on along the minus strand of OX596281.1, from coordinate 51,136,076 downwards.
TCGAGCTGCTGGTTCGGCGCACTGGTGCTTGGGCTCTGCATAGCCCAGTGGGGCATGTCTGTCCCCCTAGGGCACAGCGCCCCTCGCAGATGTTCCTAGAGCTGAGGAGTTGTTCGTAGGAGTCTAGCATCACGAGGCATTGTTCTTCGTCTGATTTTACAAGGGCTAGCGAGGGGAAACGTTCTTTTAGACGCCGGCGTTCCTGCAAGAAAAAGATTACATACTCGAGCATGTTTGTTTAGAATTGCAGGCATAAATATTTGACATTTTTAAATACAGTAACATCCCCGACCATCGGATGATCAGTCCTTTGACTCTTCAGAAAAATTTGTAGGCGTTTGTTAGAAACTGGTTGTTTCTACCCAACAACTGGTGGAAACGCCAACAGGGTACGTCGAACCCCTAGATTTGAAGAGGCTGTACTTAACATTATTGAAGATGAGCCATCGACGAGCACAAGAATAATAGGGAACAGATTAATCGTGGCTGCAGCAGAAGATTTAAAAGAGAAGCAGGCAGTCCTTGCGAAGGTCTCCACCAACATCAAAGCACGCTGCCGGGCTTGCGTTGCTGCGAATGTTTTATTTTTCTTGTTTGTTTCTTGTTTTTCTTGTTTAATGGCAGCAAACCTACTTTGTTTTAAATGATTGTTGCAGTTTGTTAAAATTTATCTTGCAATTCAATTTGAATAAAAACTTTTTTTGGCCAGATAGAAAAAAATGTTTCAGACAAATATTGTAATAGAAAGTTTAAGAATTTTAAAAATGTTTTATTTTCGAAAATCGATGGGGTGGTTTTCAAAATATCTTGTTTTGAAATTTTTGATTAGTCGCCATTTTGTTATTTGATGAAATAGAAAATAATTGTAAATACAAGTGTTTTAGAGAACCGAAAGCAAATGCTGAAAGTTTTTGTATTTTTTAAATATTCCTTAAAATAAGGGAGTTATGACGATTTTTCGAAAAACAAGAGAACGCCAATAACTAGGAACTGGGACTCCAAATCAAAAATTTGAGCTAAGAAAAGTTGTCATATGCCGTATATTATCCATTGCTGGGTGTGCCAATCTGCTTCGTACACAGATTTCGGTAATAATGATACATATTTGTACCGTACGGGCGTCACCTTCCAACATAAATTCGTGTCACGCCAATAGTAACAATCTGCTGGTCTCAAATGACCATCCGTAACTTCTAATCCACAAAATCGTAAATTTATTCTGAGTTTGGTCCGTATTATTACAACCCAACACGCAATGTCAAAAGAGCAAAAGTTTATTTATTCCACGTAAAGGAAAGGGTTGTAAAACAGCACGTATGTACATAAAAAAAAGAGGTCGGTGACCGAGAAGAAAGGAAAATGTTTGCTAATCAAGGTTTAATCAGATTGTTGAAATAAATATTTACCACGTTTGCTGACAAACTTTTCGCGTTTTTTTTTTTGTTTTGTTAGGGTTATTAGTCTAGAACAGTGGTTCCCTTAGGTTCCGTAGATGCCCCATAAGGGTTCCGCGAACAAAGAATAAATTTAGAAATATAAAAATTATCAAAAAACATCTCATATAAAAAATACGTGTTAAAGAGTAAAATTACGTCACATGAATACGTAGTTATAATTTTTATGATTTGGTACTGTTATGTAAAGAACTTTTGGTACAAGAATCTTTGTTTTGTCGGAACGCAACGACATGAAATTTTGCAAAGAACTTTATCGCGCCGAAAAATCAACGTATCCGATTCTTTTGCAAAATTAAGTGCTTTCAAATAACTCTCGACTTTGTGGACATAAGGGGTCAGGTGTTTTGTGCTGGAGGGTTGGTTGAAATTCGAAACATATTGGTCTAATCGTCACAAAAAAAAGAAATGTTTCAAATTAAATTCACTGATTTAATTTATTAAGTAGTTCATAAATTAATGTCTCTCAAGGTGTTTTATTTTTTATCGAGTAATTAATTTCTGTTAAAAGGTTATCGTGTTAGTTTATTATTGCAATCAGGGGGTTAAATTAATTAAATTTTATAATGGTACAGTTAATTACTACAGATATTTGCTTTGTTAAAAGCTTTTTGTAATTAAATACAAAATTAATTTTATAAAAATAATTACATTTTTACTACTCTTATCTGAAAATGTAGACAATATATCAGGAGAAATTTAAAAATTAATGTTTAAAAATCTTTTTGGAATTTTGAACCCGGGTTCGATTCCAACGAAACAAAATTGACCCCTGTGGTGCACATTCCACGACAGCAATGACTACCCGTGAAGTGACGCCTGGTAAGCGCCCACACGGTCCAAATATTTCATCATTTACCGATATCTACGTACAAAACAGATTAGCACACCCAGCAATGGGTAATATGCCGTGATGATATATTTATTTATGTAACATAAAAAGGAAATTGCGAGAGGTCATGTGTTGGCCACATGAATTTTTTTATGATTTGATATCTTTTCAATATACACTGAAATGATAAAACGAGTATAATAAATTTAAAATAATGGAAAACTGTTTTAAATTGGTGCATATTTTCAAATTATTATTTTAATAGTTTATAATTAACTTAAAAAAAATGCTGTTTTCTAAAATCTATCGTAAATACAAATTAATAAAATTACGATAAAATTTATGCAAATATTTATGTCTGAATATACCTGGAATTAATTATTAAGGAAGATTAAATTTCAGTTTGCTTAACTTACTAATTATACCTTACACATACTCGTACTCCATGTAAATTTAGTAATACTTATATATTATTTACACATTTCTAGTTTAATTATAAAGTTTAACAGTAAGACGAAATAAAAATTCTAATTATGTACTTCAGGAGGAAAAAATTTAATCAAAATTTAATTTGCTTTTTCAATCTTTTGGTATTTCCTCAAATATTAATTTACAAGATGAAGACAGAGAAGGAAATAATGAAAATTTATTACATTTTGCATCAAACAATATTTGACGTAGTTTTTTTACATGATTGTATATTCTTTGATATTTATTTTGATGTCATAGTATAAATTGTATAAGGCACACTTCTGTGCTGTTTGAAAATTGAAAATAATTATCCATCGGAATACAGCCCGAATTAAAAGAATCAAAAGTATAGTTTTAACTTTAAATCGTGTGTTAATTTGCAAATTATGCATTACGAGGGGTCGGGGGCGTTCAAATATAATTTTACGCAAAGGTGCTTTTACCCACGGTGTGGCACTGTTTGTGTGCATAAAATGATTCCTTCGTTATTTGTTATTGGCAAGAAGAAAATATTTTTGATTTCCTCTGATTTTATATTACATTTTTCCTTCAATATCTGATGTATGACCTATTTTTTCCAATGTTTTTCTCAATTATATTACACAGCAGAAGAAAAATATGGAAGACTTTTTGTGAAATAAAAAATAAATTCAGAATATCTGGGGGGCACACAGGATATTTTTTTTAGGGGGGCAGTCCACCTGACCACCTGTAAATAAATATACGCTTTAGTACTGTTTTTTAAAATTTAAGACTGTGTCCTAATTTTTGTTGTTACGAATCCGGATATAAATTTTATTTCTGCTGATTCTTCATTTTGAATGTGAAGGCAAACCCCTTTAAAATAGCCAGGTAGATTGTGCAAATGTAAAGAAAAATAATTTATACTTTTACAGAGTCCTATTCAGTAAATGATGAATAAAAAAATATAAAATTGTATTATTATAGTCGAATCTAAGATCCGAATCCAAAATCCGATACAGAAATTTGGATTCGAGATCCGGATACTTTCACATTCAACTATCCGGATATTTTTGAATCCGAAACCGAAACATCCCGGATCCGGTTCCCACCGGTAGTGCAACTGGTGAAATAGCTAGTAATTATGTACATAGATGTCAAATGTCAATTTTCCATCCCAAATTTCATGATATTCCAATTCCATGTGGTTTATTTTCAAATGTTCCGAAAATTGATCCCTGTGGTGCGCTCTCTATACCAATAATGAGTGCACGTGAGTTGACGCCGTCACAGTATAAATATGTCATCATTATTACCCACATCTGTTTAAAAAGCAGAATGGCACACCCAGCAATGGGTAATATGCTGTGATGATATATTTATTTTATATTCAGTTTTAATTTTAGGGGCGGACCTATCGGACCGCCCTCTTGTATGCGCCCTTGAGGATAAGAATGCTTTTAAATTTTGTATAATTCATAATTGATTACATTGTTTCTTATAAAAGAATAAATTTCGTTTTAATTTCGTTATAAAATTTGAATATTCATAGAAAAATTTCCATACATATTTAGGTCACTGTTAACAGAGATTGATTATATTAAGCGTTATAGCGTTCTTTGTAAAAAAATGTTTAATAACATTTATATTTTGTATTGGGTTCATACTACTATTGAATTCTTATTATTTACTGTTTATTTGTTTATTGGAAATTTTCTATTATTTGTTCTTTTTATTTGTTTCAAATAAAAATGGACAACCTTCTATGTTTTGAGTAAATATTATCTTTTCTTTCGGTGGTGGTAGCGAATTCACTGTCAAAATATGACAGCTAAATCATTCTAAAAAATAGTTTCTTCTTGATTTGAAAATATTTTTTGTTGAAAGTTATCGCGATGTTTTGGTATATTAGATGAATGAAATGTATGGGTACTTACCTCTGGCAGGCGAGTGTTCTCGAATTCTTGTAGCTGTTTCTGGAAGCCAATATTTGGATTAGCAACTGAGCGACCAGCGCGCACTACTTTTAAGGCTTCTTTCCATGACAAATTCGTCACTGACATAATGTATGCAACTGCTACGGTTACCGAACGGGACATACCGGCCAAACTGTAAAAAAAAACACTTCTAAATCAATTATTTCAAGCTGTTTACTCAATTTTCTAATATTGATTGTTGGTGATCATTGTTGTAATCAACGCAGTCGACTGCGTTTCTTTAACTGTGTGCGTTATTGTTTATAAAATCTTTCTGTTGTTATTAGACCAAAAAAGAGCTTTTGGCAAAATCAATTATAGTCCAAATATGAGTTACATGTACATTTAAGGATTCCGAACAGTTTGGTAAAACTATTATCCAGGACTTCACCTCATTCGGTCCACATTAGGCCTGGATACAACCCTTATGGAAATAACGCACCATACCAACACCTTATCTGGGAATTTGGCCTTTTGTTTATATCTGACATTATGAAGAATGGGGCATAATTCTTTAACTCTATATCTATTGAATATGAAGTATAAAATGCAATCAAATCGTATAGAGAATAATATATTCTTTAAGTTATAATAACGTTAAATGTCAATAAATCATATTTAACTGTTAAAATTTTCAAGTGAGGCTACTTCCGGTTGACCAATTATCACCAAAATCTAATCACCTCTTCTTCTGGATGTAAACTTGAGGATCCGAAACTTTCGTCACACACACAAACACACACACACACAGACACACACACGTACACACACACACACACACACACACACACACACACACACATACATACATATCTATATACAGACATCATCGTAAAAACGGTAAAATCGTATTATACGAGTATGGACCCTAAAATTCATCATTGAATTTTTTGACCAAAGACAATACCTTCCTTACTTAAAGGTGATGGTAGGTAATGAATTTTGCTAAAAATTAACTACTATGTTACAAGAAAGCCTCAATATACTGTCAAATATTGTACACATTTGATTTATGTTAATGAAAACGCAAAACAAATGTAATATTAATTTTTAACACTAAAAACTTTTGTTATGACATTAATAAACTACAGACTAATTTATCGTACTGGAAAATTAACGAATAAATAATCTCTAGTATTAGAAAATTTCTAGAAAACCTCCAAATGTATTTCGGAAGTTATCAGTAATTACAAATACATTTGTTTCTCTTCATGAAAAAATAATATTAGGGTAGAGCCTAATGATGATGCCAATACGTACTTGACATTTGCCAGACATATTTTTACCCTGTGATTCTAATATTAAAAATAGAACATGTGTAAACTCTATGAAAAAACAAACTACACTATAATAAGTTCTATTATTTTCTTATTCAATAAAAAAAAAAAACAAATCTAAAGGTTGTTTTATCAAAGAAAACTCATTATCATTTCATGGCAGTAATTTTATTTGATTTTCCAGTTCGCGGTTTCGTTTAAGTAAAGGTAAATAAAAGAGTGTACAATAAAAATCTATCGACTGCTTTCGTAAGTGATTTATTGACCTATTTCCATAGCAACATCAAAATTAAATCGATTCTCCAAAGAAACAAAACGAAATGCTGACGAAACATTGTATAAATCAAAGCAAAGCGATATATCTTTCCTTAATGTAATTTTCTGTGTACCATACCGCATTTTGTCAAGTCATCCAGCTGAATCCCAGCAGAACTGAAGGGGTAAATTAGGTAGTGAACTTTAGACATTCTCACAATTACTAGAGTGCTAACAGTAATTATCCTGATCGCCATTAGAAGTTCATTTCGGGATTGTCTTCAAGACAATAGTTAAATTCTTGAATTAAAGAATTTTTCTTCTTGGATTCTACAATTTCTTGTGCGCGAAATAAGTATTATTTTTTGAAGACCCAAGGGGGCTCGCTATAAGTTTTTATTGGATATTGGATGGAGAGCACGATATTTGATCCAGTTTCTATTCCAATCTTAAGAATTTACAACATACAATAACAATTATTATAATCACTTTTTTGTGTGATTATCATTTTCATTATTGTAATCAAATTTTATTAATTGTAATTCTGTGTGTGCTGTGTGTGTGTGTATGTGTGTGTGTGTGTGTGTATTCCTCAAGTTAATATCCATATGCAGACATGATTAGATTTTGGTTATAATTGGTCCATTGGAAGTACCCTTAGTTGCAACTTTTAACAGTTTTTCTTAAAAAAAACAATTTATATCATTTATTGACATGTTATTATAACTTAAAGAATATATTTTTCTCTATACGATTGGATTGCATTTTATACTTCATATTTAATAGATATAGAGTTAAAGAATTATAAAGATATATAAAATTTCTTAAATCAGACAGCTATGCTAACCATGGAAACTGCTAATATATTCAGATAATTCAAATTGATAGATGTCAATATCAATGAAAAGAAAATGAATGTAGCAGAGATGAGGATGTTGAGATAGATCTTGGAGAAGACACGGAAAAAAAAATTGAAGGAAAAGAGAAATGGCTCGAGGAGAAATGAAAAATATATTTGAAGAAGAATAAATAATTTAGCGGTAGAAGGTGAAGGTAGAAGAAACAGGAAGACCAAAGATAAGATGGAAGGACTACATTGCGGAGGACTTGAGAGAAACGGAACTGAATGAGAACGACACGCAAAACTGAAATGAGTGGAAGAAGAAAATAAAAAATAGCGACTCCTAACGAATGGGAAAAGCTAAAAAATAAGATGTTGTCAAGTGCAATTTGCATAGTTTGTTTATGAAATAATTTTACTGGAAATATAGGATCTTTTGCAAGAAAATTTATGTATAGGGCGCGAGCAGTCACGTGATTTTGCTTGGCATGCAGAAATTTCATGATTTTCTTATGTCATGCGAATTATTTGCTATCAGGAGTATGGAATTCAGTTACCGAGAAAAGAATCAACAATACCAAGAAATCAAATTTGGAATGAAATGACATTTATCAGTTATGGACCTAATTAATCTGATACGGGCACCCATATCTGATTGCCAAGATCAGCAAAGTCACGTGACTGCTTGCGCCCCATGGAATTTGCAAATAATACACAGGAATGTGCTGGCCATATCAGATTTTTCAATACAAAGTTTATTTGTTAAAATGGATAGACTTACCAATGTATAAGTACGTTTCCATCTCTTAATCTAGCTGCATGTATAAAATCGTTGCAGAGTGTGAAATATTGGGTCAAATTTTGATCCGGTGAATCTGAAGCCATCACGCAGAGGTAGTGTTTATCCTGCAACAAAAATATTAAACACAAATTAAAACAAATAAAGGAATATACTGCTAGTAATTATCAGATTTATCAGAGGACAATAATCTTTGAGTATTTTGTTGAAACAGTGACCTACAGTCTGTATTTTACTTAAGCACATTTACCTTGTTGTTCATTTATTATTAACTTGGTAATTGCTGCTGAAATTTGGAGCAGACATGAAATATTACTGTCCTAGATTTTTCACTATATTGAACGCCTGTTTTGTAAGCTGTTAGTAAATACGATGAAAAATTCAGGAGGCCCTATACTGGTTACAGAAAGAAAGTTTATTTCGTGAGCAGCTTAGCGATTTGTACTTAAAAGTTTGTACAGTAAAACCACTAAATTTAGAATGAAAAATTATTATATTTGACATCTATATACATAATTACTAGCTATCATACTGACATAGGCCCCCCATATCTGCTTGTCAAGGCCAACAAAGTCACATGACTGCTCGAGCCCTAATGTATTTAAAATTTCTTGTATACCTACATTCTACACCAAAATTTTTACTCTTATCTATTCTTTATATTTAGATTTTTTAATTTTAAATTCATTATATGAAGAAATTTTGTCCTATTCTAATTTTTTGAAATGTTTTCAATTCATTGTCGGGATTAACAATATTTTTAAAGGGTATATGTAACTTATAATTTTAAATATTTAACTATTAATACAATAAGAAATAATATAATGTATGTACTTCCCAGAAAAAAACTTCAGTAATGTCTCTGGATTTTGGACACAATTTTTCAATTGGAGAATTTACTCTTCTTTAATGCAAGCAAGAACAAAAATTTTCAAAAAATAATAGATATTTAGAAGATTTTTTTTAAGAATCTGCTACTTCCGGTTATCCAATTCTTGCCAAAACATTTTCAGCTCTTCCCAGTAATGTTCGAATGAGAAATACGTAGTTAAACAGATATTAAGTATTATTCCAACACACACACACACATCTACACACACACACACAGAGACATCATCGTAAAAATATTAAAATCGGACTGCAGTGAGAGGTAAAATAGACAGAAATATTGCATAGATACAGAAATATTTATAATCAATAAATACATTCGCATTTGAAAAATTATATCCTGTCGTTACAAAATCCTGAATTATAAGCTAGCATTTTAATCGAGTACCAACATAAACTCTATAAAATCACGTTTACTATGCATTCTTCAATCAATACAACTGTCAATCTTCGCAAAAAAGAAATAAAATGTTGACGAGTTGATCGTCTGAGCTGTCAGCAATGAAATACAGCCTCGAAAAACGGAAGTGACTCCAGGAACGAGGAAGAGAATCCTGCAGCTATATTCCAGATATTATTCTGCACTTTGCAGCAATCCTCAGGGACACTAACATGGAAAGTAGTTTCAGCAAACAGGATACTAATTTGAAATGATTTACACACACACACACACACACACACACACACACACACACACACACACACGTATGGAATAGTTTTGTTAAACAAGTTAGCGATAAAGTTTGTGTCTAGATTTGTATGTAGGTTTGTTATTATTCTCTGAAAAGTGTATCATGAAAAACGGTACAGGTGTCCTTGAAAATCCAGGGCACGTGTCGCAAACAAGAAAAGAAAATGTGTTGTTGCTGCGAGGAAAACAGCAGGAATATTTAGGATCTCAGGAATTATCACTATTTATTATAACGATGAAATGAAACACTTGTTCATATGCGTTATATTTTCGTTTCGTAAAACTTTTCAAAACAATGATAAATTAATCAACTTTTTTATAAAATCAATATGTTCTCTGTCATTCATTTCCACAGTATTATTAATTCATGTTCTCAGTAATCAATGCATATAGTTGTCATGCATTTTGAACCTTCCAAGTCAATATTTAAAGACAATATTTGTATGAAAATCATGCAGTAAAGTGCGGAATTATCTCATAAATTTATTGTGTCATTATAAACATTTGAATGATCATGTGATCATAATAGCTAGCCTGATAATATCAACAACAAAGTTGAAAAGACCAGAATGTGAACATGAAAACGTTTAATGAATATTTTTATTGAGTTAAATATAAAATTCATGAAGTACCTACAGTATCGAACATAAATAGCGTGACTAATAAAAAATACTGTCCCATATTTTAAATATTCAATATGAATGTTGACAATGTTGACTTTGGTTGTTCTTACATTAGGCTACAGCATTATGATGGCCATGAGTGTAAAGTGTGAATTATAAAGTGTCACAAATTAGAATGATACATATATAAATAGTTCTCGTATGTTATATATTTTTACATAAAAAATGTTCAATATAATGTCATTGCATTTAGAAAATAGAGCATAAAATTTTAACACGCCCCCTATCTAAAAATCTTGTAATGCAATTGACTTGATCATTTCAGCATGCAAGCTTACACAGTTATCTGATACACACGCAACCTATTTTTAAATGACACGATCTGTTATCTCTCAAACATAACTAAAATTTAAAATAAAACATTTTCGCAACGCAAACTCTTTTTATCCTCGTACTTTTTACATTTGTCAAACAGTCAAATAAATGACAGTTGCAGAAGAGAAAACAAAATGCGCGATTTTCTGTACAAAAGTTGTAAAATGTAACGGAGTTTTTGGGCGGAACAATAGTGTCTTTTTTATATCCCATTTTAAAAGCTGTAAAATATGTTGTTATATTGTTAAGTACTTTTTAATTTTTTTACCTCTCGCTAAGAAAGGTATTGGATTCATGCTAAAAATCGCATATCCAGATTTTAATGAATAAACACGTTTTAAGAACCCTACGATCCGATTTTTACATTTTTACGATGATGTCTGTGTGTGGATGAATGTGTGTATGTTGGAGATATGATTTCTCAAATTCTATAAGACTAAAGACCTGTGTAACTACGGATTCCTCAATCTAACAGTAATGGGAAGAGCTCAATAGGTTCTGGTAACAATTGGACAACCGGAAGTGGTAGTTTCTAAATATTACTTTTTGAAAATTTATATTACTACAAATAATAAAGATAATTAAATTCCCAATCTGACACATTTAAATTATTTATTATAACTCCTATAGGTTCGTTGCACAAACAACTCCATGGAAACCAGTTGAGATATTTAAATGTTTGTAATTGACAGATAAATGCAAAATGTCAGTGTTAAAAATCAGCAGTTTTACTAACTGAAATATTTTTCTGTGAGGTACGAATACATTTAATATATCTTATTGTATTATTAATTAAATATTTAAAATTATAGGTATATTAATATTACATATATCCTTAACAAATACTGCTAATATCGTCAATGAATTTGAAGAATTTTGAACATATTAGAAGAGTAGGATAAAATTCCTCATAGAACGAAAGAAGAAATACAATTTCAATTATTTGCGTGTACAAGAAATGTTAAATTTGTTACTTATAGGGCGCGAGCAGTCATGTGACTTTGTTGGTCTTGGCAATCAGATATGGGGGTCCGTGCCACAAAGACAGCGAGTAGTTATTTACATAGATGTCACAAGTGTCATAATTATTTATTCACAATATTCTGATATGTTGTTTATTTGTCATCAATAGTAAGGAATATACTTGTCGATGAAAATAATTTACAAGGATTTGAAAAATCATGATGGTTTGAATGAAAAATTATAATACTTGATACCTATGTACATTATTACTAGCTATTATTCTGACATGAGCCTCCATATTTGCTTGCCAAAGCCAACAAAGTTACATGACTGCTCGCGCCCTATATAACATAAAATGAAAATGGCGAGTGGTATTGTGTTGGCCACAACAGATTTTTTTTCTAAAGGTATATCAAAATGACACAATAAACCACAAATAAATGTTATATTGACAAGTAACTTCATGTTTTTTGAGTCGAATCAAATATAATGTGAGTTACCAATACTCACCGAGTGTAGGCGTCTAGCAGTATCATGGATGGCGACGATGTGTGTGATATTGTATTTGTCTAGCTGTGCAGGGTCTTTGGAGTCCCGGTAATTTCCTACATAAAGGCCCGGCAGGACCTGCAACAATAATAAAATACAATAACAACAAAGGAAGGCAGACAATGTAACATAAAACAATCTGGACACCAACAGACGTGTCCACAAAGAAAATATTAAATCTGATGGATTTATTATTATTAGCTTAGTACCGCTGTTTCTCGCTATCTGAAGACATAACATTGGCCTCTTGAAAATAGAAGTTTTGTGTGTGTGTGTGTGTGTCTCTAACTCAAATACCTTCATTCAGAAACTTTTGAAAACATTTATTTCTATCTTATTCTAATATGGAATAATTGGACAACCCGAAATGGCAGTTTTAACAACGAGTGATACGAATCAAAATTCTGTTTCGCGGATTGCGGAAGAATCTCTCCGTCTAATTCTTTTTCTGATCTTGTCGCGTCGCGGTCGGGGATGTTTCCAATGTCACAATGAGCACCAGCGAGAGATCTGGAGTAGAACCGGGTCAGTAGAGCTAAGCGTTCGATAACAGGGCAAGGTTGTCTTGTGGTCGTTGGTGGAGTTACAACTTACACTGATTCAAATTGCCCATCAAAATCTCACGATGTAATAAGAGAAAAAGTTACACAGAACAAGAAAATGACGTGGTGGTTATCACCGGGAAAGAAAATGGAGAAAGAAGGAAGGAAATAGTAGAATGAAACATACGATTGTGACTCTTGCGTACTTATCTAAGGTCCGAAGTTATAAATACATAATCAAAAACATAAGTAAATTAATTTTGTAATATAGAGAATATTTAAACAGTTTTTCGGTAATGTCGATCATAGAAAACAAATTTAGAAATAGCCTGTCCGTAGACTCATCTCTTCGTCTAGATTGACGAATTTAGAACCTAATATTAAATTGAGTTATTAAAGTTAAATACACGTAGTTAATTTGTCACCAGGAGAGCGGACTTTACTTGTCGAGGAAAATAAACCACATGGAATTGGAAAATTACTAAATTTAGAATGAAAAATTATGATACTTGACATTTATGTACATAATACTAGCTATCATTCTGACACAGGCCGCCATATAATAATAATAAATAACTTTATTGACAAACGTTAAAGGCGAGGTTCAGCCAAGGCTGTTCTACCACCTAACCAAAATCTACAGTAATATCTCTGGATTTTTGACACTGACATTTATCTGTCAGTTACAAACATTTTAATTTTGCCATTGGTTTCCATGACATTATTTGGGCTATGAGATTTATTACAACAGTTTATTATATACCTTATGTTTCTTTATCTTTATATGAAAGATATAATAAAATATTTATTTGTACCAGATACAGAATTTACTCTTCTTTAATACTAGCAAGAACAAAATTTTTCAAAAAATAATATTAAGATTTTTTTTCAGCTACTTCCGGTTGTCCAATTATTACCCAAACCTTTCAGCTCTTTTCAGCAATGTCCGATTGAGAAATACGTAGTTAAATAGATATTAAGTATTATATATATACACACACACACACACACACACACACACACACACAGACAACATCGTAAGAATATTAAAATCGGATTGTAGGAACCTTAAAACATGTTTAATCATTAAAATCTGGATATGCGATTTTTAGCATAAATCCAATACTTCTCTTAGCGAGAGGTAAAAATATGGGTAACTCCTAATCACTTCAACATGTCCTCTTTAACTATGTCAAAGCATGAATCACGCTATGTCTTTCTATTTAGCATGCGTGTTACGTCTTTAAGGCCATTATGTATCGGGCAACCTCAACCATACCAACTAAGTTCGATAACCCGGAAACGGAAGTAGGAAAGGAACAGTTGCCTGCCGTCCTAACATCTGTTTGCATGATTTTACTAAGAAATGAATTTTTTTCAACTTATACAATACATCAAACAAAAGATAAATTATACAAGATTGATTATAAGCTAGTATGTAGATTAGGAAAATGTTTTCATCAATAAAAAAAAATCTGATGTGGCCAGCATATTACCTTCCGTCAGTTCTATATATACTTTGTACAAATAAGAAGAAGATGTCAGTGTCAAGTGCAATTTGCATAGTTTGTTTATGAAAAAATTTTGCTGGAAAATCTTTTGCAAGTAACGAAAACTATGGAATTATTTTAGAATAAGCTTAGAAGATAGCGGACCCGAATCCGAACGAAAGGAGGGCGGAACTTGTCGAGCAAATACAGTAGGAATATTCCGGATCAGTAATTAATTATGAGACTACATCGTATATTTGCTTATTTCAGTTCCTATTTCGTGTCATTTCTTAAGAAAAATATACTCGCTTACAATTTGATTATTAAGAGTCTATGAACTGCATGAAACAATTCAAAATAACATTAATTCCTCACTACCAGTGTAACACCGGCATTAAATTAAAATTTTATCATCTCTGAACAATTTATTCTCCTCGGGGTTGTATAAAGTCAAACACAAAGTGTAAAATGAAAGGTGTTCTGCATATTTATAAGACACTCACGTTCAGTCCAAGAATAAAAATCAAGTGTCTGGAATATTGTACGATACACCAAGTTTATATCTGAGCACCTAACGATCATAAAGATAGTACAATTACTTTCTAAAACGAAAAAGATTTGAAATTATTAAAAATCTTTCAGAACTCTTTGAGCTATAATTAAAATATCTGACAAATGAGAAAAAGAGATGAAAGAAATTAAAAATATATAATAATTGAAAGATATCTGAAACCGAAAAACCAGTTAACAATACTAATGAAAGAAACGTTGATTGGAATAAAGAAAAACATGAAGTTTTCTTTTTCTCCATATGTTAAGTTCGATATATGTTGACTCTTCAGTCATCAGGGATTCACCAGATTCTATGTGTCTGCGGGAAAGTTTACATTGGCCAAACTGGTAGAACAATTTCAACAAGATTGAAAGAACACCAGCGATCGATCAGATTGAACCAGCCTAGAAAATCTTCAGTGGAAGTAGAAGCGCCACACTTCCCAAGGGACTCTTTGTCCTGGTTTACGGATGGTTCAAAACTAGAGTTAGGAGAAACTGGAGTGGGTTTATTTGCAGAGATCTACGCAATAAATCTCTGTGCTCAAATAAACCTAAACAAAGGTCTCAAAGGAGCAACAAACAACATATTTTCAGACAGCCAGGCTACTTTAAAGAAAGTGTCTTCACTTGTGAGTCAAAGCTAGTTTGGAATTGCATGAACACCCTACAACAATTGGCCAAAGATAACCACGTCACTTTGTGGTGGGTAGCGGAGCATGAGGGAGTTCTAGGCAATAAAAAAGCAGATGAGGTCGCTAAAAAGAGAGCTAAACTATCGTTTTACGGGCCTGAACCTTTTGAGGACTCTTAAAAAGCCATATAAAGAAAAATCAAAAACTGGGTCGAAGAAATTCATTTCTAGCTATTAGCTCTCAGCAAGACGGATCTTAGAACTATGACAGGCATCTTTATTGGCCATTGTCCTCTGAAATACCATCTATGTAAGATTGGTATAGCTGAAAACAATATCTGTCGACTCTGCGAAGAGGAAGAAGAAACTTCGGAACACATTGCATGTGAATGTCCAACTGTAAGTAGACTTCGCGGCAAACTGACTCCTGGACCAGTAATTGGCTTCATAAGAACTCTGGAACTACTTCCAGAAAACTAAGATAGGGCCATGTTACAACAGATTTTACAGGTCACAGTGACAAAAGCGGTTAGCGCTTAAAGCCCTCAACGTAATGAATGAATGCCATCGCATCAAATTTGAAGAAACAAAAATTATTGCAAAATATACACATCTCAACAACAGGTTCATTGTGACGGAAAAAAATATTGTATTAACAATGTTGTAGAGATATGAATATGTGGAAAACAACAATAATAGTTGAAAAGCAGTAAATATCGGTAGCAGGTGTTTCCATGTTTGAAAATGCCAAAAACCATTACACAAATGTCCACCCTGTTCGAACAAATTAAAATTGTACTGCGAGTTATGTCCTCTAGAGGTCTGTGTTAAATAAAATGAACACAACTTTTTTAATTTCTATTTTGTGTAACCGAATCGGTGCCCTAGTTTCTGAATAAAGCTTAATCCGAATATTGGTTGGTGTTAATAAATTTTATTGACTGATAGGAATTAGGTTAACCCCCAAAGGGACTCAGCGAGATTTCTTCGGTAAACTATCGACTTTTACACTTCCTGCTTAAATGGAAACTGTTCAATGGTATTATTTTAAAAACTAGGCCACGCTGGTTCCAATTGCGTAGGCCAGGTTGGTTCCGTTTGCGTAGGCTTTTTATTATTTCACTGTGAATAAAATCACTAACACGTTCCGCATAATTTTAATTTTCTGATTATTTGATAGAAAAATATCAAATATTGACATTATCATTAATAGTTCGATATTAAATATTTAATATTAGTAATTTATAAATGTTATTAAGAATAAATAAACGGAGCAAAGTATAAAATCAATAATAATAAACAAATATATTTTTAATCACAATCATAACGAATACAATAGATTTAGGTCACAGGTGTAATTAACACGTCTCAACGCGTATGGGTTATTCCGTCATCATATTCTACCAGTAGCGGCGCCCGAATACTATTTAATCAGTGGCGCACGTTACAATACTATTATCATATTCAACAGCATGGCTTAATTTTCTGCCGGACACTCTTTATTTACAAAAAACGTTTTCAAACGCATATGTCAAGGTTTGCTTGAGACACACGGTATAAGAGATGGAATCAGTAAAATTTTCAAAAGCATTAAAAATGTAACAATGCATAAACATTTTTTATGATTCATTATTTTATTCTTATCTTCAAATTTTTCAATTCACTTTCTAATAAAACAGTGTTTATATTCCAAGAATAATGAATTCAAAAGATAACAATCATGTTTAATATCCACATCAAAGTAAAACTTTCTTTTTGTAAAAATCATATCCCAGAACTTTTCCAGAACAAATACTAATTACTTCTATATCTAAATTGAAATCTAGGTTTGAAATATTTTGTTTCTGGCGTACTTGTTTTAGAATTAGTGTAGTTTGCTATAATACCGAATAGAGAACTTTGTTTTAACGACACTTGCAGGAGCTTTAGAGAGCTTTGCAAGTTTTATAAGAAGCACGGCTTGTGGTTAGAGTTGAAAAGTAAATATCGGTGAACAAATAATCCCAAAATAAACCAAAGACCAAAGATAATGTTTGTGTACTTTATAAATTATATTACTTCCGCTAAATTACTTTAATATATTTACTCAAATTTGTTATCTACTGATATCAGGCCTTGACTAAAACAGCATTCTTTACAAAAAGGAAACTATAAATGTATATATGAATAAAGATAAACAAATAATATATGTAACGAAAATTTTCGGAAAAATTTTGAATGGACGCCATACAGTGGCATTATATTTTGTCTTCAAACGTAGATATTTAAAGAAAATTATCTACTACTGACGTTACATTTTACGTAAATTACATTTGCGATTTCAATTGCCCTGTTGCCATACTTATTTGTAATAAACATTGAAGTGAAAATTTTCACATTTTGACGTCTAAATAAAAACTGTGCAATTTTATATCCTCCTTGTGCGCAATTATGTCGGAATTTGAAGTTGTTCAATTGGATGAAAATTTAACAATATAAACTTTTCTTATCACTTTAATTCTAAGTATTTTTATGTTCATTGCCGTCCCTGTAGCTATAATCCGTAATTCTGCTATTCTTCATTTTGTTATTTCCTCAAAAGGAAACTCTGTTTATATTTCAGTTCATAGGTTATTTATTTAAACTTTATTCTTAGGTAACCTAGTGTGTTTTAATGACATTTAGGGCGATATTACAGGTTTCTGTTATACAAGTTACTTCTTATTCATTGATTCTGTATATATTTATTTTATTTCTACGCCGGCGGCGTAAAAATTAGCTACTTCTACACCGGCGGCGTAGAAATTAAACTTCTACCTTGTGAATCAAGTCACAAAAGATGCTACTTTTATGACGTTTGAAGAAAAAAATATATTTTATCCACGAGCGGAAAAATTAATTCACGAGTAATTTCGCGAGTGAATTGTTTTTCGCGAGTCGATAATTTACTTTTATCCTCGTCTATAAAATTCCATTTTTTATAGCAGATTTTAAAAAACAAAAATTAGACGATTATAAATTAAATTATTTAAGACCAATTTTAAAATCTCAGTAGCGTGGGTTGTTACAGAATTTATTTGAAAACAATTTCGTTTTATTCTGCCATACTGTTTTTTGCGTGATTTTGTGTACAAAAATAGTAAGAAAAGGAATTTCAAGAAGAAAAACTTCCATCTAATCTTCCAATCTGCATTCAAAAATGCTTCTGGCACATTTTTTCACTCCTCATTCGCACCTTTCGTCAACTCTTCCATTCCTCTTGAGACAGGTTGTACCCTTTTTCCTGGATGAGACTCCCCTTCCTATTCCCGAAGGCATCTTCATCAGATCAGACGTGAATTATAGACTCGCAGATTCCGCGGCGAGCGGTTGGATTATTCGCAACCGTTTGGGGAAGGATTCTCGAACCGGGAACCGGTAAACTTTGCCGATGTCAGGGAAATTATCTCGGAAGTTATAGTTAGAAAATTTTGGGGTTAATGAAGAATGCAATGGTTGCAAATTAAACTAAGTCGATAAATTATTAAATTTAGCTTCTGTAGTTATGCATTTACAAACACATAATATCAAAAAAATTCAGACTAAATTAAGAAAATTAAATTCTTTACATTTTGTTTGTTTGTACAGCAATACTATACAATTATTGGTGTACAGACGACCAATAGGAGTCATTGGCAATGGCATATTTTTTATTAAATAATAAAATATTAAAACAAATATTTATTGACAGTTATTTATAATTTTCTTTAATTTATGCACTGACAATACAGTAATTAGTATTAAATAACGTATACTATTTGCAAAAAAACTGTTTTCCCATGTTTAACGCCTATGTCAAGGTTTGCTTGGGATACACTATATATATAATACAAGTAGTTTCTTCTTGTTAAATATTTGCTGTCCACACTTCGTGTGTGATTTTCACGATTCCTCTTTACTCACGTTGTTGTGACAAGCTAACGCGTGATGCGTGACAACGTGACTCATCCTTCATGTTAATTCATCTCCTAAATGGAGCATACACTGATTAAAGGTGGGGCAAATGCTGCGTTTTCATTTGTAACATTTGCAAATGTTTTTTCTGGTAATGAAACGGTAAAAAAGGATGAGATTTAGGCATCCTTGTCCTAGTTTTTAAATTAAATATGTGACATGTATGGTTTTGAAGATTAATTAAAAAATAGGAAGGTTGAAAGCATAAGCATGTAGAGAAAATTATATTTCTTTTTAATTTTTAAGTTGCAATAAAATAGTCACTGGTATAAAGAGAGTATTCTGTACTTAACAATGGCAATAATATTTCGTTTATGAGTAGTTCAAATCACTGAATAATCTGTACTGACACCTACTAGGAAAATATATTTTACCGTACATGCAAACAAGACCATTATTCTATCTCTTTCGCTGATTATAAAAACTGTCAGTCAGTAAAAAAATAACGCACTAAATTTATAATTACAAATACTACCAGTCTTCTACGTTCTTTTATCTATTTTGTGCATATTTTCAATGTCTTTTTGTTCTTGTTAAATATTCTTTTGGAAACTTTACTCCGTTAACACATATTTTAAAACATAGCCTCAGTTCTTCTTGTACCCTGTTTCCTGTTCATAAATTTTTAGCGTCTCACAATAAAAAAACCCGGACGCATAAAACTTTCAAAATGCGCACACCATTTCACAAACATTTGCTAGAAAAATAGTTGAAATCTTTCACGATAACAAAGACATATCGAATTGCTTTTGAGTGGGTTGTGTAAGAGAGAAAACAAAATTGCATAGCTTTTGTTTTCTTTTCATCTGACACCAGATTGATTAGACTGTGAAACTTTAACATTTTTATGACAAGAAAATTGTTCCTTTTATGTAGAAAGATCTTTTGTTAAAAGAGGACTGTTCCCTTTCCTCTGAGCCTAGTATAGAAAAACACAATTTTCAAAGCATTTTTGCATTTGTGAAAACTAATCTCCAAGAAATTTTCTCCAATCTTCCCATGTTAATTTCTTTATTTAATTTTTAAATATCTTAACCACTTCTTCGGCCGATGTAAAAGTAAACCCTGTAACTTATCCTTTACACGCGGATATAAAAAGAAATCATTAGACGCCAATCTAGACTATACGGCGAATGACCCATTATTTCATGCATTCCATTGTTTTGAGTATTCAAATACTTTTCGAGTAGCAGCGTGATGCCAAGCGATATCTTGATGCAAGATGACGTCTTTCGTGAACATTTTGGAGAACTTGAGAAAAACAAACTGTAGTGTACCATTCAGTAATTTAAAAAAAAATCTGTTGTGGCCAGCACATTGCCTTCCGTCAATCCTGTGTATTATGTACAAATTCTATATATATATATATATATATATATATATATATATATATATATATATATATATATATATATATATATATAAATTTTTTTGCAAAAGATCCAATATTTCCAGTAAAATTATTTAATTAATAAAGTGCACACTAGCTGAATTATTAAAGACGAATTATTATTAAACCTAATAAATTTTGTTATAAGCATAGTAATTAATTGAACATATTGTCAGTTTCCTTTACCTTTAGTTTTATAAATAATACTAACATAAATATTGTTTTATTTACTATGGGAACTAAAAAAATCTGTTGTGGCCAGCACAATACCTTCCGTCAATCCTGTATATTATGTATAAATTCCATATATAAATTTTCTTGCAAAAAATTTTAAATTTCCAGTAAAATTATTTCATAAACAAGCAATGCAAATTGTATTTCACACTGACATCTTCTTCTTCTCTAGCTTTTTTCATTCGTTATGGGTCGCTATTTTTTATTTTCTTCTTCCACTCATTTCTGTGTTGCATGTCGTTCTCATTCAGTTCCTTTCCTCTCAGTCCTTCCATCTTATTTTTGGTCTTCCTTTGTTTCTTCAACCTTCTATTACAAAGCTTCTTCATCCAATATATTCTTCATTTCTCCTCATGACATTTTCAAACCAATGTAATCATCCCTCTTGTTTCTAGAAACTTGTAACACGAGAGTTATTTCTTTACCGTATCTTTCCGTGTTTTCCCGAATATCTACTTCAACATTCTTATCTCTGCCACACACACAGACACATAGCCACACATACATACATATAGGCATCATCGTAAAAATGGTAAAATCGTATTATAGGGACCCTAAAACATGCTTACTCACTAAAAACTTATCATTGAATTTTTTGGCGATACCTTCCTTACTTAAAGGTGACGGAAGGTAAAAATAGCACGTGTCTGTTGTCATATATTTGCCCGTATATGTGTTTAAATTCGCTTTCCTAGGTACTTAATTTGAAGTTTTCTAAATACGTCAATACATTGATCCATTTTTCATCTCAACAAAATCGTGTTATCTCGCATGAAGAGTGCTATCCTCTGTGGATTTGTCACGTCCATGATGCTATTTATATTCAAAATGAGCTGTGCCTGGTGTTATGAATACATCAGTTATAATGTGCTGTTTAGGGAATACGCGACACCTGGATAATAGAATTTTCAATTTTGTTGTTGCTATTTGTGGCATAATGCCAATGAACAATTTATGAACTAATTATAAGCAGAATGATATTAGTATACACAAATTATCATGTTCAAAAATTACGAAATTCTGTGGGATGAAATGAAGAAATGAACACAAGAGTTTTTTGTTCTGATTAAAACCAAAGGAGATTTTCTGGAACAATCGAAAATTTAAATTCATTGGGAGATATTCATGTACTTTGATGTCATTATAATTAGAAACACATCTTAATCTTCATCCTTATCAACATTTCCATATGAATGAATTAACTTCTGCTTAAATTCTAATCTTTGTTCCATTATTCTGATACAGGCTTCTGGATAGAACGTTTCTGTATTGCGCAATTCATAGTATGCTAACGTTAGACATATTAATCCGTTGTCTTGACAATTTGTAACGAGTTACCTGCTCAATAGGGTTCTATCCTGAAAAATTACCCATTACAGACAGATGTCAATGTCAACAAACTAATCATTTCAAATAATAATAGTAGCGTTTTAAAAAGAAAATATGGAACAATAATTATATGAAAAGGAACTTAATACAGTTACCAACATAAGTAAATATGTAGGAATATAGGTAAGATAATGAAAATATATAATATATCATCACGGCATATAACCCATTGCTGGGTTAGCCAATCCGCTTTGTACACAGATTTTTATTAATTGTTTACATATTTGTATTTCTTTGACGTGTCATATGTCATGTATATTGATCAACTCGCAAAAATAAATAAATATTACTATTATTATTATTATTTCAGAATTGTTGTCTTCATTCTTATTTGCATTTTAATTCCCGGGTTCGATCCCAACCGACGCCAAAAATTACATCGAATTTTAATGGCACAAAAGTGACCCCTGTGGTGCACTCTCCACGCCAACTGAGTGCTCGTGAGGTGACGCCTGGTAAGCGCCCACACGGTACAAATATTCCATCATTACCGACATATGTATACAAAGCAGATTGGCACACCCAGCAATGGGTAATATGTCGTGATGAAATATTTTTATTTTTTTATTTTTTCAATACTATACCATACAAAAAATGAACATATGTAATTACTGGAAATATAGAATATTTTGTGAGACAATGTATGCATGGAATTTGTACATAATATACAGGTTGACGGAAGGTATTGTACTGGCCACATCAGATTTATAAAACAACGATCAGTTTACTAAATTTGTATATTTCTCTAAATATAATAAACCAACCTGGCTAACAAATCGCGTTCATCTTTTATTTAATACATTATCCCACAGTTTTTTTTTTCTCATTTCTGTATAACATATTCTCTTTGTTATTTTGAAATGCTACACATAGATTTATCATCATTTGTTAGCAAAGCTGTCATTCCCAGAATATTTGTCCATTTTCAAAGACAGCATTTATTTACAAAAAAATAATTTAGATCTCAATAGGTTTTCTATTTCCTGTTTGATATTAAAAGTCCCCAAATTACAAAGCTCTCCGCCTTGTTGACGTCTGTCCAATTACAGCATCTTGAAGAGTTTAACTCAAGCCTCAAGGTATTTTAAAGCTATGAATATTATTCCTCGACAGCTTGCTTTGATTGAATTTCTTTCAGCGACGCAAGGCTTTGATTGGTCAAAAGAGTCGATATTTTGCATTACTCACCAATGGGATTTATTTTTAGAAATTATATCATTTATCATGGATTTTTTAATTAAAAAGAGTTAATTTTTATACGCACACGTGTTAAGGAATTATAAAGAACTTTTAATATATTAAAATGTGTTTGACTTGCATTAAATAATTGTAATAATATTTTCCTTCTTTTCAGAATGTATTGCTTGACTTCTATATACGTTGCTATGGTGATTCACATTTAATAATAATAGAGCAATATTCATAACAATATTTTGACTATATCAGTAAAATAATATTTATTTACTTCGTCCTGTTTTCCATTACAAACATCTGAAATATTTTCGTTGCGTTTCCTTGACAATGAAAACATTTTCTTTTTCCACATTCAACGTCACAATCTAAAAGATTAATAGCTGCATAAAACGCTAAATATATCTTAATGATCGTAAAAATGTTCTCCACAGCATTTACATCTATTCCAAACATAAATTTATTATTCCTTTAGTTAATTGCGAAGAATAATACCTCTGTATTCTCGTAAATCGCTTTGTGGTTTTAATATACAAGCGCCAATGCTTTGATTATTCCTTTATGTATGGCTACGTGGCAACAATAACAGAATTTGTTTCCGTTGTCGTTGTCATAGCAAAGGAATAAATCGAGTTGCATAGGAACTGTTTGTTGTAGTTTTATTGCACAGTCAACCTTGTTTAGATAGCACCA
The DNA here is from genome assembly GCA_951394225.1 of Harpalus rufipes. NCBI lineage: Eukaryota > Metazoa > Arthropoda > Insecta > Coleoptera > Carabidae > Harpalus > Harpalus rufipes. The sequence goes on along the minus strand of OX596281.1, from coordinate 51,112,034 downwards.
AAATAATAAATTGAATTTGGGAAAAGGAGACGAATCCAATAAATAAATATATCATCACGGCATATTACCCATTGAACAGATATCGCTAATGATAATGCTAGTGTGGAGAGTGCACCGCAGGGGTCAATTTTGTGCCAATAAAATTCGAAGTAATTGGATGCAATGTCTACAATTTGAAAGAAACCTCTGGCATGGTTGACATGTTGAGTAATTTTAAACATTTTCTGAGGAAAGGATTGTTAGAACTACTAACATGATTGACATATTGAGCAATCCTTTTTCTGCGAAAGGTTTATTGGAAAATATTAAAAATATATAAATCTTCATAAAGAATAACAAATCTGTTGTGGTCGGTACAATACCTTATTATTGGATTATTGAATTCACCATTCCTAAATCATGAGTTGATCCACAGATCAACGCAGATTCAGCATCAATCCAATTCATCATTAAAAATCAAGCTAATCTACTAATCAAAATCAATGATCAACTGATTCGTTATATTTCATCAAGGATTGACCTTTGAATCCTAATTTTAATATTTATAGTTATGTGAGGATTCTGGCTGTTGTAGATTAAATGTTAAAATTGATATTAACCCTGTTTTTTTAAGAAAAACAGTTAAAAGCTTCAATTAAACGTACTTCCGGTTGATCAATTGCAACCAAAATCTAATCAAGTTTTCATATAGATGTAAGAATGAGGAATAAAAATAAAAATTCACTATCTATGATTTTTTTGACCAAATCAATACCGTCCTTACCTGAACGTGACGAAAGCTAAAAAAAAATTTGAATGCATAGCGTAGCAAAAAATTAAAATAAGAAATTAAAAATGAATTACGTATGTTACTTAGTCATACAATATATAAATAACGAACGAAACAATACCAAAAAAGTATACATAAATACAATGACTCCCTCATTGATATTCAAAACTGATAACAATTCTTGGTAGTTTAATATGTATTTCACCACAGCAAAATATACATTCAATATTGCAATAAAATAACATCAAATTTCTAGAATATTTCGTTAGACAAAAACACAAAACAAAAACTGAATAATGAAAAACTTTCAGTCAATATCTAATCAAAAATCACAATAAAAACAATTGAAATGCTTGCTGGAATTTTGCAAAGAAAAACAACATTGAATGGATAAAAACAAAAAGGTAGCGTTTAGCTTTGATCCAAATAAAATCTGCAGCTAAGAAGAAGATAAGAAAAAGGACAAGGAGTGTAAGCCTCCCGCATGCAGGATAAATATATTTCAATCACTTAAATGTCGTAAAACTTAACGCATGACAGAAAGAAAGATAAATTATATTTTTACATTATATAGTCATATTAAGACATGATATTTAACATAGCGTGTAACTAGGTACTGAAAGTACAAAAGTACATTCTATCTATTTAATAATTTATTATTTGGTATATTTTGATGTTCTAATCATTTTTGTTATTTTTACCTTCCGTCACCTTTAGATAAGGACGGTATTGTTTTGATCAAACAATTCAATGAAGAGTTTTTAGTGAATAAGCACATTTTTAGGGTCCATATAATACGATTTTACCATTTTTACGATGACGTCTGTATGTATGTGTGTGACGAAAGTTCCGGCTCGCATAACTTCAATACAACGATTCCGAAAATTATAATTTTTTTCATATTCTTCAAGATTACATCCAGAAGAAGCGGTGATTAGATTTTGGTTATAATTGGTCAACCGGAAGTACCCGCATTTTTTCTTGAAAAAACTCAGTTAAAGAATATATTATTTTCTATACGATTTGATTTCATTTTACACTTCATATTCAATAGATATAGAGTTAAAGAATTGGAAACCATGGAAACTGCTAATATATTCAGATAATTCAAATTGACAGATGTTAGTATGAATGAAAAGTAAAAGATTGTGGCAGAGATGAGAATGCTGAGATAGATGTTGGGGAAGACACGGAAAAATACGCTAAGAAATGAAAGAATAAGGGAAATACCTCATTAAACATCGTACAAAAAAATTAACTGAATGTTTTGTACGAATGTATTTTGTGTACATGAATTGTAACAATTTGTAAGATCTTACTACCCTGAAGGAGGTGCAAGGGTGCACCGAAACGTTGGTATAGTAAGAATAAACGCTGGTACTATTTAAAAAATATATTTTTGTTCTACCGTTTGAGAAGGACAACTTAACGCCTTATTCTTGACCATTTTTTGTATATAACATTTTTCTCTAACGTCATTAGTTCGCCCAAAATAGCTCTGGTTATTTTAAAGATAAGTATGAATTGCACCCCTTCAACAATGATTATGACTCATTGTTAGTGGTAGATTAATTATTCCCTCCATTTCTTTTTTTATTATATAACTCATTGTTGAAAGCTTTGCAAAGGTTTTAAAATTTTAGATGTAAAAGATTTATGGAAACAATATTTTTGCGTTTTTACTTTTTATATTTTTTCATTTATGCATACATAAAATTGATTTATACTTATTCAAAAAATATAACAAAAAATATATATTTTAATATTTCAATCAAAATTTTCCGTCTGTATTAAAAAATAAAATATTTAATCTCTAACTGAATTTATGAACATTTTTCTAACCTTGTTCATGCCATTTCCCATGTTGTTGCTATCTTTTTGTTGTCTTCTCCGTGGCACACTAGGTCTGAGAGACGACGCTATGCGTCGCGACGTCACATGGCTAGCTTGCACAGCACGACTGAGCCAGGCAAAGCACATCGCCAAGCTGTAAACAGCATGTGGGGTGTGTCATGACGTCGAAGGGTGGAAGAGACGGTAAGGGTGGTTATATATACGAGCCTCTCCTCATAATATTCCCTCCAAAATAGGTTTTAATCTCGAAGTTTTGCTCTTGAACCGTATTGGATGAGTATTTATCATTAGACCTGAATGAGGACCTTTTATCGCCTAGGCCCTCGAGGCCACCGCCTAGGGCCCGCTTTGACATGAGCCCCGTAGGGTCCAGTTGTTATTTCTTATAACAAAATGTAAAGGATCTACTTCCTTTTTAAGATGACCAATACAATGTATAATTCATGCAGACATTATTTCCTAGACTTTTTAGTGAATAACGATTAATTTATTGGAAAGCTCGATTCAGATTTTTCGGAATTCTGTCCGAGGCCTTCACAAGGACTCGCACATTCAAATATCTAAGAAAATTTGATAATATAATATTTTTTTTATAAATATTTTGGTGCCCCGCTAATAACATGCTCCCAAAGCCCCACAAAAATCGCCAACTGGAGATTTTACCCTCTGTATGAGTAGGTAATTTTATTTTTTCTTTAACAAACAAACTGACCTACATTATAAATACATATATAAAGATGTGTACTTGTCTTATTTTACTATAAAGAGTGAGGGGGGGGGGGCGAAAGAAATATTGGCCTAGGGCCTGAAAATCTGATAATAAGGCTTCGGCCTTAATACACCACTTATGGAAATAACGCATCACTCCAACACCTTATCTGCAAATTTGGCTGTTTGTTTATATTTGACGTTATTAGGGACCTCTGCAATATTGGAGAATTTGAACATAATCGGACACGCAGTCTAGTTAAAATTATTTATTTCCTGACCTATGTTATGACTGTAACTACAGTCTTCTTCAGGGCTAGAAACGGTCAATTATTAAAGGTAACATAGCGAACCCCCATACGACGCATTGGAGATAACAAGGTGTAATAAAAATATTTCTTACATCGTTGATATATATATATATATATATATATATATATATATATATATATATATATTTAATTAAAGTTCATAATTTTGTTGTTTATGATGTCTCAAGGCCGCGTGTCTCGGCGCGAATCTGGATAACCGGTTTCAATCTAAACCGACACCAAACATTTCGAATTTTAAATGGCACACAATTGACCCCTGTGGTGCACTCTCCACACCAGCCACGAGTGTCCGTAAGGTGACGCTAGTAGACGCCCGTCATCATCATTACTGAAATCTGTGTTCAAAGCAGATTGGCATACCCAGCAATGGGTAATATGCTGTGAAGATATATTTATATTCATTTATTTATTTATGAGACAGTTAAGTATTAAACATTACAAAACTTTAAATAAATGCATTTTTTATTACTAAAAAAAAGTTGAAATATGTGCCAAAACTTATCGGACATACGTTATATATTAACTTCTAATTGTATTTATGTATTACATATATGACTACAAAAGCCAGTTTCATAGTCTTATGTGAACAGTTATATATTGTATATAATACAATACAATGACAATCATGTGACAGACATTACTAAGAAGAAATCTATGTATTCCTGAGAAAAATAGTTATTCCATTTAAATCAAAGTCAAGGTCGCTTGTAATCATCAAACTGACGAAATTTTATTAATGTTAATAATTATTAATAATAGGAGGAGTCTAAGGTTAAATTTTAACTAAATAAGATAAAAAAGATACTAACAAAAAATCCGGTATTTATAAAAATGGCTGTAACTCAGAAAAATCTAGCGTCGGTCAACATATGTTCATTAATAATCACAAAACTTTTTAAAACATATTAATAATAACAGATATTTAGATGCATACAAGAGTTTAATAATAAATTTTAAAAAATTGATGAATGCAGATCTCGGTCCTATACCAAACTCTATACTATTTGAATGACTCAATATAAGTTGTTAGGACCTCTGGCATGGTTTACATGTTGAGTAATCTTAGCTACTCTGTCTAAATTTGTACTATTGATGATGAGAACTTAGTTCTCAAAATACGTTATATTATAATTTTAAGGTGAAGGGGTAATTTCTAGTTTTAGTTAATATTAATAATTATTTAAGCTATTATTGTTTGCCAGTTGGTCTCCTAGTTAATATACCTATTGGTATTATATTTATTTCATCCCTAGGAATTGATCCTTGTGGTATGTTTTCCGAGAGAGGGCTGGTAGTTCGCCGGTGGCGCCCCGACGTCTACCACGGTCACTAAATCGATATCAAAGACGAGAACGTGCGATGCCAAAAGGTGTCAGCCGACGTGCTAGACATACCATCCAAGTACCATTCACCTTTGAGGAGTTCCAATCATACCATGAAGCACATCTTCAATTTTATCATTTTATTTTAATCCTAAATTACATTTTTTTTTTCGTCTAATTTAAATTCCTGATATGATAACATTTTAGTGAATGCAAATTTGAAAATTTTCTCCAAAATATATAGAAATATATTTTGTCGTAGATTGAGGGACGTTTAAATAATGACAACCCCCTAATAGCAAAATTGTTTTTTTAATTTGTTTATTAGATATGTCAAATTACTACACGAATGTCAAATTTATGTCATTTACGTCAAAATTATTTAAGAGCATGAATAAATTATTAAAATTGTCTATTGACTGAATATGTAACAAAAATACCTATGAGTTATCGGCATGCCTGGAATTGGTAAGGTACAGTTTGATACTAGGAATACAAAATATATAATACAGTTTTTTATTATCTAGTAAGAAATGAAAATGTTCCTATACCAGGTTATGCGAAATGGATAGATTGCAGACGAACAAATTCTGATGAAGGTATATATGTTGCATAAAAATCCTTACTTCCAATGTCAAAAAATTTAAATGAAATAGAAATCTACATTAAAAAGATGTATACTTCGTTTCAAAAGGATCTGAAGTGACGCGTTAATGGGATAGTCAAAAAATCTGTTGTGGCCAGCACAATACCTTCCGTTAATCCTGTGTATTATGTATAAATTCCATACATAAATTTTCTTGCTAAAGATTCTAAATTTCCAGTAAAATTATTTCATAAACTATGCAAATTGCACTTGACACTAACATCTTCTTCTTCTTTAGCTTTCCCCATTCGTTAGGGGTCGCTATTTTTTATTTTCTTCTTCCACTTATTTCTGTTTTACGTGTCGTTCTCATTCAGTTCCTTTTCTCTCAATCCGCAATACAGTCCTTCCATCTTATCTTTGGTCTTCCTCTGTTTCTTTAACCTTCTATTACTAAGCATTCATCCAATATATTCTTCATTTCTCCTTATGACATTTTCAAACCAATATGTAATCATCTCGCTGTACCTTTCTAGAAACTTGTAACACTAGAGTTATTTTCTTACCTATCTTTCCGTGTTTTCCCCAACATCTACTTCAACATCCTCATCTCTGCCACATTAATTTACTTTTTATTTATACTGACATCTGTCAATTTGAATTATATGAATATATTAGTAGTTTCCATGTTTAGCATAGGTGGCTATTGAATATGAAGTATAAAATACAATCAAATCGTATAGAGAATAATATATTCTTTAAGTTATAATAACGTTAAATGTCAATAAATTAAATTTAACTGTTAAATCTTCAAATGAGGCTACTTCCGATCTAAATTTGAATGACCCAATATGAGTTGTTAGGACCTCTGACATAGTTTACATGTTGAGTAATCTTAGCTACCCTGTTTAAATTTGTACTATTACCCGGATAGGGGTCAATTTTGTGCCATTTCAAATTCTAAAATATTTGGCGTCGGTCGGAATCGAACCCGTTCCCAAGATTCGCGTGAACAAATATGCCATTATTACCGACATCTGCATACAAAACAGATTGGCTCACCCATCAATGGGTAATATGCCGTGATGATATATGGAAACTGTATTTTCTTTCCATATAATTATTGTTCCTTTATAAAACGTTAATATTATTATTTGAAATGATTAGTTTGTTGACAGTGACATATATTTGTCAGTTACAAACATTTGAGATCTGAATTGTGTAACCATGCGTATGAGTTGTGTTTAAAACGTAGGCTCCGGGATTAAAATTATAGTTTTATCAATTTATCCATAAAATATATAGAAAAAGTATTAATGAAACTTGTATAAATGTGGTAATAAATAAAAATTCTTATTTTCAGATCTGGGAAACTTGGAAGAAATATTTGAAGATAAGAAAGTACGCCGAGGTTTTCTTTTAAGAACTTTGATGATTCTCGCTACAACTCTTTACATTACTTTTGGTCTTATTTGTGCTTTCCATTTCACATGTCTCAAAAAATGGATAGTAGATCATGTTTGGTACTGGTACATAGTCTCCCCTATGATAATAGTAATCGCCTGTGTTATAATTTGTGGCGCGAGATGTCGGTATAAATGTCCCTGGAATTTTTTCTTTTTAGCATTCGTCACTGTGGTTTTGTCAGCCATTTTAGGGGGGATGAGTTGTTATCTAGAAACTATTGCGATGCTTGGTAGTGTAGGGGTTATAACAATAGGTAGTTTAGCTCTGATAGCTTTAGCTTCAATACCTAAAACGAATTTCCGTATGACTTATAGTGTATTGTTGTTAATGGGAACTACTATATGTTTCTTGCTTATAGCAGTCTTCGTGGCTTCAAGAGTTTATATGCTGCAAATTATAGTTTCTGGAATAGTAGGATTTGTGTTCATGATATTTTTAGTAATTGATGCACACCTTATAACCAGAGGGAAACACTATTATAATATAATGCCTAATGAATATACTGTAGCAGCCACACATTTGTATATGGATTGTTTTTTTATTCTCTTTATAATATTCAGTTTGTTGAAAAGTTGAGATATACTAATTAAGTATTATTCTATTTTTAAATAAATCTACTAATAAAAACCTAATCCCATTTATTATTTTTGTATTCGAACCCAAGCTTATAATAATTCGGCCGGGTTTTTGGTTACGTAAGTAAAGGGCTCGAAGTCAGGTGACATTGTTGGCCTTGACAAGCATAGATATGGGGACCCGTGTCAGAATGACAATTTGTAATTATGTACATAGATGTCAAATGTCAAAAATTTGAAGATTATATAAATTCACGTAGTTAATTTGTCACCAGGAGTGTGGAATTTACTTGCTGAGAAATCACTAAATTTAGAATGAAAAATTATGATATTTGACATCTATGTACATAATTACTAGCTATCATTCTGACACGGGCCCCATATTTGCTTGTTAAGACCTACAAAGTCACATGACTGCTCGCGCCCTATTGTATTTAACATTTCTTGTATATCTACACTCTACACCAAAAATTCTACTTATATCTATTTATATTTAGATTTTTTAATTTTAAATTCATTCTATGAAGAAATTTTTTTCTACTCCTAATTTTTCGAAATGTTTTGAATTTTTTGTTCTTGCTTGTATTAAATATCTGATACATATGAATAAAGGTATACAATAATCTGTTGTAATAAATCTCACAGCCCAAATAATGTCATGGAAACCAATGGAGAAATTAATATATTTGTAACTGACAGATAAATGTCAGTGTCAAAAATCCAGAGACATTACTGAAGATTTTTTCTGGGAAATACATACATTATATTATTTTTTATTGTATTAATAGTTAAATATTTCAAATTATAGGTACATTACTTCTAAAATATTGTTAATCCCGACAATAATTTGGAAACATTTCGAGAAATTGGAAGAGAACAAAATTTCTTCATAGAATGAATTTAAAATTTAAAAAATCTAAATATAAAGAATAGATGTAAGTAGAATTGTTGAGTGTAGGTATACAAGAAATGTTAAATACAATAGGGCGCGAGCAGTCATGTGACTTTGTTGGCTTTGACAAGCAGATATGGGGGCCCGTGTCAGAGCGATAGCTAGTAATTATGTACATAGATGTCAAATTTCCATATGGTTTATTTTCCCCGACAAGTAAATTCCACACTCCCGGTGACAAATTACGTGAATTTGGTCAAGGCCAACAATGTTACATGACTGCCCTCGCCCTATACCTATGTAACCAAAAACGGAAGTGGCGAGAGGTACTATGCTGGCCACAACAGATTTTTACGTAAAAAATTGTAGATCCAACTCTGTAGTATCGTGTAGTTTAATCCTCGACCTACTCATCGTGTCATTGATTTCCTGCGTGCTTGTTTACAAGAGAAAGCCTTGTCCTAACTTAATCCACACAATAGTGACTCACGGATTTGGATACCTTACCTTAGTCAGTTGTGGTAAGCAGGTGTGTTCAGTTAGTACCTACAATTTTCATCTATATTCTTTATTTTCTTCATAAATGACCGTTTGTGGTTCAACCAAACAACTGTAAGTATGTTTTGAGATTGTTTTTGTAAACTGTTAATATACTTTTGTTAAATATTGGTCGTCAAGGAAGTGATGTCATTTTGCGTTGTGGTTTTGTTTTATACATGTTTTTACTGTTAATCCAATGTTTAGTTACTCAAGAACAAATATACTTTTACAAGACATGGATTTATTGCGTATTTTGATTATTACAAGTTTGTTTTCAATGTAAAAGACAAGAAATACGTACAAACAAACTTTGAAAAAGTTGCGAAAATAAATACATTCCTGCTTCCTGCACACGTATCGACATTTTACTTTATACAGTAATCTATTTTAAATAGTAACTAGTTAGTAAATATGTGTTATGTATATTAGCAAAATATGTTCGCAAATCTATTGAAAACAACTTTGCAATGCCATATAATAATTACGCTAACGAGAACAAGTTAATATTTCGTATTTCAGCAGAACCGTAATTACAAATTTCGTAAAATACATGTTAAGGTTAACATTGGCAAATATTTATTTTCTAATCTTTTAAATAATAACAAAGAAATAGTTCATATTTGTTTAGTATTATCTTAATTATGTTTGGTAGAAACTCCCATAAGTATTATGTAAAGTACATGGATAAAATTTTGAAAAATGGTTGCGATTTGGAGACCCAGATTCAAAATTGACAATGTGTAGGTACTAAGTAAGGGATGATGCTTGAAATTAACTAAATTTTTAAAACCTATAAGTTAATACTTACATTAGATATAAGCAAAAACATTACAGCAAACAGAGAGTATTTAAAACTATAAAGATGGTAGATTTTAAGCATTTTTAAAGAGTTAAAAGACATATTGAACACATCTAAATGTATAAAATTGGTGTTGTATGTGAACATACGATTAATACAGGAGTACTTATAATTGTGTTACTTTTAGGTAACTTAAATAAATTACAAGACCTTGTTACTTTTGATGAAATATGAAAATTAAACAGTGAAATAATAGTAGAATGAAAAAAATCATATCAAAATAAGTTCGCCTACTCTCTAAACTGCTCATATTGAATTTTTCTAGTTTGCATATGTAAATTGGACAGTTAATAATAAATTTATAACAAATTTACAGATTTCTGTCGTATATTTTCAATAATATTAATATTTTTTCTATACATTCCATACTGTGGACGCGTATATAGTGTTTGGATTTTTAAAAACTGTACAGTGTCGAAATATGAAACCCATTGTAAGGTATGAGTCTTTCTTGATGGCGTCAATATATCATCAAAAGTTTAGGATCAAAGAGTACACCTAAATCTTGTATTAAAGATTTTACTTCCAGAGGAACATTATTAATATTATAATTAAAGCTGATTAAATTGCGATTTGTAGTGAAATTCATAACATTTAGATGAATTAAGATGTAAATAATTATAACAATAAATATATACTTTAATTGGATCATTTTGTAATGGCTTTAAAAGTTTTCAAGTCATCTGCGTATAATAAAAATTGTGAATGATCAAAGCATTGCGAAATATTATTTATAAATAATTATAAAGGGCCCAGATGCGATCCTTGAGGTACACCTGAAGGAGCAGATATTAAGTGAGATTTAAAACAAATATAATAAACTAATTATGAATTAACTGTTTCACAAGCAACAAAATTATGAACTTTAAATAAAGATGGGTGTGTTCTTTCACAACGCGTAACTTTATACGGACACCTAGCATTAGGTTTTGTGCGACATTTCTCGGATTTCACACTGAGCAACTCCGAAATTAAAGGAAAGGATGGTTTTTATATTGACAATATTACAGAAGTCTCTAATAATGTCAGCTATAATAAAAAAGTTAAATTCAAGGTGTTGGAATTGTGTGCTATTTCCCCAAGGGGTGTATCCAAAGGTAGGTACATCTAACAAAATTGGTAAATTTTATTGAAACTGGGGATGATTTTATCTTTTGGCCAAACCTTGTGACCTGTACAACACAAACTCAAAATTGGCTAAGAGATTAAAACGTACTATTTGTTCCGCGAAACGACAATCCCTTAACCTTCCCCAAGCTTGACCCATAGAATATTTTTGGGCTTTTTTATCTCGAAGAGTTTACGGTGGATGTAAGTAAGCCCAAAATGAGGACGAACTTCAACGCAGAATATACAGGAATTCAGGAATATCGCCCAAAGTCTAATACTAGGTGTCCGTAGAAAGTTGCCCATATTTATTTACTTTAAATTAATTTTTAAGTATTGTATAGTATTATAAAACTGTAGAATCAGTATCAAAATTTCTGTTAACAGAATGGCACACTCAACAATGCTTGATATATATTTAAAATAAATATTTCATCACGGCATATTACCCATTGCTGGGTGTGCCAATCTGCTTCATACACAGATATCGGTAATGATGAAATATTTGTACCTCACGGGCACTCAATGCTTTTGATAATTTTATAATATTGAACCACTCAAAGACAATCATTTTTATTGTTCCTACATATATTTTCTATACAACCTAACAAACATTTTTTGTTACAGTACAAATGTTTAGAATGGCAGAATACCTGGAATACGATTGGCGCGTCCAATCATTATCGGCGAACCGTATCCACGATTCAATTTATTTTAAAACAGAACCAACTGATAAGAGCAAATCAATACAAGAACTACGCAATTTGGTCTACAGATCCACAGATTTGGAATTCAAGAATAATATACAACAGGATGACGACTTCATTTTGAAATTTCTATATGCCCGAAAATTTGACATAGAAGAAAGTTTTGATTTATTGATAAATTATTATTGGTATAGGAGAAACAATCCTGATATATTCAAAAACTTTTATTCGTCTGCTGAAGATATACAAAAGGCGTTAAACGATGGATTTCCTGGAGTTCTTTCCGCCAGAGACAGAAGAGGACGATGCGTTATGGTTATGACGGCTTCAAATTGGGATTGTACTTCTTATTCTTTAATAACAATATACAGATCTTTATTAATTTCTTTAGAGTATTTATGTAAAGAAAAAGAAAACCAATCCAATGGTTTTGTTGTTATTGTCGACTGGACTGAATTTTCCTTCAAACAGAGTACCAACTTAACTCCAAAAATATTAAAATTAATGATTGAAGGTTTGCAGGACTGTTTCCCAGCGAGATTCAAGGGCATTCATTTTATTGGACAGCCCTGGTATGTTGATGCAGCAATTATGGTTATCAAACAATTTTTAAACGAAAAAGTTAAAGATAGGATATATGTCCATGGTAATAATTTGTCTACATTGTTTGATTATGTGCCTAGGGATATATTACCGACAGAATTGGGTGGGGATGGGGCTTCTTACAACCCCAAAATATGGATGGATAAACTTATGAGTGAATCCAAATGTTAAATACTTAATTTTTAAGTTTGCAATTTTCTCAAGTCAATTCAACGCAGATATCTTTGATAAAAATTAATTAAAGTTTGTGAAGGTCATTTCATAAATATTGCAGTTTATTTATGTACTAAATAAACTGCAAATACTTTAGATAAACACACAGTGGTCTGTAGTAACGTGCGTTTTGGTTCTTGATTCATACAATTCGTAGATGGCCTTACACTTACATGTACAATAATTATCAGAAAATTGGTAGCAATGCATGTCTAATAATAGTGGCTTTCTTTCGGTCCACTATCACAATCAGATCGGATTGGCGTGATCTGATTGATAACGTCAAACGTGATTGTAATCCGTACAGTAAAAGAATATTTTTTTTGTTTTGATATGATGATAAGTTGAAAATTGTTTTTACCAAGGACCAAAAATTGTTCTTGTTTTATACGAATTGTTAATTGTAATTATTAAATATCTAGTTATGTAAGTATCAGATAAATGTTAATTACCCTACATATAATTTTCATTACTATTTCTACATTTTAAGATGAATTAACCTAATAGTTAACTTCTTCGTCATCTTCAAGTTCATTGAAAGAATCTTCTGAATCTGAAAGCGATGATAGCAGGAAATTTATTTATACTGTGCTTAGTATAGTAGCAATCCTAAGCAATCCGATCAGTCGGATCGCTATAAAACAGCAATTCAGGAGGGCAAGGGGGTAACTGATTGCAATCCAAAATTCGGTAGTGGGAGAACTTGATCCTAGAGCAAAAGAACATGTATGATCTGATTGGGATCGCTTGAATCGGATTTCAGAGACCGAAAGAAAGCCACTGTATTAATTTAGAGACGATATCAAATATTTTTTTTAAAATACGAGGATTAATTGTTTTTAAATTTTGGGTTTATTTTAAAAAGTATACAAAAACATATTATTTTTCTACATAATCCCCCGCCCTAGAAACGCATTTTCCAACAGATTGGGAGCTTTTTAATCCCTTCATCGTAGAAACAAATGGGACCTTCACATAGCCATTGGAGCACAAACTCTTCCACCGCACGGTCGTCATCGAATTGATGGCCTCCCATCGCTTCTTTGAGGGCCCAAGTCACATGGTGACAAGTTGGAATTGTACCGTGCATATTCTAACATTTCCCAGCCAATTCTGTTCAATTTTTGCCTCTTAGTGTTTGCTTGAAGTTTGCAGTTTGCGTTTTTCTTTTCCTTCGATAGGACAATTTAGCGTCATCCAATAAGTTACAATAATATTGCGCATTAAATGTGCGTTGATCATTATGCGTTTATCAGTCTTCATGAGATTCCGAACCGCCTCGATGTTGTCTTCGGTAACACTCATCGTGGCTCTGATTCTCACCCTTCAGAGAACTCCTTATGCCAAGCAAAGACACTGGTCCTTAAAACGTGTTGTCCCCGCACTGGGGCTTTAACCTTCGCAAAATTTCGGTTGGACTTACGCCTTCCTTGGCCAAAAACTTGATAATAATCATGCCCTTCTTGTTCGCTCATGGTTTTCTTTAATACTAAAGAGACCTGAATTGAGGTCATGTCTACCCTCTTCATCATACGGGTCCCGTTTATATCTGATTGTTGAAGATAGTGGCGAAAAGTGCAAACTGTTGCTTAATTTTTGTTAAAAATAAAAATGTATTTTATATTTCGAATGTTGGGGTGTGTTTACATTATTATAGTTATCTGAACACACTATAAGAAATATCGAAATTGTATTTTCTTAATTCTTCCCAATTGTACAAAAATTCAAGTTGTATTTTTAAAGATCTGCTAACAATGGACAATATAGTTTTAAGTAATAATAAGTTTTGTAAAAAAGCTTTTTGAAAATTTATATTGGTGCTAAAGATAGCCAAATTTTTAGTGTCAAATAATTTTGTATAATATACATGACATTCCAGTAACATCTTAGGATCTTAGCGATTTTATGTTTATATTTCTTTAAATTACTGAGTAATGTTAACATAAATACTGTGATACTGTAAAAGATGCTATTTATTCGAATAAAACTGTTAAAAAGATTCCGTCAAGTTTTTTATTATTTACCAACTTGTTATTGTTATCAAGTAGTCAGACAGTTGAAGGTCAAAAGAGTTTATTATTTTCTGCGATTATATTTAAATACTGCATTACACTGCAAGTTTATTTGTTTAAAATATTTTGGAATTTGCAGAAGAAGGTTGAATGTATGATATAAAAATATTTTCAAGTGTACGAGATAAATATTTGTATGTTTGTTTAATATGTAGATTAATATATATACGTACCTACCTTGAAAATATTATTAATTTTACTATACAAAAATTTATACTGCGCGAAATTTAAGAATTTACCTACTAGACTGTGACGAAACTAGTTTAGGCTAAAAATAGACAAAAGTAAATCAATATTAGTATAGTCACATCAGCAAAATGCCAGACATTGACCTGAAAGTTATGCAACTAAAAAACAAGGTTTATATTTTCTAAATAGACTTTGAAACTTATAATTCGGACATAAATTTTACTAAATACACCTCTTACTATCAGGTAAGTGACACCCTGGTTTGAGGGAGGTAAAACCGTAGATTATCAAGTCAAATTAGCCCTGTCCCATACATCAGGGCATTTTGTCGTTCTAAAATATTTTATTGTTTTAAAATTAAATGAAATAATACTCAGTTTTATCAACGATTCAAGAAAAACTTATGTATTAAAAGCATAATTAAAAAAATATAGAAAAGGGGGAATGTTTAAAGCTTGACGCGTAGCGGAGACCTTTTAATTTTCCGAGTGCATCATCTAGTTTCGTACTCACATCTGGAGTTCCCCAAGGCTCAAATCTCGGGCCGTTACTGTTTATTATTTATATAAACGATTTTCTTCTATCATTTACATGCCCTGTCCTCACATATGCAGATGATATAAAGATCTTCACTGATGTGTCTACTATTGATGACAAACTAATATTAATATGTTGTGTAACTGGTATTACAATAATACTTAAGACTTAGGAATCATTTTACATCAAATCTCAATTTTATTGAGAAAACAAGAATGTTTGCTTGCTGCCAGCAAAATATTCAACGACATCACTGCCCTGAAGTCATTATACTATGCGTATGTTTTGAATATGCAGGCTTAATTTGGTACCCATTCTATGAATATCAAAGTGCAGCTTTAGACCGCATACATCGTAAATATTTAAAATTTCTTTCTTTTAAAATAGATAAGATTTATCCAGATAGAGGAATAGAGAAAAACTCATTTCTTGAGAGACATTCCATGTCATCTCTAGCTGCCAGACGAGGGCTATCTAATGCCGTTCCTCTGGAAGTTACTGCATAGCAAGATGGTCGTTACCTATTATCCTGAGTGTCGTTCCATGTATCGAGATTGGCGTCCAGGCATTCAGGAACCTTCTGTCTACCAACATCCAACACTGATGTTTTGCAGCGAACTCCCATATATTTCTTGATCAATTATTTGTATATGCACGTCAATTATTTTATTTATTCTTGTATTTTGTCCTGTAAATAGACCTCTGTTGGGCAATAAATTTATAATTTATTTATTTATCTTGATTATGCCCGTAGTATATACGTTTTATTTTATTTTGGTTCTCAAAATTTTAAGATTCAATAGGTAGGTAACTAAATATAAAATTGTTTGGTATTACGAGTATATTTATATCAGGAAGTCGAACTGGACCCGAACCCTAAACCCAAATTAACCAAACATTTTCTAAAACCCAAATCCGAACCTTAATTTTCGATTTAAAACCCGAAACACATAAGATGAAAATCATATTACAGAAACATTTAACATAACAGCATTAGGCAAAATAACAAATGTAATACTGTCCCTGAATTGCATACCGTACCATCAAAGGTAAGTGTGTGTTGAACAATTATTTTCATCACTATTTATTTATTTTGTCTCCGTAAAAATATAATAAAGGAAAGAATATTAAAAGACAAATATTATTCCGAAATAACATTTATTTGGGCCTCAATATTTCAATTGACAAATCATTCCAATTTAATCTTGCACTATTGTCAAAGGTAGGTCTGTTTCGACCTAATAACAATACATCATTATATTGTTTTTCTATTGAATTTTTTAACCCGATATTAACCGTTATTTTAAATGGTTAACCGGAACATATATATAAAAACATAAACGTCCGTCCCACTGACTTATACATAGTTAAATATAAATTGTGTATTATTGTATGAGAAGGATTGTCAGATCTTACCTTATAGGCACTCACAGCTATAATGCAGAAAACACCACAAGATTTAAAAACATATAAAACACCACTTGTATAATATATTTAAACATTGTATGAGTCCAGCAGTATATTTTATTGTTGCTTGGTGGCAGCACCAACCTGTTGAAATTCGTTATTTTTATAAATAAATTCAATAAAATAAAATGTTAATATATATTTTCCAGCGCGCGATAACGTTAGGGTGTAGCAGACTTGCACAAACCAAAGTTCTATTTTCAGATTGTTACAAGTTAAGTTATTGTTTGAAGATGAAACATGTAGAACTAGTTTTTATAGCTTAGAAAATATATTTATTTTATATGTACAAAAATTACTACGCGCAACAGACAGATTTTGCACTACTTTTTATCAATTTTTATGAATGAAATATTTATAAATAAATTCAGAAATGAACACAAGATGGTACTAGAAGTTTCGATTTTATTTTACATATAAATTAACTAAATTATTTATCTAAAAAATTACTAGATGGGGACATTGCTTGTTTTTATATTAAACCGCATTAATTTAAAATTATTTTGTGATAATAACACTTATTAATTTCTTTTGAACGAGAAAGATATGGCGGTGTTTAAAAAATAAATTTATTGACATTTATCCATAAACAAGAATTTTGATTTGTTTTGTATATCTGTTTCTTGGCAATTTATAGGCCCTCGGGCGATAAAAACCAAAATGCGCCCACTTTTATGTGTAACGTTGGTTGTATACTTAAACATGTAAAATCATTGCCGCTCTAGCGCGACAAAGTAGAGAAAAACGCTCGCTGTCCAAATGTCTAACTATACAATGTTGAGAAATGTCACTTGTCTACATTTTTAATGGAAACGTTTAGTCAGGAACTAATAGCACTGTAGTGACACATTTACCACCTTTACAAATCAATCTGACATATAACTGCTCTGTCCGTATATTACATAACCAAAAAAATAAAATAAAAATGCTGCACTATTGAGAAAATAAAATAGGGCATTCATTTACAAAAACGAAAGTATAAAATGTTTAGATTAAATTGAAGCAATAGGTCAAGAAGAATGGGAAATAACGATAAATTAAAATTAAATATAAAAGACTTTTTTTTATATTAATCCTTATTAATTGAGTAGTAGTGTAATTACAAAGTGTACATTTTATTATTTTTTGTTATGGTGGAGGACCCCACTGTGGCGACTGTAGTTTGTTTCAAGCGCAAATGGACAACCTCTCAATCGACAATGTCCTATTTTGCGCTCTTAATATACAAATAACTATTGATAATTGATTCAGATACAGAATTTTATGCTCTACAACTTTTATTTGAATCTTTTTTACGTAAAATAATTAGGGAAGCAGGAAATTAGGAGAGTATGATTTTACATATTAAAGTCCTATGTTCGGCTGTGCCGGTCACCACTCTGTATATTTTCACATTCGTATATAAGATAGTTAATATTTGTCTATGGTATTGTACCCCATTATAAGAAATTAGCTCCCTACAGCGTAGTTTTCGTCGGAAACTATCAAATTTTCTTCCGGGTCGATGTGCATTCCGTGACCAGCGTTCGCTCCATGCACACACGGTTGTGTTCTCCACGTGGCCCAGGTATCTGGAGCGCTCTGCTCGCGATTTGCGTCAATCGTCAATTGTACTACATTTCTACGTTAGTTCTTGTGTTTCTTGCGTCAGTAGTAGTCGAGTCGATTCGATTGTCCTGCAGCGCGCGGTTTAAAGAAAGGGAAAGTGCTTATTTGGAAATATATCAATGTGAAAGTGCTTGTTAGATAACAAGACGTGAATCTTCCATGAGGTACGTATACTATTTTTATAGCGGCAGTATCTATTGTACTGTGGGACAAGTGTTGTACTTTATTATTGGATGCGAGGTATGCTAATGTATTGATTACAACAATACTATTATAAATTCAAAACTTGATTGTCAACAAATATTGATTTCTAATTGTTAATAATTTTAATAATAAATTATAGTAACTTGTATTGATTACAATAATGAAATCAAAATTTTGAATTTGACTTGATGACAACAATGAAAACAATTTTGAATCAAACTTTTATTAACAGAATTTTTATTTTAAATAAATTAATAATATATTGATCAATATTCAATAGTTAATGGTTGAGATTAAATGTTTATTTTCAGATAAATTTGACATTTACGATACGATTTCATTATAAGTGCATAAAATATGCATATTTTTCTTTTTATTACATTCAAGGCTAATAAAAATTTCATGGCTCACTCATATGTTATTATTCTATTGTTAGTTGCATCATATATAAAATTTTGTTGATCGTAAATGTTGATTTCAGTTATTTATACTATTTCGTAAATGTACAATTACAGTAGAAAAATATTTATAATTGAAACGTACAGATTTTGAAATTTTGTAATGAATACTGTTATCTGTGTACAAATACAAAAAAATCATAATTTTGATAAGGAAAATATTTGATAATTAGATAACATTGATTATCTTTTTCATAATCTTGCCGAAATGAGATCAAAATTAATTAAACAAGTGTTTATTTATATTTACATAAATTATTTGAACATATGTGCTAATAATAATTTTATTGAAAGCTAAATGCATTTTGCTATGTTGTAATTATTATTGTGCGTATTTTTTTGTGTGCTTTACAAAAATTTTACAACAAAATTTGTAACTGATCCGTGGGCCACTTTTAGTGCCATCTTGATTCGATTTTGGTTACAATTGATCAACCGGAAATACGTTTAATTTAAAGCTTAACTTTTTTATTCTCTATACGATTTGATTGCATTATTTTCATATTCAATGCAATATAAAGAAATTAATTTTCATAATCTTTGAGAATATGAATTTACTGGTTTTATGACAATATCTGTATGCAGATGTGTGCGAGTTTGTGTGCGTGTGTGTGTGTGTGTATGTGTGTGACAAAAATTTCCCCTTCGATAACTCCAATACTTCAATTCCAAAAATTATATTTTTTTCGTATGACTTAGAGTCTCTAGAATACGAATTTACTGTTTTTACGACGATGTCTGTATGTGGATGTGTGTTAGTATGTGTGTGTGTGTGTGTGTGTGTGTGTGTGTGTGTGACAAAAAATTCTCCTTCGATAACTCCAATACTACAATTCCAAAAAATATATTTTTTTCGTATTACTTAGAGCGCCAAAAATACAAATTTACTGTTTTTACAACGATGTCTGTATGTGGGTGTGTGAGTGTGTGTGTGTGTCGATAACTTCAATACTACAATAATTTTTTTTTCGTATTCCTCTTCTGTACATCCATATGGATAGTTGATTATATTTTGGTTCTAATTGGTCAACCGGAAGTACTCTTAATTGAAGTTTTTAACAGATATTCTTGAAAAAAATTAAATATCATATTTTGATAATTTACATTATTATAAATATTAAAGAATATTTTATTCTCTATATGGTTTGATTGATTTTTTCCTTCATGTTCATTGCCTATAAAGTTAGAAAATAATAAAATAACCATGGAAACTACTAATATATTCAGTTAATTCTAATTGACAGATGTCAATATCAAGTACAATTTACATAGATTGTTCCTGAAATAATTTTGCTGGAAATTTAGAATCTTTTGCAAGAAATTTAAGTATGGAATACACATAATTGATGAGTCTCCTAAACTATAAGGAATTTCGGTTAAATATGACACCTGATTCGCCTTAGGACGGCCATCTTAGATTTTGTTAACTTTTAAATGATTGGTAATCGAAAAAATGCTTCAAATAAACAAGTTAGATACTTTCATTGACGGGATTTGGTTGATAACAAAATTAATAATCCTGATACGTTTGAGATTGTTTAATAATTACATATTTACTTTCCCATAGGTCCATAATTATCATCAGTTAACCTAAATTAACCTTACTAACAATAGAAATTGCAGTTTCCAATGCAACCTTCAATTATTAATAATTAAATCAATAGCCACCTCAAACAATTTCACAAATTTAAAATTCAAAGTCGAAGTGAGTCGTGGATGCTTTACCATTGCTACACTTTCGTAATTTCACTCCCATTGTGAATTTTCGTGAGGTCGAAGTCAGAATTCATCGGAGTGTTGTGTGAGTGATTTCGTTGTTTTTTCTGCACCAGCAGTATGTCAACGAGAGACACGAGGAGGCACCGAGCGATACACCGAAGGTGCGGAATTTGATTTGATTGTTGTAATCGTGCGATCGTTGTTATTGTCGCAAGAGTGCAAGCATTGTTGTAATCAACTCGTTGTTGATATCATGGTGTTTAGTGGGTGAAGGAAATGTGATAGTGATTAAAATATTCATTTTGAGATTGGTCTGTATATTCTTTTTACATTAATAAATAAATAATAAATTAATACGAGACCAAATTAATAATAATTCAATTGATTTTCATTTTCAACAAATTATAAAATGTATACAAATGGTTAAAAATTTCTACAAAATTCTTTCGGCTACTTTAAATATAGACTTAAAACTTTAAAAAACTGTTGGCCAAATGGTGGGTGATAGATAATACTTCGACCACTATTTTTTTAAGGGTCGACTTTTAGTACAGATTCAGATTGCAAGCTTAGGGATGCAATTCCTAATAGAATTAAAGCTGTTATTACTAATAAAAATCGTGTATCTTCGGGCTGTGATTGTGATTCTGTGAATCCTGATTAATTTAATCGTGTATCTTTTGAATCATAATTTAAAAATTATATCAAGAAAACAACTTGAATAATATAAACACAATCTAGTGTCAAATGTCATAACTTATTTTATTTTATAAATTACTGTCAAAATATGGATCATATTGAAGTGGCCAGCACAATACCTTCCGTCAATTCTACGAATTATGTACAAATTCCACACAGATTTTTTTTTGCAAATTATTCTACGGGCGTTTTCTTTTTAGGGGAGAAATGAACTGATCTTACCTCGTACTGAACTGAACTGTACTACTCCTAAAAAGAACAGTATGTTTCTTAAAAAGTAGAAAATAAAAACATATATAGCATTATATTTATAACATAATAATCTGCTGAATTGGCTTATGGCTATAATCTGTTGTATTACCTTAACAAAGATATTATGTAAATTTTATTTGACAATGACATCTGTCAGTTAGTAATACTTGAATATTCTGTTTCCATGGTGCAGCTTTTAGCAGCATTAAGTTGCAAGTTATTTCTTTATAATTCTTTTTTTCTAAATTCCTTGAATATGAAGAAAAAATATAATTAAATGGAATAGAGACATATTCTTTTATTTATAATAACATATAAGGTTAAAAAATGATATTAACAGCGTTTTTTCAATTATGGTACTTCCGGGTAACCAATCATAACCAAAATCTAATCACATCTCCATATGGGCGTACGAAAGAGGAATATGAAAGAATTATAATTTTTGGAATTGTAGTATTGGAGATATCGTAGAATTTTTTCACACACACATATACATACATACAGACATCATCGTAAAAACAGTATATTCCTATTGTAGGGTCTCTAAAACGGGCTTATTCATTAAAGACTTATCATCAAATTTTTTGACCAAAGACAATACCTTCCTTACCTATAGGTGACGGAAGGTAAAATATGTTTTTGATAAGGAATATGAAGTATGTTTACTTAAAACAAATCTTTTATGTGACATATTTGTTTTAAAAAGTATTCTGTATTATAATGTGTATGTTGAAAATGTAAACCGGCCGAATTATTATAAGTTTGGGTATATTATCCATTACTGGGTGTGCCAATCTGTTTTGTACACAGATTTCGATAAGGATTCATTGCGGGCATGGAGAGTGCACCACAGGGGGTCTTTTTTATATTAATAAATGTAGATAAACTTTAAATTATTAGTATAGTACATTTTAATTTGTATTAACCACCAATATTTTAATAAATTTGTTGTTTTCTTGCTAAAATTTCTTTAACCATATCTATCAATAATAATTTTTTATTTGAAATGACGTTTAACCCCTAGCAATAAAAAATGTAAGAAAGAAATGTTCTTTTCCAAGTTCCACGTTCATAATTCATCCAAGGTTTAATATTGTATTGATTTTAATAAATTTATTATTTACTAGTCTGCCCTTGGTTTCTATAGAACTTCTATTTTTAATTTCTTTTCATTTATCGATGACTCTAATACTACATTCATACTAACGATAAGAAATGGTTTAACTGTTTCTGCTGGAATAATTTTTCATCATAACAATCATTTTTATACCTTCACAGTATCCGGAGTGTACAAAAAGTTTATTTTTGTTCTATAATTATGCCAAGAAAGTAAAATACTTTCAAGGTTATCCACGAGTTAACTTTTAAATTAAATAATTTCTATTCTACAGCCCGATATTTCCATTCATTTCGAACGTGTAGGTACAATGATTTTGCAAAGTACAGAATTCTTATTCTACATAAAAATGCAAGAATAATCAATGTTTTTTTTTACCTCTCAAAACAAAATTTGTTTATTGAGAAATGTTTCAGTGTTTTGACGTTTAAAATGCAACTTCTTATCTAGAAAACGTGAAGTATGACGAAATTACAGTTCTGTAAGTAATGTTTTTCACTTAAATAAATTATAATGTGCTAGAAAAAAGAAATTAAGGAAAGTCATATTACATTCCTATGAAAGAAACCATGACTGCTACAATTTTATGCATAAATCGCATTGTTATTAGTAGAAAGGATTTCAATTATCCTATTAACTTAAGTACAACTTATAACTACTCTATTTACGTTCGAAAAAGGAAGAAAATCTATAACGCATGTTTTACAGTACCTAGTATTTTAAATTAGATCTATTGCAATGAATATATTAACCTTTTGTACTTGTAATACATCGATTGGTTTCGCTTTGGTTCGGCTAATTCCGTAATAAACGTCAAAAAGTGCTGGATACGTCATCAGAAAATATTTAACTCTGACAAAGACCAAATAACATTTATACTAAGCCAAACTAAATAAAAAACAAATATATCAGTTGGCAAATCTAATGAATAAAATTATTTATAATAAATTATGTTTAAGTTTTGCCTCTCGTTAAGAGAGGTCGTATATCCAGATTTTAATGATTAAGTACGTTTTAAGGTCCTTACAATCCGATTTTAATATTTTTTCGATGATGTCTGTGTGTGTGTGTGTGTGTGTGTGTGTGTGTGTGTGTGTGTGTGTGTGTGTGTGTGTGGATGTATGTGTGTGTATGTGTGTAGGGAGGTTGGAAGGACGATTTCTCAAATTTAATATCTGTTTAACTACGTATTTCTCAATCGGACTTTACTTTTACATTTACTTTATTGGCTTTGACAAGCAGATATGGTGGTCCGTGTCAGAATGATAGCTAGTAATTATGTACATAGATGTCGAATATCATAATTTTTCATTCAAAATTTAGTGATTTTCCAAGTCCATGTGGTTTATTTTCTTCGACACTCCTAGTGTCCTAGACACAAATTAACTAGGTGAATTTAGAAAAATTCTGACATTTGACATCTATGTACATAATTACTAATTGTCATTCTGACACGGGCCCCATATTTACTTGTCAAGGCCAACAATGTCACATGATTGCTGCCGCCCTATATTTATGTAACGAAAACGTGGCGAGAGGTATTGTGCTGGCCACAACAGATTTTTTGTTCAAAATTCCAACTGATTAATAATAATAATAGTATATTATTTAATTACACTGCGTTAAAAATTGTATTGAAACATTTATTTGTTTTGAAACATGGTTTTCGCAATATTGTTTCATATTTGTTATACTTCTTGCGATTACGATAAAAACATTTAACCTTGATGTAATTCTTTTTGTTTTACACAAACAATTTACGTACTTTATATATCCATTATTTTGTGTTTTCTATACGTATATTTTGTCGTCATGAAATTTAATTTCTATTTATTTCACTTTCCTTTAATAAAATAGTAATTTCTATCTGTCATAATATTAATTTATTTAAAGCATTTGAAGTTTAATTATGATATGTCAATCTTACAACAAGTAAAAGGAAATTGCAAATTATAACTTGGTATCTTTTTATCTTTCATGACGATAAATATACAGGGTGTTGACCGCGACATCGAGACATGGGACTTTAACATGTAAAATCATATTTTTATAATTTCCTGCTTCCCTAATTATTTTAGGTAAAAAAGCTTCAAATAAATGTTATAGAGCATATAATTCTACTTTATATTCAATAAACAAAATTAATTTTGCATACTCTATAACGGTAGAAATTAGGTATGAACATTATCATTATAATTATTTAAATTGGAACATACATGTAACTACTTTTGAAATGAATATAATTTCTATCAAATTTTCACAGAACCAAAATATTTTTCTTTAACCCACAAGCATTTAAAAACATTTATGTATTGGCCTCATTCTTAGCCTCACAAAATACATCCCTCTCGTCTTTCAGCTCATTCAGAATGAGCGCCGAGTTGTTTCGCACCCCGCTGCACCCTGTCTGCGACTCGCGGATCCCCGTACCGTCTCCCGGAACTTTTCGGCGCTGTCAATCCTTGCGTTTGCGCGGGGAACGGGGAGACCGCGTCGACAAAGCTACCCTCGACGCCCGTATCGGCGCCGAGCGCTGCTGTCTGCCGTCCCACAGTGCCTCTAGCGGCCGGCTGCACACCCTGCAGAGGTCAACAGGGAGGAACACGGAGCCCGAGAAGCAACGACACAGGGAGAGGAGCTTGGTGAGTGGAGCTTTTAGTATTCAATGTCAAAGTTTTTGCATGTTTTTAATATCTTTAAGGATTTAAGAATTCGGTCGTATCTAATTCCGTTTTTATGTAAATAATAAGGGTGTTACCTACGTTATCAATTTTGTTTTTTTTTATTGTGGGTGTAGTGCCATAAATTTATTTAAATCGTTGCACCAATAACAATTGTTATAATATAAATATTGTTTTTATTTTTATCGTGTGTTTCATGTTTCAATAAAATAACATTGCTATATCAAAACATAAATAAATCATAAGTTTTAGATTATAAACTTTTTATGAGATATACAATTGAAAATATTTTTATTTTTATCCAATGTTTTAGTTTTATGAGAGTACTGCATATCTACATTGTGAGAAAGAAGTTTTTAACACGACGCGCAGCAGAGTGGTCTAAACCTTCGAACAAAATAGAATCACTTTGAACATTTATGTATACACTCTGCCAAAACGCTAGTGTTAAAAATAACAATTATTTGTCAATTTTACCTCTCACTAAGAGAGGTATTCGATTCATGCTAAAAATCGTATATCCAGATTTGAATGATTAAGCACATTTTAAGGTCCCTACAATCCGATTTTAATATTTTTACGATGATGTCTGTGTGTGTGTGTGTGTGTGTGTGTGTGTGTGTGGATGTAGGTGGTGTGTGTATGTGTGTGTGACGATTTATCGAAAACTATAATACTTAATATTTATTTATCTACGTATTTCTCAATCGGACATTACTGGAAAGATTCTTTAAAAAAAATCTTCTAAATATTATTTTTTGAAAATTTCTGTTTTTGCTTGTATTAAAGAAGAGTAAATTCTCTGTCTGTTACATATAAATATTTTATTATATCTTTTATAGATTTAGAGATAAAGAAATATATGGTATATAATTTGTTGTAATAAATCTCACAGCCCAAATAATGTTATTGGAATCAATTGTAAAATTATAATGTTTGTAACTGACAGATATCCAAAGACATTACTGAATTTTTTTTCTGGGAAGTATATACATTATATTATTTCTTATTGTATTAATAGTTAAGTATTTAGAGGACAAAATTTCTTCATAGAATGAATTTAAAATAAAAAATCTAAATAATAAAGAATAGATATAAGTAGATTTTTTGGTGTGGAGTGTAGGTATACAAGAAATGTTAAATACAATAGGGCGCGAGCACTCATGTGACTTTGTTGGCCTTGACAAGCAGATATGGGAGCCCATGTCAGAATGATAGTAATTATGTACATAGATATCAAATATCATAATTTTTCATTCCACACTCCTGGTGACAAATTAACTACGTGAATTTAGAAAATCTTGAAATTTTTAATGAAAATTTTAATAGATTTGTGGAAAAGTATATTGCGTACTTTAAATATATAGTCGAGATAAATTCTATACGTTTGTATTTTTCTATTTTCACTCTGGTACGACCTTTAACCTTTAAACTTAAACCCTTGTTTTGTATTAAACTTATACACTATTCAAGTTGTACTATATAGTGACCCATATAACAAGATTTTCTTGATTTCTTAAACCATACACATATTGCAAACATACCATACATTATACAATATGTTGAAAAGATCAACAAATTTTGTATTATAAAAATAACGAATGAAAAGTTTAAATGAACAATAAAAAATAAATATAATTATTGTTGCATATGTTACATTATTAAATGAAAATTATTATTTAACCTAAATTTCTCAACAATCAGATTATTTTTATCACAATTAAATCTATATTTTGTAACACATTACATTATTTTCTTCCACATGTGTAAATTCATATACATTCTTGCAATATGTTTTCTTATGTTTAACAATGTAATTAAAATAATCTCGAATATAATACAATATTGTTACACGTTCGTTGAGAGTTAGTTACGTTTGTATATTGTTTTAAAAAGGTTACGGTAATTGCTCTTGTTTCCTACTTCATTTTCTTTTGTTTTGAGGTGAATGTACTGTATATTATCAATTAGAATTATTGCAAAAGTGATTAGCACTTATATAGTATATTATTAGTTGGTGCAATAAATTTAATGATATATGGGAAGGAGATATCAAGGCATATGTGTATGGGTCAGAGATATTTTTTTATTGTTTCGAAAAATAAAATAAATTATATACTTTTATTACAATTTTTATTTGAATGTATAGATACAACAACTCTTTATCATGTAGTCAATTTTTATACTTATTTTGACTAAAATCATTTACTTTTTTGACTTTTACCTTCCGTCACATATAGGTATCTAAGGAAGGTATAGTCTTTGGACAAAAAAATCGGTGGTGAGTTTTTAATGAATAAACACGTTTTAGAGTCTCTAGAATACGATTTTTTTTTTGTATTCCTCAAGTTTACATTGAAAAGAAGAGGCGATTAGATTTTGGTTATAATTGGTCAACCGGAAGTACCCTCATTTGAAGATTTTAACAGTTTTTCTTGAAAAAACGCAGTTAAATATCATTTATTGACATTTTATGTTACAAATATTAAAGAATATTCTCTATACGGTTTGAATTAAGTATAAAATGCAATCAAATCGTACAGAGAATAATATATTCTTTAAGTTATAATAACGTTAAATGTCAATAAATCAAATTTAACTGTTAAATCTTCAAATGAGGCTCACCAATTATAACCAAAATCTAATCACTTGTTCTTCTGGATGTAAACTTGAGGAATACGAAAAAATTTTTTGGAATCGTGGTATTGAAGTTATGCGATCCGAAATTTTCGTCACACATACAGACATCATCGTAAAAATGATAAAATCGTATTATAGGGACCCTAAAACATGCTTATTTACTAAAAACTTCATTGAATTTTTTTACCAAAGACAATACCTTCCTTACCTAAAGGTGACGGAAGGTAAAAATAGCTTTGGTTTAGATAGGGATATGAATTCTGCCCTTTGATTGGTCAAAATACAAACCTAGTTTATAAAAACGAAAAAAATATTACGTGTCATTTGTCAGTTTATTATTGACAAAGTTTGGTTTCAGGAATTTAAATTATTTATTTAATGCATGTAAAAATGGTCGGCTCTCAAGTGCCATACTATTTTCTTACGAGAAACGAATTATAGTTTTCATCTAAAATTATTTATTAATTAACAAAAATTAAATTCAACAATGGATCACTATTCAACAATTTGAAATTATTCGCGTATTAGTCGACTCCCTTTCAATTAATAGGAAAAAGGAACTGGAAAGCTATCTCGTTAAAATAATCAATTAGTACCTTCACAAATTAACGGGTAATTACTGTTCGGTTTGCGTATTATTGACCCCGACAACCGACAACTGACAACAAGCAACAACATTTGCAAAGTAAGAAATCGATTGAGTGCAACACAGGAAACACACTTCTGGTTGCCAACTCAACCATAACAAACCAATAGAATCCGCTCTTGTATTTTGCCATTCTCACGGTTTCAAAGATTGGTTAGTCAGCCTTGAAACAGACAAAAGAAGTTAAAACAATCGGTTTTATATTTTCTGTCTTTTAAAAGGGATAAAGATATCTTCATGACTGACCTATTTTCAAATGTCAAAGGTCGCGGACAGACGAATTTATAACTTCAAATATTGGCCGGAAGTCTACGTAAATATACGATGCGATGTTTTAGACGTATATTACAGTAATTTTGTAAATGTACTACAAATAATATTTCCTAATCGCTTTCAAAGTTAAAAATATATCATAAGTGTAAAATTAAAATTGAAGCTGTCGTGGAGAGGTTACTATTGTTTGCTGGCTGTAGTCGGATTCGAACCCGAACTTTCAAATACGCAACTGTACATTCAGTCACGTGACCACATCCTATTTAAATTTAAAAAAATCTAAATGCTGTTTTTATATTTAATTTTTTTTTAAATAATGTTTTGCTTGAAACAATATCAACATTTGTTCGATAATATTCGCCAAATAAATAAAAAAAATTGTATCCGCTTTCCAGTTAGTGTAAAAAATTGGGAAAACAATTATTTATTTTATTGTAGTTCTTATTTTTCTTTCTGCATATTTTCTGCTTTTATAGTTTATCTGTAAAAATAATTAACAGTGAATATTACCAGTTGCCTTGAAATAAATTATACGCAAACTGGGATCCATATCATTATTAAAGCAGATATAATGATGATAAAAACAGCCCACTTATAATGAGTTCAAGGCAAAATTTCAATTCATCTCTCACGCATTATATGTTATTCTATATTTAAAAATTCAACATATTGAAAACTATATTTTTAAAAAAAATTCGACCTTTCTTCGTATTCTAAAAATCTAACCGCCTCTTATGCCCAAAAATTGGTATGATAAATCTATGAAACTCCCAAGATCCTTAAGCAAACTCTCAAGATCCCTGAGTAACACCCAAGATCCTTGAGGGAGTCTCAAAATCCTTGAGGAACTCCCAAGATCCTTGAGAAATCCTAAGATTTCTGACGAAATTCCAAAATCTGTTAGAAAACTCTCAAGATCCCAAACCTAAGATCCTCGAGGAACTCCCAAAATTTTTGAGAAATTACAAGATTTTTGAGGAACACTCCTGAGATCCCTGAGGAACTTGCAAGACCATTGAGAAATATCCCAAGATTCCTGAGGAATTCCCAAGATCCTTGAGGAACCTCCCAAGTTTCCTGAGGAACTCTCAAGATTCTTGAGAACTCTCTCAAGATTCTTGACAAATCCCAAGATCTCTCAGATACTCCCAAAAATCCTGAAGAACTCCCAAGATCCTTGAAAAATTCTCAAGATCCCTGAGGTACTCCCAAGATCCTTAGAAACCTCAATAAGTCCCAAGGAGATCCCAAGGTTCTTGAGAATCTTTCAAGATCCTTGAGAAATTCCAAGATATCTGAGGTATTCCAAGATCCTAAAGAATTCTCTAGAACTCTCAAGTTCGTTTAGGAACTCTTGAGATCTTTAAGGACCTTAGGAGACACTGAAGATCTTTGGAGATCCTGGAGGAATTCTTGAGATCCTTCAGAAACTCTGGAGAACACTCCAAAGTATAATGATCCACGCTCTACCTACATAATAGAATAAGCTATGGATATCAATTACATAACACATGTGGGGAAATTTGTGTTTCACGAAATTATTTATTGTGGCGTGTATATTGAATTATTTTACGGATTCTTTAGGTGATATTGTTTATTTATATTTACATTACTGACTACTAAAATATTTTGACTCATACTTCGACCTATTATGGGTTTCCTGATTTTTTTAAATTTTGACCGAAAAAAATATTTTTTTTATATATTGTTATTATACTTCATTGAAACGTCTGTATAAAAATATGTAAATTAGTAATCTGCTAAACCCATTTTTGGGTTATGGGTATTTTTTGGAGAAAATTCAAATCGTGGGAATATTCGTTTGTAGGTAAACTCATAATTCCTTTATATAAAATTTTATTGTTAATATTAAAACTTTTGATTGATTTATTAAGTTTTTATAAGTCTCGACTTATATATTTTTTCGACTTATATTTTCTTTCTTTGTATAAGCATTCAAGACAGTGTTCGTGCAATTTTTCATTTCCGCATGTTGTCTAATAAAATAAATTGCCTAGTCAGCGTTCTGGTTGCGTGCTGAAGTCTACAACTTGACTCTATTGTAAGTCTTATACACTTCCGAAATTGTTATCGTCGAGAGAAATCGTTTTTTTATCCGTTCTACCCGTCATCAGCATATTATCATTTTTGACAATATATTGATCAAGATAGATATTGTTCACGATTTAGGAGCATTTTATTGTCTAAATATTATGGAACATATATCTTGCGATACACCATCCTGCAAGGCATTTGAATATCCTAGAAGTTTATTATTTGCAATGGGAGTGTGTATACGACGACAGAGATACAAAACTTTCATGTGACATACCGTAAAATGGGAAATTTTAAACTGTATATTGTGAGGTATAAAGAAAAATTCATCTTTATCTCATTTAGGTTAAGTGAAGTAAAAACTAACGCTATACAACCATTACCTTGATGATAGCATTGTTGGATAGCTAATAAAAACAAAATTTTATTGTTTGCCACAAGAGTTCTTTTACAGCTAATCTTTTGTTAGTTTTCTATCTTTTTATTTTACTGTTAAACTTATTGTAGACAGCATTATATTTAGAAGATTTTTTTTAAGAAACTACCAAATTGTTACCAAAACATATTCAACTGCTTTGTACGCAGATGAAATATTTGTACCGTTGGGCGCTTACCAGGCGTCACCTCACGGGCACTCATTGTAGAAATTTTTGGCGTCGGGGGGGATCGACCCGGGTTATAATCAACGAATTTAACATTTCTTGTACGTACAAATAATTCAAATTGTATCTATTCTTTCGTTCTATGAGGAATTTTCTCCTACTCTTCTAATATATTCAAAATTCTTTATGTTCACTAACGGTATTAGCGGTATTTCTTGAGGATATGTGTAATATTAATATACCTATGTATAATTTTAAATATTTAACTAATAATACAATTATAAACATTTAAATATCTCAACTGGTTTCCATGGAGTTGTTTGAGCAGCGAGATTTATTAGCTACATCTGATTATTCTATATTGTTATATAATATATCTCTAAATCTATAAAAGATATATATATATATATATATATATATATATATATATATATATATATATATATATATATATATATATATATATATACACACACACATACACATTCATACACACACACGCACAGACATCTTCGTAAAAATGTTAAAATTGTATTCTAGGAACTTTAAATGTGTCAATAAAATGCGGATATGCGATTTTTAGCATGAATCCAATACGTCTCTTAGGGAGAGGTAAAAATAATATGCCATGCATTTATTTCCTTTTGAAATATATAATTCGCAGAATTCGTACATACGTTCAATTAATAGTTCACGATTCATGATGATACAAATCTTATACAAACAAACGCTTAATACATTTGTTCTTGAAAAATGCCGTCTCAAAATTTAGGCATCATCCCTTAACTGTTTCATAAGCATATGGCATCCGATATGTAGGTATCCCTGAAGAAATACGAAGTCGGTTAAATTGGACAAAAGTTGCCCCGATTAGGACATCATTTTAATAATGAAAAAATTAAAACTTTTTGTATGTATTCTAGTCACTGTCGCTGTCAAGCGGACGAGTGAGTGGTTTGCACTCTGGCGGCTTGAGCTCTGTGACCGTGCCGAGCGGAACCGGCGTGGTGCCGGGTGACGGGGGCGGCCGCCGGGGGGATACCCCGTGCACGCCGCCCACGTCGCCCGACGCGCGCCCCGCCTACCCCGACGACGACCTGGACTCGTTGCGTAGCTACACCAGCGTCGCCAGCACCGCAAGCTGCGAGCATCCCTACGTCGCACATAATGGCACCACCTTCAGGTAGGGAGGCATCTAAAGGGGTTTTCAATAAGGGCGGGTCGATGTTCAAATGGAATAAGACAAGCTGTGTGAAGCCCGGCTAAATTTGAGCGATGGCATTGGTTATGTTGACTTTAAGGGCATCAGTCGATTGCGGCTTATTGGCATAGACCTGCGACTTCAGGAAACCCCACAAGAAAAAGTCTAGCGGGGTCAAATCGCACGATCTTGGTGGCCAATTCACTTCACCTCTGCGAGAGATAACCATACTCTCAAATCGTTCATGCAGAATGTCCATCGTGGCGTCCGCTGTGTGGCACGTAGCGCCGTTCTGCTGGAACCACATGTCGTTCAATTTGGGCCAAAAGAAATCGGTTATCATCGTTCTGTAGCCCTCGCCGTTAACGGTGATGGCACATTACCACCTGGTGAACCTCGTGTGGGTTGTGCTTGTTAACATAGGCATTCATCCAAAAATGCGCCTCGTCGCTAAAGATGATTTTTCGGCCAAAATTGGGGTCCTCTTCTAAACGCTCCGAAGCCCAGTTAGCGAACAAACGGCGTTGTCTATGGTCATTAACTTTGGGCTCTTGGGTCAGTTGGATCTTGTACGGGTGTAGACCCAAGTCCCGACGCAAAATTAGCCAAGTCGAAGTCTGCGAAAGGCCGAGTTCTTGTGAACGGCGATGAATTGACTGCCTCGGGTTTTCCTGCACACTTTCACGGGCCGAGGTAATGTTCTTGGCCGATCTGGCGTTTCTTTGACGTACGGGTGTTGGCTAATTGTCTCGAATTTGGCCACCAAACGGTGGAGTGTCGATTTTGAAGGGCCACCGCGCGCAACTTTTGCATTAACGAACACTCATTTTGATAATAAAACAT
Organism: Harpalus rufipes; assembly: GCA_951394225.1. NCBI lineage: Eukaryota > Metazoa > Arthropoda > Insecta > Coleoptera > Carabidae > Harpalus > Harpalus rufipes. Next base: position 51,078,237 of record OX596281.1, on the reverse strand, counting down.
CGACCCGCCCCAATTAAAAATCCCTTTATAAATATTCGTGTATATGTTTATGTATGTTTCTTCAGTGGGAGAAAGATGCGATATGTGGTCCACTGCACCTCCCACGCTGGCCAAACAGGCGACGAGTACCTCACCCCAACCCAGAGGGCTCAACGCCAAATCAAACGCTTGAAATTCATGCTGCACCAAGCCAAACAAGACATAGAACAAAAGGACAGCGACATCTTCCGCCTGACGAAAGAACTAGTCGAGCTTCGAGTCTACAAAACCCTTCAATCCCCGGAAGACAAATCCAACAGCTCGGAAGCAGTGACCGTGAGAGAAAACGCCACAGATGACATGAAGACACCAGACTCACCAACATGTACGGACTTTACCGACGACGCCAAGACGCCGTTCGAGAAGAGCGTCGTAGACATGCAGTCGTCTTTTGCAGATTCGGGCCACTTCGAGGACCTGCACGAGTCCAAGGATTCCGTGGCCACCTGCGACAAGGCGGTGCTGGCTAGGTTGGAGCCCGAGGAGGAGAGGCGGATGGTGGAGGTGTATGAGAGGAGGCTTGAGGACCTTATGAGGCAACATGCCGGCGAGACTCACGAGCTCAAGCAAAAACACAATGATAAAGTCGAGGAGCTGTTGCAGAGGCTAACGGATGTTAACCTCAGGTAGGAATTTTTCAAGTGTAACCATAAACATTCTAATTTAGTTTTTAATTAGCATGTTTCATGCCTTTTGATTTCATTTTTCTTGTTTTATACGTTTTTCACTGATCCATTTATCTTAGTATTTGACGCATTTGCCTTTGTACGAGGTCAGGCTATTAAATAACGAGACGCCGTCCTAGACGGGCAGGGGGGAAACGAATGCAGCGTTGGATAGCAGGAAGTGTCTACTATTCTGGTACGAAAACACGTTTTTGTCGCTGTAGTAGTATTTTTTCCATAGAGGTTAGAAACGAACGTGTTTTTTTCTCGTGCCGATAACAATGTGTAACGAAAAACACGAGCAACGAATCAATGTGAAATTTGTCGTTAAATTAAAAAAAACTCCGACTCAGTGCTATAAGTTGTTGAGAGTTCTCTATCGCGTGTTTTCCAATGGTATAAACGGTTTTCTGAAGACCGAGAGAGCGCCGAAAATTTAAAGCCATGCTAATCGTTTTTTTTCGACATCAACGGCATCGTGATGACTAAATGGGTTCCCGAGGGTTAAACTGTAAACCAAACTTACTATTTGAAAGTTTTGGCAACACTGCGAGAACGAGTTCGTAAGAAACGGCTGGAGTTGTGGATTTTGCACCAGGACAACGCACCTGCCCATAACTCGCTGTCTGTGAAGCGTTATTTAGCCGCTAGAGGCACTCCAGTGCTCAAACACGCGCCGTACTCCCCTAATTTAGCACCCTGTAACTTTTTTTGTTTCCGAAGATCAAGTCTGTCTTAAAAGGAACCCGGAGTCGATGGAAGAGGGAAGCGAAAATCGGCGGAGCTCCTAAACGCTCTTACAAAAGAAGACTTCCAATATTGCTTTGACCAATGGAAAAAACGAATGGAACGGTGTGGGGCGAGGGGAGGGGAGTACATTGAAGGGGAGCATTCGATTATAAAATATTTTTTTAAAATAAAACTCTTTTTCATAAGCAGTCTCGTTATTTAATAGCCAGACCTCGTATGTAAGATCTTACTACCCTGAAGAAGGTGCAAGGGTGCACCGAAACTTTGGTATAGTAAATGCTGTTCGACTGAACTTTCGTCTAAATGTAAACACCTAATCCACATCACAGTCGAGAAATTACCTACAATTCCTCATAATATATAAATTATCAATTTCATTGATTATTATATTTAGGTTTAAAATGTATATACAAATAATATTCATGTATTACTGGAAGCCGCCTAAATCTACGCCTAAGTTGCTTACTCGCTATAAACAAGTTGTACCTATATTGTAAGTTATTTTTTGTTAAAAACGCAAGATTCACAATTTTCACAATCAACCATTAATTTTATTTGGATTTAAATGCATCACAAAACACTACATAAATTTATTATATTGTAGACGCACTTCTACGCACAGGTATAGTTCGTAAATAGTAGCTACATATTTATAATTGCTACAAATACATTTTTAATTTTGTAACTAATGTAGGTACTGTCAGTTGGTGCCAAATTATGAGCAAGCCCGTGAAAAAATCCAAGAACTTGAGAAACAATTGGATGAGGTGAATAAACAACTACAGGAACAGGAAGCGAAAAATAAACAACTTTATCTACAGATGTATAACAAGGGGATGGAAGCAGCGAAACTCGAACAGCAAGAACAGGTAAGATTTTTTTAAATATTTCAAGCGTTTATAGCATGCTTATCTTTTTCTTCTTCTTCTGCTTCTAGGTGATGGCTATAGCTCAACAGCACCCCAGCAGAGTGTCTGTATCAGAGCTCTTACAGCAGCTACAAGTCACCCAGAACGAACTAGAAAACATTAAGGTACGTTCTTAACAATATCTACATTGTACGACTGCTTAGTGTCCTAGCCCCTAGCGGTACTTTCTACGGTAAATCAAAAGTTGAGTAATTTAATAAAAGCGCTATAAAGATTGCTAGATAGTTGTAAAACACGAAAAAATTATGGGAATAACAGATAGTATATTTTCGGATGTGAACGGCGAACGTGACATTGTAAACTATAACGGTAGCTTAATAGTCTAAGATAAGAATATCTAATACGTGGAAATATTTTATATTACATGTAACGATAAGAAGTATGTTTAGCGATATTTTCAGTGTTTAAATATACAGGCAATTGCAAAATTAGGGACAAATATGGTCCACAATATCAACTGAATTACGTCATGAGCAGAAAGTTATTAAACTGTTTAGCTAATTTATATGAAAATAGATCGTTTTATGTTGTGATTGTTGCCTGTACTGCGAGGCAAAGTAAAATAATATGCTTGATTACAACAATGAAAAATTGATTACAATAATGAAAGTGACTAATTATGCAAAATATTATAATTATTGTCACAGAATATTGTAAAAATTAGAATTTATTTTGCTTTTTTTATAGTGTTAATTGTAACCTATAATGTGACCAAAGTAAAATAATATGCTAGATTACAACAATGAAAAATTGATTATAATAATGAAAATATAATTATTGTCACAGAATATTGTAAAAATTTGGATTTATTTTGCTAGTATATTATAGTATATTAAGTATTAATTGTAGCCTATACTGCGAGTCAAAGTAAAATAATATGCTTGATTACAACAATGAAAATTTGATTACAATAATGAAAATGACTAATCATACAAAATATTATAATTATTGTCACATCAGGGGGGGCACAGTAAATATTTCGCATAGGGGCCTGAAATTTAAGCCTGTTTTATAGATGGACGCTCTGTTTACGCAACACTATGTCCCTGTTCTGTTCACGTTAGACCCAATTTATAAATTTACGTTATGAACAGATCCATACACCTATTAACCAATTTATTGCGGATCCCTTGCTCTCCGTGAAGCCTTGACTGACAGATAGAAATATCATTGCTGCATATATGTCTATCTCACTCAATTTCCCAAGTTTTGATTTTGCGCATGCATGTAATATTTGATTGGTATTGGCTAACGACAATGTCTAAATTCTGATTATTGAAGACTAGCGCAAACTTTAAATTTAAATCTGAGAAATTAAGTAATGTACCTACTATTTGTGTGTAAATTCTTGAACATAAATATTAGTAATAATAACAATGAAATATTCTAGTGCTAAATTTGAATTAAATAATTTACTTAGTTGTACTGTAAAAATAATAGGAATTCAATCTGGTCAAGATTCATTTATATTGGTGAAGGTAAAGAGCAAAAGAAATAATTTATAAAATATTTATTGATTTCTAAATAACACAATTTTGTTAATTTCTAATATAATCGTCTTTCTCCGAGAGTAACTTAGTCTCATAATAGAATCTAATTTTTAAAAATATATCAATTATATTTTTTTTTATTTTTAAACATTTGATCTTGATTTTGCCTTTTTACAAATAAATATATCTTTTGAGGGGTATAGGAGACTCCCCCGATTTCATCTTTAAAAACAATTATTCCATTCTATTTGCCGGAACGCTACAACCGCAGTATATCATCAAACGCGTTAAAGTAATTAAACGTGGTCAAATGAGCAACTTCCTTGCATCAAATCGCAAATGATACTGCCGTTGTCCGCAATCAGAGCACGTCATGTTTGTGCATTTAGACGTAGACTGTAGAGTGAATGAAAGTGCGGTTAATGGCAGGGAACGAACCGGAACCATTCAGCTGGAAATTATTTTTATGGTTGCGATTAGGATTTTGTAATAGTTTCAGCTGAATTATTATTAAACAATACGCGGTTCATAGTCCGTTTTAGACAAAGACATCAAGTTCGCAAAGAGAATCTCTGAAACATCCGCGATGATTCCTATCTTTTGGAATTTTTTATTTTTGTTAACCTCACGATTACAACCATTAGCTGTTGTGATACCTAGCAGAATAAACATAATATGCAAATAGCTACGTGACTTGAAGCAGGCAGGCAAATCTTGAGTTTGACATTGGCCCGCTAATGGCGGCGATCTTGGCCCGCTAATGGCGGCGATCTTGGCCCATGGCCATACCTGTATATAGAGGTACCCTAGAGCCAACTACCTTAAATAAGTCTCTTTGATTTCTAAACGAAGTATAATTCAAAAATAACCGCTTAAGAATGAAATGAACGATTGCTCATTACAATAAATTTTCCTGCCATTATTTCCTAATAATAACAACAAAAAAAAACAATAACGGCATCTTTCTAACTGCGCGCTATTGCAGGATACTGAGTTTATGGCTGAGCATTCGCCCCAAGCACAATCATTGTTAAGCGCAAAGGAGGCTGTGTCTTTGTGGGTCCTAGGTGCCAGGAAGGTGTGTATCGGAACTTAACGTGCCTTATAGGGCAACTATGTTGTATACACCATTGCATGTTATGTCCCAGCAGCCTCATTTGTGCACGCTTTGCATGCAATCAAAACGATAATTTCTTTCTTTGTATAATGTAATTATTTTATTTCTTTTTGAATGATGTATTATTTTTCAGTAAAAAACACATTCTCAATTATATTAGTTGTTATTTGAAACAATACCAGGAAAGAAACACAGGTTTTTAGATTTAGAATAGAGAAATAGTAATAGAATTTTTTAATAGTTCACAGATTAATTTTTAATAAAACCTTATAACATAGGTATTGTATTTTCTCATAGAGAAACATTAAGTTTTTTGCAGTACTAAATATTTTATCTACAAGTATATTAAATTTAACAAGTTATAGAACGCCGACGTGGTGGTCTTGTACCTATGCTGCTCGGCCGGCATCACTAAGGTCGTCGGATCGATTCCCCATCGTTCCACACTTTATATGCTATGAATACCACTCGGTAGGAGGGTTTTTCTCAGGGTACTCCGGTTTCTCTCTGTCGGTAGGTACACATACTTCCAACACGGTTAGTTGTTAAAGAGCGCTACTTCACCACTCGAGCAGAGTGGTGAAGTGAAAGCTCGAAGGCGTCAATAACCGAGAATACAAGACCCTGTCTAATTCTCAACCATCATTACACTGAACAAACAATTACACTGACACACACACACAACACCCTGAAGAGGAGATTACTATCTCCTATACCGGGGCACTACACAATATTTATAAATAAATAAAATAAATAAATAAATATATCATCACGGCATATTACCCATTGCTGGGTGTGCCAATCTGCTTTGTACGCACAGATATCGGTAATGATGATGACATATTTGTACCGTGCGGGCGTTTACTAGGCGTCACCTCACGGGCACTTATTGCTGGCGTGGAGAGTACACCACAGGGGTCAATTTTGTGCCATTTAAAATTCGAAATATTTGGCGTCGGTCGGGATCGAACCTGGTATTTTCATACGTAATATAACAAGTGATGATTATCATCGATGATATTATCATGTCAAACCGAGCTGCGCCGGAAGGACGAGTGAAAAGTGCTGCTTCGGTTTCACGAGCAATATCTTCGATTATTAATTATATCACGAGCTTATATTTAATGAGAGAATATAATGATTTTTTGTAACATTTTGTGTGTGCTAACCTCTATAAGAAAATATAATACCTGTTAATTTTTTATAGTAATATCAATAGTTCTAACGCATGATTATTAATAATTATTGATAGGTGGAGGTTATGAATTCTCTATAAATAGCGAATGTCAGTCATTGTAATTTTATTCGTTATAAAGAGATTTTAACAACAATTTTCTTTTAAAATTGCGGCACAGATGTAAACTTTGGTTTGTATATTGGAACAAAATAACAATGCATGCCAAAAATTCATGTCCCGTTTTCAAAATAAAATTTCGTAATTATGCTTTTCTTTTTAGGCTATGTATCGTCGACTTGTCGAAGTAAAGAACTCAAAACCGGAAATGGATCCTGAGGTCACCCTTCAATTTTTAAAATCAGCAATCTATTACTTCTTAACTGACAAAGAAAACCATCATGGACACTTGAGGGCCATCCAGAGCATCCTAGGTTTCACTCCTTCGGAAATTTCTATCATTGACAAAGCTAGAACTTCATAGCTAGCAGATTTTTTAGTTAAATTCCAATTTATAACTCTGAGATTATTAGTGATATGGGCAGAGGTCTATGACGAGATGTTTCTAAATTATTTCTCTGTCTGTGAATAAGATATTTATATTTATATAAATTTTGTTACTACTTGAAAAAAATTTGTAGGTTCAAAGTTTACGTAGCAAAACTTGTGATTTTTTAGTCTGCGGGGTTTACGAAAATTCTCTAAGTAGATTGTGATGTCATTTTGTCCGTAGTGAAATTGAGTGAATATGGCATCACTAACACAATTTTTATAAATCTATTTCTTTTGTTGACGTTTTATTTTAAAGTGGTTCTATCATTAATTAAAACAATTATTATATTTGCTTGAATATACTTAATGATTTTTTAATGATTATGATATTTACAATAATTTAGTCAGGGTCAACTTGGGGCAGGTGTGAACGGTGCCTACCGGGCTCCACTCTTCAAAGGGCCCTGGGGGGCCTCCGATTTGTAAACAATTCATATTTGTTACTGCTAAATAAATAAATGTAGTTCAATGTTTTTGTGTTCATTGAAATGTTAGCTCTTGAATAAAAAAAGATTTGATTACATCAATAAAATTCTTGATTACAATAAAGAAATTTTGATTACAACAATGGAAATGACTAATAACAATAATATTTTTGTATTTATTAAAATGTTAAGGCAAATTTTACATCCTATAGCTCTTCAATTTATAAAAAGATTTGATTATAACAAATAAATTTTGATTTCAATAATGGAAATGACTAATACCTATAATATTTTTGTGTTTATTAAAATGTTAAAGCAGAAGTTATTATATCTTATATTTCTTCAGTTTATAAAAAGAAAGATTTGATTACAACAATAATTGATTACATTAACGAAATTTTGATGAAAGGAATTAAAATGACTAATAATAATAATATTTTTGTATTCATTAAAACATAAGATAGAAGTTATTATATTTTATGGGTCTTCAATTTGTAAAAAGAAAGTTTTGATTACAATAATAAAATTCTTGATTACAATAAAGAAATGTTGATTACAACAATGGAAATCACTAATAACAATATTTTTGTGTTCATTAAAATGTTACAGAAGTTATTATATTTTATAGTTCTTTAATTTATTAAAAGAAAGATTTGATTACAACAATGAAATAAATAAATTATTATTATTATATGAGAATCAAAAAGCTGTCAATCTGATTTTAACTAAAAGAGTTTAAAAAGGTCGGTCCTGAATTTAATTTAATAATGATAGAACCACTGTTTGTTGAAGTCTATTTTTCTATATTTGTTGTAAATTTCGATATTTATTTAAACATTTTTAAAAGAAACAACACATTAACTAATAAAGGAACAGGGTATGAAAAATTCCAATAAATAAATATCGAAATTTTGTATATTCTAAGCTTTAATCCTTGTTGTGTTTGTTAAAAATGTCTCATATATATATTACATATCATTTGTTGAATAAGGTACTAAAATCTAAGTTCCAATATAGTATGCCAAAAATAATTTAAAGTTCTCTAAGTGCCGGAAGTTTTCGTACAACCAAGTATACTATTTGTATCTCCCACGATATTATATAGTCGAATTTTGCCTTAAAGCTTTAAAATGGTTTAAAGCATGCCACAAAGTATGATACTAGTTATTGTATCTGTCCAGAATAACGAAAAGAAGAAGGAAGTGTATATTTTCAGTACAGGGCATTTACAAAAGCATAATATTTTTTTTTGAGCAGCTATTTTTCGATATCAGTTCGCTGGATGTATCTGTATATGTGTTTATTTACTTTCATTGATATTTTGATGTTTAGATATGGTTCACAGTTTCATTGAACACGATTTTGTAGGTGTGGTTTCAATATAAAAGTATTGTTAATATGGTGAACAAATAAATCAAAATGAGATCATATGTGATATTTTTGTATTATTTTACCTCCTTTCTATATTATTTTACAGGTATATGATATTTTGAACTTTCCTAATTTCCTACGTCCCTAAAAACTTAGTTAAAATATATATCTGAATGTTTCTAATAAAATAATTATCCGTATTAAAGTAAAATAACTCGTATGAAAACAGAAAAATAATCCTAACCTCTTAAACTCTAACAATACAATATGTATGTTAGTACATTTGTTGTACAACAATGAATTAAATATTACATACCTATCTTGAAACTGGAAAAACCAACCCCAGAAATTCTTAAAAATACTGCACACTTTTGATTTTATGTTCAAAACACAACACTTAATATTAAAAACACTCTAAACAGTTTCGATACAATTCTATGTCCGACAATTTCAAATATTTGATACTTATAACTCAACACTACATACAATCACTAAAATATGTCTTGTTCATACTATTATTTAATAGTTTTTCTTAAAACTATCTATAAATACTATATTTGAACGATAAACACACTTTATTTAACAGAGACAACAATGCTTCGTTCACTACAATGCCGGCGTCGGCTTGTTTATGCTCATCAGATGTTGGCACACGTCACCAACAAAAACGAAAAATTAATATAATAATGCTTTCTTTCACTTATTTCAAATTCGTTTTTGATAAAATATAGATTATTTAACAAAATTAAAACATTTATACTATATTTTAATATGAATTAGGTATCCATTACCGATTAATTTTATGGTTTAAGTGAAATACAAGATGAATGGATCTTTATCCAATTATTTAGTCTGTTTGTATAAAATGCTTAAAAATATAATAATTAAAGCATTTTAATTTAGATATCTAATGTGATTTTCACAGAATAAAAAAAATTTGATAAAAACCAATTTTTTTAAAGGAATTTTTACCTTTTTTCTGGAAAAAAAATGCTGGGAGGGGCCTTAAGGGTTTAATTTTTTTAAGAAACCCAAAAAAGTGAGTATTCAGTTCACGAATTATAGTCCTCACAACACGTTCTTACTATTTTTACAATGATGACTGTATGCGTGTGACGATTTTTCCTTTCACAATAACTCGTATATCAAACTTCCAAAAATTTCTATTTTTCGTATTTAAGCTTTTTGCATTAATATAAAGAGTTGATTAGATTTTGGGTAATATTGAATAACGGGAAGAGGTACTTTACTTGAAGCCCATAACAGTTTTTTTGAAGAACTATATTAAAATATAATCCAAAACTTTTCAATTTTAGTATTTAAGACTTTTATATCAAGGGGAACAACATATTAGATTTTGACTGAAATTGATAAACCGGAAGTGATACTTTACTTGAAGATATTTTAAACTTGGAATATTATATCGACGTTTGTTTACCCTGAAAAGTGATTTTTATTTTAACATACTTACCTTTCTAATTTCACAAAAGTTGTAAATAAAAATATAAAAGTACAATTTTATTGATAAACAAAACAAATTTGGTTTTAAGTTTTTTAATAAGTCAATATTTTACAAAACGTCTACTTTTTGCTAGGAAGAATAATACCATCATATTTTTGTTGGAACCATTTCATGGCATCTTCCTTCGTCAGTCTGTGCGGAAATCCAACAACACCGCGCTTACGTCTTCGGTGGGCCACATTGAAACCTACACACATTCAGTCACTCAAATATTTAACAAACAGAACATAACACCAAGTTATTATTATTATTTTTCTGTCTTTCCTCGTTAGTAACACGCTTAGTAAACACGTAAACGTGAGTTGCAAATAAAGGATAATTTTCTCTAGCAAACAACATGAAAAATCATTTACAAAAATGATTTTCAATAATGCAATTTGCACTCAACAATTAAGAGATTGTATCCTACCTGGGCGTCCAAGGACGACGTAAAAGTCCAATCCGTAGATACCAATACTAGGATCGTATTTGATTCCCAGATCGATGTGTTCCTGGATACCAAAACCGAAGTTTCCAGTTCCTGAGAAGTTATCCCTTCTCAATTCGTATTCACGGACCTTTAGACCGCGTTCGAGGATTTCTTCGGCTTTGGCACCGCGTACTGTGCAGTGGACGGCGATTTTTTCGTTACGGCGGATGCCGAACGAACGCACAGTGTATCTGGCTTTAGAGAAAACAGGCTGTTGCCCTGTTAACTGCTCGAGTACCTTTATAGAGAAAAAATGTATATAACAGTCAAATACAATATGATGGCGTCGTTTAGAGAATTTTTATGATAAAATGAAATACAATTGATTACAACAATTATGGGGCTATTCTGTAAGATCGTTATGACATGATGCATTGTTATATCGTTATTATAACGATAATCGTTAAAGTGGTAATCTCTAAACAATAATTTAATTCTACATAACGAAAAAAGGATGATATCGTTATTTTTTAACGACTGGAAAAATCATTCGTTACATAAACGTTCTGATTCAATATTTTTCATGTAAGTTTTGTACATCGGAGTGTACTTTTTAAATTGTGAGCGCGCGAAGTTCATCTGCGCCAACTTCATGGTCCAGATTTGAACGTTAGGAAACTGAATGTTGTAGTGAATTTATTAATTTCTGTTGGCATTGTTCTGTGTTTATTATTTGTTTACAAAGCTTGTTTCGATATTTGTTTCATGTACAAATTTATATTATTGTTGGATTTGATTGCCAAGGTAGACATACGACTATATTTTGTTAATTTCTGATTCTTTCTACATTTAAATTTCCCGTTTGTCTATTAGTGTGTCGTGATGGCGCCCATTGTTTCAATTCGGCACATACTCAGTCTAGTTTGTATTTATGTCTATGATTTTAACAAATAGTACCGGATATGATGTCATTAACTACACTAAGTGCAAAACTTGTCTATCCCCGTTAGTAACACGCTTAGTAAACTCGTAAGCGTGAGTTGCAAATAAAGGATATTTTCTCTAGCAAACCATTTGTAAAATTATTTATATGTAAAAATAATCTCAAATAAACAATTTGCAATAATATAGAACCTAACTTAACCTCACCTTTGCAGCACGAGTCAATCTGTCACCAGATTCACCAACACAAATGTTTAAACACAATTTGCGAATGTGCAATTCGCGCATAGGATTCTTGGACTTGTCTCTTATTTCTTTTCTATCTTTTCTTGGGGCTGCCGCCGCCTTCTGACCTTTAGCAACGGGCTGAAACGAAAAAGATCACACGTCAAAAATTGAGGTTAACTTTTGAATAGTCATTAAAATATGTTCAATATCGTATATTTTATTCCACAATAATACAATTAAACATTAATAATCAATACTATTGTATAACATAAAAATTGACTGTATTGTTTAAATAGTTACTTAAAAAAAAACTGTTACAATTTGTTGTCATGAGTATATATGAGTTAATATAAACATAACATCATATTCATATAAAATACTTATCCCAAATCATGCACTGTTTATTAAATAGTTAATTAATTTATTATTTAGTTTAAAACAGCATAAATATAACTAGATGATTTAAGATAAATATTTTTGAATAAAACTGAGACACTCACCGCCATGGTTTACACCGGAAAGAAATCTATTGAACGATACAAATGCGCTCTAGCGCTGCATTACTGAACTACATCAACATCCGGCCCAGTGTTGCCAACAGCTAAATTTGAAATATCTTTAGAGAATATATATTTTTTATTTGCTCATTCGTTAGAGAATTTAATGACTAGGTATGAAGCGTCATAATGTTTATACATCGCCCTGTTCATTCCTTGTTTCGTTCAGTTTCATAACGTTCAAATCTTGACCATGAAGTTAGCGCAGATGACTTCGCGCGCTCACAATTTAAAAAGTACACCCATCAATACAAATTTTAAATAAAAAATACTAACAATAACTCTACTTATTCCGATTCAATAAATAAATTTCATGTACATTTTGTACTCCGGAGTGTACTTTTTAAATTGTGAGCGCGCCAAGTTCATATGCACCAACTTCATGGTCAAGATTTGAAAGTTAGGAAACTGAATGAAACAAAAAATGAACGGGGCGATGTATAAACCTTAGGACGATGTGTGTGTTTCCAAATTAATTCGGAACACACACATCGTCCTAATGTTCAAACATCGCCCCGTTCATATCTTGTTTCGTTCAATTTTCAGTTTCATGACGTTCAAATCTTGACCATGAAGTTAGCGCAGATGAACTTCGCGCGCCCACAATTTAAAAAGTACACTCTTCAATACAATTTTAAAATAAAAAATATCAACAATAACTCTACACTCTCTGGAGTGTATTTTTTAAATTATGAGCGCGGGAAGTTCATCACCTACAAATCCCTAGATCTATGGTAGATCTAAGGAAAAAATCCTCAACGTGGCAACACTGAATCCGACTCGCAGTGGTTGCTATGGAGGGAAATTCGATTAAACAAAACTCCTTCGATCTTCACAGTCATCCATATTTTTGTTATTTATTGTGCTCCTTGATTTATTTAACTCCACTGTCACTTCTTTCAAATTTAAATGAGTGAAACGGCCGTCGAAACCATCGAAGATGAAGAAAAGGAAGAAGAGTACGAACCACAAGTCACATCTTCGAACCCCGAAGAACGAAAACTCGCCCGAAGATTAAGAATAGAACGAAGAATCGAAGCAATAAAGAAACAACACGAACAAGAAGGACAATCTGTTGAACCGGAAGTAGAAAAATCTTTACTTGATAAACAAACTGAAGCAAGTGCGGCTGTTTTAGAACAATTATTAGTCGACGGAGACGAAGCAGTGACGAATGTTCGAATAGGGAATGAAACGAGAGAAGTGAACAGAAGAGCTAAAGAATCAGCGAGAAGAGCTGAAATATTAGAACAACTAGAAAAAGAATCTCAAGCCGCAGAAGAATTGTTTTCGGAAATTACTGAAAAATGGGAAATAATAGCCAAATATAAAGATCCTTTGGATATTAGCGATAGTATTGAATCCCAAAAAGAATTATGTAATGATATGATTAAACAAAAAGACGAAATAATAAAAATGTTAAAAGAAGAAATAGACACCGCTGAATGTAATTACGTACAAGACCAAGAAGTACAAAATGAAGATATCGCCGAATTAGTCAGAAGAATAGACAAACAAGTCGACCTCATGCGCTCCGCATACAAAAAAGAATTAAAAATGATTGAAGATACAATAATAATTGAACGACAATTACTAGTCGAATTAAATGAAAAAAAATGGGACGCTCTCCACAAACAACGAAACATCGACGAAGAAGCCAACATGCAAAAGAAGATCGACATGGCTGACGAATTCCTTCAAATCTTCTACGACACGCGAGTAGCACACGAAGAAATATTCCGCCAAACTAAAATAAACTTAGAAGGAGAAATAGAACAATTACAACTAGAACTAGAACACTTAAAAGCAAACTGCTTGTTAAACGGAGAAAAACTAGACTATAATTACAACATTTTGAAGAAACGAGAAGAAGAAAATTTAATAATTCGTTCCCAACAAAAAAGATTAATAAATAAATTACAAGATAGCATCAACAGCGTTAAACGACACATGAGGGATTACAAAGAAAAATCTGATGAAACAATCAGCAAACTTGTAAACGAAATAAAAAAAACAAGAGATAATATATTTCAAATTGAAAAGAAATCTGATCATATCTGCAATGTAAACGATAGAAAATATCACGAAGTATGGGATTTAAATGAAGAAAAAGCTAGAGATTTAGTTGATAGAATTCGAGGAACTGATAAAATTATCCACGAACAGTTATTAGGTATGGAATGGAAGGCGCCAACGAAAAATTTCACGAAGAAAGTTAACATGCCAAGTTATAAAGAAGCGATGGAAGAACTCAACAGTCAAAGTAAAATCCCTCAAATACTACATCATCAATAATTTAATTATATTAATTTTTTTTAGAACAAGTTAAAGAAGAAAAAATGAAATCATCCAGATTAATACTGGAAGATGGAAAAGAAATTTCGTCTTCATTATTAAGAAGTATCATGGATAAAGTTGCATTCAGATCTGGATTTTTATTGGAAACAACTTTACATGTTATTCTGCCGGAATTAACAGATGACAGTAAACAGTTAATTAAAGCTGATAACGTTTTTAATGTAGGTATTACATAAAATAATCGCAATGAGGTATTTATGAAATTTATGCAAAACAGTAACATATCTATAGTACCTATACAACTCAAATATACTTTGGTTCATGAAAGATGACTATTCAAGGTCACTTGTTGGAAGAAAGAATACACATCACTTTATACAGTAGTAGCTTAGCAACATTTCATGTTAGAAAGAGAAAGATTATTTGACGTACATCTATGTAGTTTATGTTATGTGATGGATATATAACAAATAATAATGACGTATGTCGTAGAGTTACAGATATTTAATTATCTATTGCACTGCCCTCTATCCTAAAACCCAGGGACGTTGACATTAAAATTAAATTATTATATTTGTGTTTTGCAAAAACATAGGTGAAGAGCATAAATCTTTGAGAAAAGCATTATTTAAAAACAAACATAATTTTCAAATAACTTACATTTATTTTCTTCAGTTACAGTGCATCCATAAATATTTCATGTTGCATGTCTATGTATACGAAATGTAGTGAAGTTATCTGCTAGTAATATACCATACGGTTAATAAATGACCTTGAATAGTCATATTTCGTGAATTAAACTATAGTAGGAAAATTGTTTTCATCCATAATTTGATGTTAGTAAATTGAAATTCTTCACAAATCTAGAAACGTCCTTGAAAATTGTGACGTAGTTTCTATATGTTGTTGCTCTCTTCAGATTGAATACAAGGTTATTATAAGTGTAACCAGGGGTGGATTTAGGCATGGACTTTATGGGCTGTAGCCCAGCCCCCCCCAGGTACAAAGGGCCCCCCGTTGATATTTATTCTGACTTGAGAATTTATTGTTTCGTTTTTTTTTTCTTTGAGCAAGTGCGGGGATTTTTTTTTAATCCGAAGTGAAAAGCATTATGTTACGTAGTATACAGAAATATATAATACAGCTATATTCATTTATTTATGGAATAAATATTGAAAATATTCATAATATGACAAAAATGTCTCCGTACGATAATCAAAACATTAAAATTATATAAGTGTTATAAAGACATATAATATTTGTTAAGTTTCCTTTGGTTTTTATAGAAACAAGTTAATGATGGCGAGCAATTGAATCTACCAAATTTTGAATCAATGATGGCGTTATATTCTGTCATTCTTCTTGTAGTTTATTTTTTAATTCTTCTTTAGTTTAATCGTATATATTCTTGTTTATGCTTTGAATTTTTTGTACGATATTTAATAAATTAACTGAATGTTTTTGTACAAATGTATTTTGTGTACATGAATTGTAACAATGGTGTGATAATGTCCATGTTATTTTGCATGTATTATATTATTGTTTTAGACCCTGAAAAAGGTGCAAGGGGGCACCGGAAAGTTTGTATAGTAAGAATAAATGTTGTTCGACAACTTTCGAGTAATTGTTAACACCTAATCCATACTACAGTCGAGAAATTTTGCTCCCCGTGCCCCCTTCTCATCGGGTCTTTTTATATTGTTTATTTTTGTAGGCAATAGGACTAACTGAAGCAAGTCAATTGAAAGTCATTGCAGATTTATTTCTTCCATATGCTCGCTGTCCAGTTTGTGAAGCAAAATATGAACACTTAAATCGAGATTCAGATGAAATGTCAACAAAACTTTCGCAAGTATTTAGAGGTATTTTTTTAAACATAGTCTACTGTAGTATTGGCAAGTGTATAAATTATAAATATCATCAATGTACTCATTAGTCATTTTCATTATTGTAATCAAATTTCCTTTGTTGTAATCAAATTTATACCGTGGTAGGACAAACTAATGCATTTTTTTTTCAGCTGTGTCAATAGCTGGACAAAAAAGAACCGTAAGTGTCAATGACTCTCCAGGGGCTCCAGTCGTTCCAGTAGATATAATGAAAGGAATTCGTGAAGACACTGCAACTATAGCTGAAATAGTTAATTCTGAACTCGAAGAAGCGATGACTGCTGATAGTGATAGCTCTCAAGAGACTACCACCTCAGACGAATCATATATGTCAGGATCAACTATGGAATTTGATTCAGATGCACAAATATCAGAAATAAAGAAGTTACCAATGAAATGCGATAAGGATCATCCTATATACGTTGAAAACGCAAATGTTTATAAAATATTGAGATATTTTGTCAAACTAGCACAAACGAATGATGATCAGTAAATATATCAAATTATTTATCGGGGGGTAGTGCAACGTGAAAAATGTGTCATGGTATACTGACCCTGGGTCCTCACTTTAAACACCGAAAAAACTAAATATAAAGAATAGATATAAGTAGAATTGTTGATGTAGAGTGTAGGTATACAAGAAATGTTAAATACAATAGGGCGCGTGCAGTCATGTGACTTTGTTGGCCTTGTCAAGCAGATATGGGGGCCCATGTCAGAATGATAGCTAGTAATTATATACATAGATTTCAAATATAATTTTTCATTCTAATTTTCCAATTCCATGAGGCTAATTTTGCTCGACAAGTAAATTCCACACTCCTGGTGACAAATTAACTACATGAATTTAGAAAATGTTGAAATTTTTAATGAAAAATTCTGACATTTGACATATGTACATATTTACTGTCATTCTGACACGGGACCCCATATCTGCTTGTCAAAGCCAACAATATCACATGACTGCTCGCTCCCTACACTTATGTAACCAAAAACTGAAGTAGCGAGAGGTATTGTGCTGGCCACAACAGATTTTTTTTCCGGGGAAGACAGCAAGTTGTTCCCCAGGATATTTAAAGTGAGCACCAAGGTCATTATTTGGAATACCATGATATATTTTCACGTACCACATATCCTCGGTCTATTATATTTCTAATTAATAATAATTTATAATTATTTTTCATTCAGGACAATGACTCTTGATCAAAGATTACAACGAAAACGAAATTCTTTATCTCGATTACTTTCTGACGAAGATGTTAAAACATATTGGGCCCAATACGGAAATGTATTTACAAAACATCATGAAGATTTGTGGAATGGACTTTTATTTGGACTGAAGAAATATCATGCTATACTAGAAGGTATTCTAAATTTTCAGTTTTACAATTTAAATAATTGTTTTTTTTTCAGATCGATTCAAAACGTATCAACGAGTTGTAAAATTACGAAAGGAAAATGCAGAGTTGCGTCATATGTTAAAATATTGTAATTTTGAGAAGAAACCAGCGAAAAAGAAGAAATCTGTGAAGAAAATGAGAGTGGTGGCATCTACACCAAATTTATTTGATGCCCTTTAATATATATATTTTTGTATTGTATTGTTTTGTGTATGTATCTTATAAAAAAGTCAATAAAATATATATTTACAACCAGGGACGGACTGAGACTTTTATTTTTATTTGCCAAATATCTAAATTCAAATAGGCAGATCATAAAAAACGTCCCTTGCAGTTTCGTCACACTGTCTGGTCGCGAATCTAGGGGACCCGGGTTCGATCCCGACCGACGCCAAAAATTACATCGCATTTTAATGGCACAAAATTGACCCCTGTGGCGCACTCTCCACGCCAGCAATGAGTGGCTGTGGCACGGTACAAATATTCCATTATTACCGACATCTGTGTATGCAGCAGATTGGCACACCCAGCAATGGGTAATATGCCGTGATGAAATATTTATTTATATATATATATATATATATATATATATATATATATATATATATATATATATATATATATATATATATATATATATATATATATATATATATATATATATATAGAAAACAAACATTTAATTTACAAATCTGCTAATTATATATACATTTCAGTTAAAAAAAAAACCAACTAGTTTTATCTTTTTAAATTATTTGATAATCATAAGTTCATTGACCTTTGAAAATACTGGTAAATTTTTTATACGAATTTATTTCGTCAAATTTGTACCTCCACCAATTTTTGTGTAACAAATAACCACTCATTAATTGGCGGGAGGTAATATATTTATTAATTTTGAATTAAATAATGAATATTTCAATATCTGTACTGACATCTGTTGTTAACAAATGTGTATTTCATACGTGAAAATTTTATAAAATATTTACAATTATTTTTATGTATCCTGAGATATTCCAAATCATTGAATTATGATATAATTTATAATAGTTTTTAATAAAATATTTTTTGTCTAACAAACATAGTCGAAATATCTTTAAATTATATAGAAAATGGATATTCTCAAAATTGTTAATAACAATTTAATACTACTACTGTACTCTATAGTGAAAATTATGAACTATTTTTTAATGTTTTGTTGTAAACAAGTACGTTGATGTATCGTGTAAACAGGCGAAAATCAATAATTTCGACTTTTAAATTGACCAATGAGATTTAAACAAATTTTGTGGTATTTTTGAAAATTTAATCCAGTGCGCATGACCATTTTTATTGATTTTTCGATTGTGGATCGTTAAACTGATTCCATTCCATACCTGTCGATACAGTTTTTTTGCTGTGGGAATATTGTTTGTATAGGCATTTAAATGCATATTAAAATCAAGCCCCTTCCAAAATAGGCCTGCACTGGAATAATTTGAACAATTTCGTGTACCGCTGAAAAATTTGAAATTTTATATGTGTATTTAAATTTCTTTTGTTGTTTATTGTAAATGAACGATTTGAATTATGCATTATTTTGGACATTTGGTTTTATAAATATTGTTTTATTAATTTATTCGTAGCTACTAGACCAGTAGAGTAAATATTTTGAAAATTTTTAGAAAATTTGAATGAACGAAATAAATCTTATGTGGCCAGCACAATACCTCCCGTTTAATTTAATTTTTATTCATGTAAGTCCTTAAAATTAAATTAAATTTAAATACCAGGTTGATCTCGACCTACGCTAAATATTTGAAATTTAAAATGACCCCTGTGTTACACTCTCTACGCCAGAAATGAGTGCCCGTGAGGTGACGCCTAGTAAACGCTTTCACGGTACAAATATGACATCAAAATGTTTTTTTCCATATTAGAATAAGTTCGAAATACAAGGTTTCAAAATTTTTTCAACGATAGTATTTGAGTTAAAGCGTAAAGAGGATCCAAAACATACACGCACACACACACACACACACACACACATACACACACACACATACACACACACACACACACACACACACACATACACACAGGCACCACCGTGAAAATTTTAAAATTGGATTGTAGGGACCTTAAAACGTGGTCATTTACCAAAATCTCGATATACGATTTTTAGTACGATCGCTATACCTCCCTTACCAAGGAAACGGGAGGTAAAAATTGGTATATTTCTCGCCCCATACCTCTACCAAGAAAATAAATAAGTTCGTCCCATATTTGATCCGGTTAAAATAACCGCTTTTTCATATCAATTTCGCCCAAACCCTGATTACCAAAGGACTTAAAACCGGTTTATTTTTTTACCGTTAAGCTACTGAAACCGGTTTACATATCCTAGAAATGCATATATCCATATATCCATTGTTTAAACAATAATTTTCTTTAGCGTTGTTCCTCTGTTTCTCCAATGTGCATTTGTTTATGACAGCTGTCATTTGTTATTGAGATTGAAGGTTATAAATATTTGTTTATACTAATTAACAAATTATTATTTGATATTTTTAAAACATAACATTGATAAATAAATTCAAAAAAAATAATTTATAACTTAAAAATCATTATTTATTAATTGTTTATAAAAATTATAGTTAAGGTTATTGCTTGCAGATGTCAGAACCGATATTGTTTTTTGTTAATCCGAAGCAAAATCTATCGATTTTTTGGATTTACTCAACAAAAATATTAATTTGCAAAAATATATTTTAATGTTATATATATTTTATCGTTTTAAACATGTTATGAAACATAAAAACAATTATTAATAGTTTATAAAAAAATCCACGTATATAGTATAGATTATTACCGATAGGTTGCAGTGGGGGTATTGTATTATATTAAAAAATAACAAAATTTTCATTTTGTGGCTTAACTAGACACATTTCAAAAACATTTATTAAGACAATATTATTTATTAAATATATTTGGTGCAATTGTGATGTTCAATTTACAATTTTTTTTTTGTTTACGACAACGAAATAAAATTATTACTATACATATTTGTTTTTACTTTAATCTAGGCATATGTACATATTTATAATAAGACTCAAAGTGAGTATAGATTCGATCCCGATCAACGCCAAATATTTCGAATTTTAAATGGTACAAAATTGACCGTGGGTGACGCTTGGTAAATGCTATGTTATTATCATTACCGAAATCTGGGTACAAAGCAGATTAGCACACCCAGTAATGGGTAATATGCCGTGATGATATATATTTTTTATTTAAATACATCTCTACATTTACTAGTGCTAAAAATTATATATATATATATATATATATATATATATATATATATATATATATATATATATATATATATATATATATATATATTTAGTTCCGTTCCATATAACTATTGTTCTATTTACTATTTTTCTTTTTAAAACGTTACTATTATTAATTCAAAATGATTATTTTTTTTGACAGTGACATATATCTGTCAGTTACATACATTTTAGCTGAACTGTGTAACTATGGAGTTGTGTTTAAAGCATAAGCTCCGGGATATAATTTTTATATTATTTTATAAATTTATCCATAAAATATATAGAAAAACTATTAATGCACATTCTTATAAAAATACACTGCGAAAAAATAACATTTAAAGGTATTTTTTTGAAGAAAAACTATTTTTGGCTTCAAGTAAAGTGGCATTTCCGGTTATCCGATTGACACAAAAATTAAATGGCTTCTATTCATATTAGAATAAGGTAGAACTACATGGTTTCAAATATTTTCGAATGATAGTATTTGAGTTAGTGTCCAGAAGATTCACACATACATACACACACACACACATACGCACACACACACACAGACACACATACATACACACTCACAGATACCATAGTGAAAATGTTAAATCGGGTTGTAGGGACCTTAAAACGTGGTCATTTATCAAAATCTCGGTATGCGATTTTTAGCAGGATCCTATACCTCCCTTACCAAGGGTAGCGGGAGGTAAAAATGTAATTGTTTAATTTCCAGTTGTTGAATTTGAGTATTTAAAATCCATTCCTGAACAATCAAAAACAAAAATTTTCCTATCGTAAATACATTCTTTTGTTCTTTTTGCCGCGGCTTAAAAATAGTTATCGAAGAGCACATCGAATTGAAGAAAACAAAATAAAAAACAATCGCCGCATTGTCCGCGAGTTGATCAGCCAATCAGGTGTTTCGCGGGGCGTGGTTAAAGCGAGTAACGCCCAATCGGCGGTATCAAATAGATACACGATTAACATTTATTGGTTTTATTAAAATTCGATACACAATGGTCTGAATGGGTTGGACGACAATTGTATTGTGAGCGTTATGGGAATGGGGAATTGTTCTCCGAGATGAATACTGCACAAATGTCATTTAGGATTGTTTTATAATAATAGACAATGAGAAAATATTACAAAAATTACAATATTTTCATAATACGACAAAAATAAGATGACACTTTAAAAAAATTGCCTTTAGGGTTAGGCCACTCCGCTGCCAGTCGTGCCCCAACCCTTCGAACATAATAAAATCATTTTTAACATACAACATTTTGCCAATAGTTCAACAAAAGCGAAAAAAAATTACCTGTTCTTAAATAGAATCGACACAAATTTCAATTATTTTTAGCTCTCGCTAAGAGAGGTATTGGATTCATGTTAAAAATCGCATATCCAGATTTTAATGATTAAGCACCTTTTAAGATCCCTACAATCAGATTTTAATATTTTTACGATGATGTTTGTGTGTGTTTGTGCGATTTCTCGAAAAACTATAATACTTAATATCTGTTTAACTACTTATTTCTCAATCGAACATTACTGGGAAGAGCTGAAAAGGTTTTGGTAATAATTGGACAACCGAAAGAAGCAGATTCTTAAAAAAAATCTCCTAAATATTATTTTTTGAAAATTTTTGTTCTTGCTAGAGTAAAGAAGAGTAAATTCTCTATCTGATACATATAAATATTTTATTATATTTTTTATAGATTTAAAGATAAAGAAATATAAGGTGTATATTAATCTGTTGTAATAAATCTTACAACCCAAATAATGTCATGGAAATCAATTGAAAAATTATAATGTTTGTAACTGACAGATAAATGTCAGTGTCAAAAATCCAGAGATATTACTGAAGATTTTTTCTGGGAAGTACATACATTATATTATTTCTTATTGTATTAATAGTTAAGTATTTAGAGGACAAAATTTCTTCATAAAATGAATTTAAAATTAAAAAATCTAAATATAAAGAATAGATATAAGTAGAATTTTTGGTGTAGAGTGTAGGTATACAAGAAATGTTAAATACAATAGGGCGCGAGCAGTCATGTGACTTTGTTGGCCTTGACAAGCAGATATGGGGGCCCGTGTCAGACTGATATCCAGTAATTATGTACATACATGTCAAATATTATAATTTTCATTCTAAATTTAGTGATTCCAATAGTTTATTTTCCTCGACAAGTAAATTCCACACTCCTGGTGACAAATTAACTACGTGAATTTAGAAATTCTTGAAATATTAATGAAAGATTCTAACATTTGACATCTATGTACATAATTACTAATTGTCATTCTGCTAAATTCTCAAATAAGGTGTTGGTATGGTGTATCATTTTCACAAGGGGTGTATCCAGGTCTTATGTGGTTTCTCCTGCAATAACTTTAATCCTACAATTCCAATAATTATAATTCTTTTGTATTCCTCTTCTTTACATCCATATGAAGACGTGTAATAGAAGTACCCATGTTTTTATGACAAATGTTGGTTTCACCAATTTAAATTGTATTTAAAGCGATCACTTCCCAAGTGACATTTACTATTTTCTTACGTGAAGCGAAGTATAGGTTTGTGTTCTATTAAAAATTTAAATAATCGATTATCTGCACATGTATCAGCCTGTTTTGCCCATGACACTGACTTAATACCTGTATGTCACATTATCCACCCACATATAGTATATTGCGAAGACCATACAATGCCATGCCTGCATATTATAAGTTTGCTCCATGTTACAATGTTACACATAGCAAGATGTCTGCTGATGTCAACAAACAGACGAATGACAATGTCAATTGATTGTTTATTGTGCAGAGACAATGTTTATGTTTACAACAAAATGAAGAGTATAGGCTTAGCTTCGTAATTTCAAATTGCAAATAAGGAAATGAATATGAATTTATTACCAATCTTATGAATATGAAATGCGCACATGTTCAAGCTTCGAGGTGAATTTAAATAAGAATTAAACTAAATAAGTTTGTTCAGGAGATTGCTGTGAAGTCTCATTATCATTATAATAACTTCAGAAGACTGTTAAACACCTAATAGGTATAATAAGATGAGGCAGAAATATAATAGTTTTATGAACACTATGAAATTAGAAACATTTTTAATCATCATTAGAGAAACAAATCAGCAAAAGGAAAAATAAGAAATAATTATGAACTTAACTTAAATAAAGATGGATTGAATTTTTATAGTAATAATATTGCAGAGGTCCCTAATAATGTCAGATGTACTTTTCGGCAATCCTGTGTATTATGTACAAATTCTATACATAATTTTTCATGCAAAAGATCCTATATTTCCAGTAAAATTATTTTATAAACAAACTATGCAAATTGCACTTGACACTGACATCTTCTTCTTTAGCTTTTCTTATTCGTTAGGGGTCGCTATTTTTTATTTTCTTCTTCCACTCATTTCTGTTTTGCGTGTGATTCTCATTCAGTTCCTTTTCTCTCAAGTCTTCCGCAATACAGCCCTTCTATCTTATATTTCGTCTGCCTCACTTTCTTCTACCGTCTACTATTAAGCTATTCTTTTTTTATTTCCCGCTACCCTTGGTAAGGGAGGTATAGGGATCGTGCTAAAAACATTTTCACGATGATGTCTGTGTGTATGTATGTGTGTGTGTGTACGCTCTAACTCAAATACAATCATTCAGAAACTTTTGAAACTATGTATTTTTACCTTATTCTAATCAGGAAAGAAACCAATAGATTTTGGTGGCAATCGGATAACCGAAAATAATAGTATACTTAAAGTGTAATTTTTTCTCAATTTGTTATTATAAAAATTAAAGATTATTCTATGTTCTAAATGTTTGTTTTAATACGTTTTCTATATATTTTATGGATAAATTTTTAAAGTAATATAAAAATTATATCTTGGAGCTTATACTTTAAACACATCTCCGTAGTTACATAGTCAATCAAATGTATGTAACCGGCAGATAAATGTCACTGTCAAAAAAATAATCATTTCAAATTAATAATAGTAGCGTTTTATAAGGAAAATTGTAAATAGAAACAAATGTGTGTTAATCTGATTTATACACACATTTCGGTAATGATGATGACATATTTGTATTGTGCGGGCGGTTACCACAAGGGTTAATTTTATGCCATTTATAATTTGAATTATTTGGCGTTGATCGGGATCGAATCGGATTCCCCAGATTCGCGACCAGATATAAGGCACGCGGCAACGACACCCTATAGGTAAATGGCGGGAGGTATTGTTTTGGTCACAACAGATTTTTTATCAAGATTTCTAATAATCATTTAGTTCTTGTTTCTTGCTTACAAAATGTTATGTGTTTCTGTTTTACAAGAGTTTTTCCTTAAGCTCGTCATTTTTTTCACTCTTCCCTAATAAGCAGATTAGTATAGGTATTTTTTCCGAAAACAAATGTTACATATGTTAATCCATGATTTGTATAAAATAAAACTGCCCGATTCATCTTCCAATTATTCTGGTATAGAGTTACCACACCCAATATCTGGTACCCAACCCTTATAGCTTACTCCGTGTGTCTACTCTCTCCTGCTGTTGTCTGGTGGCTGCGGCTCTCCTCTCCTGTTCGCTGCGGCAGGTAGGGAGAGGAGAGCGACCGGTGAAGTCACTACCGTGCAATTCCCACGCCGACTGCCGGGCCGCCGCCACCGCCTCGCCCACTGCCGCCACAAGAAGCCAAGCGGTAAACGCTCACCAAGAGGTACACTCACACCAACAAGTAGGCGATGGATGCTGGGTGCTGGATGCTGGGCTGGTGCCGAGGAGAAGCTACAAGAGAGGAGCGATAGAGAGAGGAAGGATTGTGTGAGGGTGGAATGCTGGGAGATGGGGAATAAGCCAAAGGAGAAACAGTAGATAAATACATAATATACAAAAAATTGTATCGGTAACATTTAGATTTAAACTAAATAGTTAAATATTATCCCATTCTTGTTGCAATTTTACTTTTAATTCGTTTACTGTGTCTTCTGCAGTTTCTTTTTCATTTTGTGCCAAAGGGATTAAATTGGCGACAAATTCTACTTGAAATCCACTTTACAGTAGGAATATTATGATTGGTCTCGTGACCGCGTGCCTGACTGTCTGGTCGCGAATCTGGGGAACCGGATACAATCCCTCCCAACACCAAATATTTCGAATTTTAAATGGTACAAAATTGACCCCTGTGGTGCACTCTCCACGCCAGAAATGAATAAGGCGACGCTTGGTAAACGCACGCACTATACAAATACGAGTCATCATCATTATCGAAATCTGATTAGCGATTTTGTTTCACAATTTTCATTAAAACTCGATGACCAGCATTACAAATTGACTACAAGTTTTTTTTTCTTTCCATAACATTTCCATTTTCTTTAAACAAATTAATAATACTTTGTACTGTCGATCGCGAAATCGAATGTAAAATTTTCTTAAATCTTGATGAATGTGGTTCACAACGAGCTATTCTTCGTCCAATATATTCTTCATCTGGACTCATGACATGTTCAAACTAATGTTTGCTTTTCACTTCAGCAGGAATTTTATAAAATGTTTTGGTTTGGTTCCTCACTTTGCATTGAAGTCTCTTTGTTAAAATATATTATATTGCTTGAATCTAACTGTGTTTAGTGTTTCATTTAAAGATCTTGGTTCAAATATAATCATAGGTGTACTCTCTCCAACAACTTTGAGTGTCCATGACATGAGCGTATTCAGTAGAACTGATACATCGTCAAAATAAGTTTTAATGTTATATTTATTTTAATTTAGTTCTTCTACAGAAGTGATCATGATTAAGAACTATGTTTTTTCGTTTCATATTCGTTATCCCCAGTTTCTCATTTTGTGATCACTAGACAACCTTCCCCTTTCCCTTCTGAATCATCTTTTTTGTGAATTTATTTTAGAGAAAATTTAAAAATCTGATGTGGCCAGCAGAATATTTCCGTCAATCCTGTGTATTATGTATAAATTCCATACATAAATTTTCTTGCAAAAGATTCTAATTTCCAGTAAAATTATTTCATAAACAAACTAAGCAAATTGCACTTGTCACTGACATCTTATTCTTTAGCTTTTCTCATTCGTTAGGGGTCGCTATTTTTTATTTTCTTCTTCCAATACAGTCCTTCCATTTTATCTTTGGTCTTCCTCTGTTATTTCAACCTTCTATTATAAGCTATACATTCTTCTTCCAATATATTCTTCATCTCTCCTCATGACATGTTCAAACCAATGTAATCGTCTCTCTTGTATCTTTCTTAAAACTTCTAACACTAAAGTTATTTCCTTTATTCTTTCATTCTTTACCGTATCTCTCAGTGTCTTCCCCAACATCTATCTCAACATCCTCATCTCTGCCACTTTCATTTACTTTTCATTGAGACTAACATCTGTCAATTTGAATTATCTGAATATATTAGCATGGTTAGCATAACTGGCTGATTTATGAAATATCTTTATAATTCTTTAACTCTATATCTATTGAATATGAAGTATAAAATGCAATCAAATCGTATAGAGAATAATATATTCTTTAAGTTATAATAACGTTAAATGTCAATAAATGATATTTAATTGCGTTTTTTCCAGAAAAACTGTTAAAATCGGTTGACTAATTATAACCAAAATCTAATCACCTCTTCTTCTGGATTTAAACTTTGAGAAATCCTAACACACATACACACACACATACATATATACAGACATCATTGTAAAAATGGTAAAATCATAATACATGGACCCTAAAACCACATCAAAATGAATAAGTATGATAATAATAATCATAAATTTTTGTGTGCTCTAGATCTGTTTCTCATTGTAGTTGAATTCCTATTGTTTGTTATTTTGACTTATTTATGCATTTTGAAAATTATGATCCCTATCGAAGAATGCAAATTAATAAATAATAAAGTAAAGAATGTAAAAAATATAGAATGCTACTAACTAACTATAAAATGTTTATGTGTGCATAAGGTTGACTTAATTTTTGATAAAGTTAATATCGTAAACAGAATTTATGCCGATGCTTCTATGAATAAATTTATGTTTATGACTGTCTCGTCATTTAAAACTTTATGGGAAGGTAGTATTTATAAGTTGATACTATTAATTTTAATGATGTTTTTACTAACTTAAATCATAACAATCATTTGTTATGTTCGTGATTTGTGGTTTCAGTTTCAAAATAAAAATAAACTATAGCGGAGGAAATGGAGAAGATTTTTCACACTCTCAGTCATTTGCCGTGTCGTTCATTCATGATTTTTCCAGCTATCTAGATACCTACCTGCTTCATTCTTAAATTCTAGATAATGTTCCTAGAATTCTAACGGAGGTTAATGTTTTTTCAACAGTGCTAATTTTGATAGATTAACCGTGAAATAGAAGGAATATTTTAAACAGATAGTTTATTTATAGAATGCTAATGTATATGTAATAAAAGTTTTGTGAAGGAGTTACACCTCTTCATCAAATGGAAAGGAAAAAATCTGAGGTGGCCAGCACATTACCTTCCGTCTATCCTGTGTATTATGTATAAATTTATTTCATAAACAAACTATGCAAATTGCACTTGACACTGATATCTTCTTCTTTAGCTTTTCTCATTCGTTAGGGGTCGCTGTTTTTTATTTTCTTCATCCACTCATTTCTGTTTTGCGTGTCGTCCTCATTCAGTTCTTTTTCTCTCGAGTTTTCCGCCATACAGTCCTTCTTCTGTTTCTTCTACCTTCTATTAGTAAACTATTTATTCTTTTTCCAATATATTCTTCATCTTTCCTCAAAACATATTATAACCAATGTAATCGTCTCTCTTGTATCTTTCTAGAAATTTTATTACTCGAGCTATTTCCCTTACCCTTACTAACATCTTTATCTCTACCACGTTCACTTTCGTTTCATTGATACTGACATCGGTCAATTAATTATTTGAATATATTAGCAGTTTCCATATTTAGTATAGCTGGCTGATTTATAAAATTTAATATCTTTATAATTCTTTATTTAATAAATGATATTTAACTGCTTCAGACATCATAGTAAAACTGACAAAATTAGATACTAGGGACTTTATTTACTAAAATCTCGATACGCGATTTTTAGCATGAATCCAATATCTCTCTTAGCGAAAGGAAAAGAGATATATTTGATATATGAAACACCTTATTTTTTGAACATACTGAATTTGAATATACTAATATTATATTTGTCAATTCCAAGTAACCATCTTCTTTATACCATCGTCCTTTTGACCACCTTTTAAAGCTTATCATTTGTCCTTTTGTCTTCAAAATTTCACTCTCTTCTCCATTGTTTCTTCTTGCACCTGCCTTCCACATTCGTCAATCCTGCTCCTATGGTTCTCCTGAACTGAGCTACTGTCCTGCTACTGGTATTAGACCGAGTGGAGGGGACATCAGAGCTGCTATTGGCTGGCAGGACTGCTACCGTTGGTAACCAGTTGCTACCGGGTACCAGGTATAGGATTGGACAGGAGGGTTACGCCTAAGCACAGTGCAGAAGCTCGAAGGCCGATGGCCGACCGACGAAGGATTTAATTAAATTCATGGGGAGAAGCAGGAAAAGTAGATGAATTATAGGGCAGATAGAAAAGAATGTTAATAGGAGCATTATAGTTTGGGGATGATTTAGGTTACTAGCAATTTTCAAAGAAAAATATCTGATGAAGAAAGTTTGTTGCAGAAGATTCTATGTTTCCAATCAAATTATAACACAAACATACTATGCCAATTGCACTAGACACTGCCATCTGTCAATCGGAATTATCCTATTATAGTTGTTTCCATGGTTATAACATAGCTGGTTGTTTTATGAAATTTAGTTTTTTATAATTTTTACCTTCCGTCACACACTGGTACTATGAAAGAAGATACTGTCTTTGGTCAAAAAATTCGATGACGAGTCTTCAATGAATAAGAATGTTTTAGAGTTCCTAGAATACGATTTTAATATTTTTACGATGATGTCTGTATGTATGTTCGGTAACTCTAATACTACAATTCGAAAAATAATAATTCTTTCTTATTCTTATTTTGTACGTCTATATAAAGAGTTGATTAGATTTTGGTTATAATTGGTCAACCGGAAGTACCCTAATTTGAAGATTTTAAGTTTTTCTTGAAAAAAACACTGTTAAATATTATTTTTGACATTTTATGTTCTTATAATTATTAAAGAATATTTAATCTCTATACGATTTGATTGCATTTTATATTCCATATTCAATGGATATAGAGTAAATGAATTATAAAGAAACTAAATTCTATAAATCAACCAGCTATGCTACAACCATGGAAACAGCTACTATATTAAGAAAATTCTAACTGACAGATGTCAGTGTCAATGCAAAGAAAATCAATGTGGCAGAGATGAGGATGATACGATTTAATTACATTTTTTTCTTCATTTTCAATGTATGTTTAGAATTATGAAGAAAAATCTTACAACCCATGCTTCTAAAAGCTGCACCATGGAAATAGTTAAAATTCAAATATTACTAATTGACAGATGTCAGTGTCACATGAAAAATATAGCATATCTCCATATAACATAATTTTTTTTAACTCTATATCCATTGAATATGAAGCATAAAATGCAATCAAACCATATATAGAGAATAAAATATACTTTAATATTTATAATAACATTAAAAAATGTGAAAAATTATATTTAACAGTGTTTTTTCAAGAAGAACTGTTAAAATCTTCAAATGAGGGTACTTTCGGTTGAGCAATTATAACCAAAATCTAATCAAGTCTGCATATGGATGTAAGGAAGAGGAATACGTAAAAATTGTAATTCTAGTATTGGAGATATAGGATCTGAAAGAATTGTCAAACACATACATACACACACATACACACACATATATATATATATATATATATATATATATATATATATATATATATATATATATATATACATACATACAAACATCATTGTAAAAATACTAAAATCGTATTGTAGGGACCCTAAAACATGCTTATTCTTTAAAAACTCACCACCAATTTTTTTGACCAACGACATTACTTTCTTTTCTACTTTTTTAACATCTATTTTTAAAGTGAGACTCTATGTAATTACTAAAGAGTTACTTTAAAAATGAAGATGAATAAAAACTTCTTTCACAATTAGCTTGAGCTCGTAAATATGTATATATCAGTATAACATGTCGGTAACCAATATTTGGCATTGTCCTTCCACCAAATGTTATGGTCATCCGTGATAATTTATCCCCTTTTTATATGAGGCTGTGGAGCTCCTGTACTGGTTGGGAGTGTACAGCGGGCGGTAGGTCCTCTTCGATGCTGCGGGGTGCGAGGGTCGCGGCAGCGAGATGCCGCAGCTGTGGGAACCCCCGAGGGCGATGTAGGCGGCGTGAACAATGCAGCAAGCTTTGCTCCGCGCAGGCGCGCAACAAGCAAGGATCCATATGAGAACTACCACCCACAACACACAAGAAACTATTCACGGAAGATGGACTGATAGGAAGGAAAGGATCATGGAGAAGGATACTTATATTGTTGTGCTAAATTTCACCATCGCCGCATTGATACGACTTGTAGTTACTTCAATTGTCTCGTGGCCGTGTGCCTGGGTGTTTAGTCGCGATTCTGGGGACCTGGGTTGGATCCCGACCAACGCCTAAAATTACTTCGAATTTTAATGGTATAAAATTGACCCCCACGCCAGCAATGAGTGCCCGTGGAGAGACGCTTAGTAAGCGCCCGCACGAAACAAATATTTCATCATTTTCGATATCTGTGTACAAAGTAGATTGGCACACCCAGCAATGGCTAATATGCCGTAATGATATATTTATTTATTTATTATTTTCGAACCTCTTTTTGTATAATTATTGATTATTTTTTATATTTACCTGTAA
Organism: Harpalus rufipes; assembly: GCA_951394225.1. Lineage (NCBI taxonomy): Eukaryota > Metazoa > Arthropoda > Insecta > Coleoptera > Carabidae > Harpalus > Harpalus rufipes. The sequence goes on along the minus strand of OX596281.1, from coordinate 51,046,247 downwards.
AATATATAGAAAATTCAATAATCTTTAATTTTTATAATAATATAAATTACGATTTACTCCAAAATCTAATGGCTTCTTTCCATATTAGAGTTGAAATATAAGGTCCAGAGGATCACACACACATACACACACACACACATACGCACGCACCCACTGACATCATTGTAAAGATGTTAAAATCAGATTCTAGGGACTTAAAAAATGGTCATTTACCAAAATCTCGATGAGCGATTTTTAACACGATCCCAATACTTCCCTTACCAAGAGTAGCGCGAGATGGAAATGAACTAAGATTGTTTTTGCCAAAAGGTCTGCAATTATAGTCAAAGATACCAGACAGAATTTATGTCTTTTTGAAATACGTTGTCCAATATTTGACTCGTACACTGAATATAAAATACCACAAGAAATTTTGCGGTTTACATGTGCTCGATTACTAACCATCATAAACATTTCTTTTCTCTTTGTGATTCATTCAAAGTATTTGGCTACTTTCACAAGGAAAACTGCAACATTAACTTATCTAAAACTCCTCATATATCCGCATACCTACTGCACTACGCGGTGTGGTTTTACTCACAGCTTACATCATTTGCTGTTTCTCTTGACAACTTTATGTTTTGGTTTGAAATGTTGTCCGAATTTGTCAGCCAACACCACCACAGGGGCACAATTCCACAGAAATCTCTGTTAATTTATGTATGTTTTATGGGGGACCGAACCACAAACTTACAAAACATTCGTTTTGTCACCGGAATTAGAAATATTTGAAAAACCTTACAAAATGTAGCTACATTGTATGATATCTTCGCATACCATCATGTGTTTCTCACCATTTGATTATTGACATCTTGTGCGAGTTAGAGCCTGTCAGTTCCCAGGTTAAGAGTAATTGAGTCCGAGCATCACATCAGGACCTGCGGCTACTCGCCGGACCTGCAGACCTGCCTGCTAGATCGTCTCATCCCATTCTCAACTCAAGTGTTATATAAGACTGTTCTCTGACACTGACTAGGGTGGCATGCTATCAATGACAGCCCATTATCGTGTTGGGCTTGAGCTTTTCCGAAATTAAGTTGTTAGATCCGGACGGAGATACCGGTATTTAATTAGAAAGAATTTTAGTTATTGCAGAAGATATTCAATTGGTCAATCTATTATTCTTGTGTATTTTACAATAGCGGCCGTTGAAATCAGAACACAAAAAAAGGAATAAACGGACAGAGGTTGTTCATTATTAGACGAATAAATGATTAAAATTTTACATCACTATCTATTACTCCGGTATTGTCTCATAAGAACATCATTTTGCTACAAACAGAAACGCGATTCGTCAGAAATAGTATATTGTAATGTGTCATTGCAGCCGAGAGACGAAGTCTCGATGTGAGATACAGCACGAGGCTGCAATATAACTCTCACTGAGGTATGTATACTATTTTATTCACAATCATTCTCTTTTTAAATCAATAATTTTATTATTTTCTTTTTGCCTAGGACTGCCTAATTACGGTACTAGAACAAATAGTTTCTTTACTTATTCTCATTATTTATTAGGGGTCTTTATTTTTTATTTTCTTCTTCCACTCATTTCTATTTGCGTGTCATCATCATTCAGTTTATTTTCTCTCAAGTCTTCAGCAATACAGTCCTTCCATCTTATATTTGGTCTTCCTCTGGTTCTTCTACCTTCTACTATTAAACTATTCATTTTTCTTCCAATATATTCTTCATCTCGCCTCACGACATGTTCAAGCCAATATTTGCTTTTCACTTCGGCAGGAATTTTATAAAATGATTGGGTTTAGCTCGTCACTTTGCATTGAAGTCTCTTTATTAAAATGTATTATATACTGCTTGAATCTGACTGTGTTTATTGTTTCATTTAAAGATCTTGGTTCGAATATAATCATAGGTGTATTCTCTCTAATATATTCTTTAAATTATAATAACATTAAATATTATAAGTTGTAAATGAGAGTACTTCCGGTGAACCAATTATAACCAAAATCTAATCATGTCAGCATATGGATCTAAGCTTGAGGAATACGAAAAAAATACAATTTTTGGAAGCATGGTATTGAAGTTATGCGACCTGAAACGAACGTCACATACAGATATCATTGTAAAAATAGTAAATTCGTATTTTAGGGATCCCAAAATTTTTTGACCAAAGACAATACCTTCCTCACCAAGGTGAGGAAAGATAATAAATACATATATAATTAAAATAAACCCCTATGCTGGGTTTTGTCCGTATATTCGTATTATTTTTGCTGTTCCGATTTCAAAGATCGCTAGTATATTCCTTGGATACTAATTGTGAGCTTGTGAGGTGACGCCTGCTAAACGATCTCAACGCACCAGACATATCGTCATTAATAAAATCAGATTTATATTTATTGAAACAAATGCTGTTTTAAAAGCAGCAGATGACATATTTAAAAGTTGTTTTCTCATTGTGTGGTAGGGAACGAAGATCTTGGCAAATTGAATTTGCGTAACCCACGCATTTAATTAAAAGCAATAAAACACTCCTTCTAATTATGACATAAAGAGACGATTACTCAGTAAAATGAAAAGTCGGGCCGTAAAAGTGTCAGGCTCGCAGCGGCATCGTCGTTCTCTTTTGAGATTTCAGAAAGTGTGAAATAAAAATGCCAGCACCTAAATAGAGTGAAGTGACTTTTATTGCGCAGAAAACATCCCAGTTGATTGTACGTATTTCAGTTTCAGTTCACTCGTAAACGCACACTCTGCTAAAGTATATAACACCTACTGTAGCAAATATCCCAACAGCGCGGCGACTTACGTAATATTTGTTTTTATTGTACTATAAATAATGCAACTTAATTAAGAATGAAGAACGAAGCGATGATTTTTGTTTTCTACCCATGTATTTCTTCCTACACTCACAACAATGCTTTAATGTTTTTATAAATGTCAGGAAATTGCCAATTAAAAAGTCGATTCATAAAATTGCTACCCACTCCTCAACACCAGAACAAAATCGAATTATTTCCACAGAACATACAATCGAAATTATGGGCACGCCTGCAGATCTATAAGAAACAGTGTACTCAAAGTATTTTATGTATCTAGGACGAAAAGTGAATCTTTAAGGTATGAGCAAATTGTAAGTACCTTAAAGGCATTTCTCGTCCGAGATACATACATAATTTTATGTCATACTGGTTTTTAGTTATTAAATTATTAAAAGAAATACACAGAAATTTGTAACAGTATGAGTTTTATATAAATAGGCTAAGTCGCAATTGTTCGAAAATACTAGCAAAATTATGACAGATTGTCAAATTAAAATTTAACTTTTCGGGTTTCGTTGACAATCTTATTCGCTATAAATGATGAAAAATACATTCCTCCAGATATTTTGGATGAAGCTGCTGAGGTGAAGAACAATTTAATGCTGTATAAATAAAGGATTCAGTATGAAGGTAAGGTTTTAAAACGATACTTTAAAGTACTAGGACTTTAATGTTGCACTTTTTGTATTATAAATCGTTCAAAAAACGTTGCTTTAGAAACCAGACAAAATATATTTTTTTACTATTGCTTTCTTTGAACATTGCCGAAATTTAAACTTGCAAATTTGTGCAAAAATTGTGTCCAGTAGAGAAAATCATGTGTCCAGCATATTACCTTCCGTCAATTCTGTGTATTATGTACAAATTTCATATATAAATTTTCTTGGAAAATATTCTATATTTTCAGTAAAATTATTTCATAAACAAACTTATTCTTTAGCTTTCACCATTCGTTAGGGGTCGCTATTCTGGTTTTCTTCTTCCACTCATTCCTATTTTGCGTGTGGTCCTCATTCAGTTCCTACTTTCGGTTGACCAATTATAACCAAAATCTGATCAAGTCTGCATATAAATGTAAGGAAGAGGAATACGTAAAAATTGTAATTTCTGGAATTATTGTATTGGAGATATCGTGGACGAAATTATAATTACACACACACACACACACACACACACACACACACACACACACATACTGACATCATCGTAAAAATTGTAGAATCGTATTGTAGGGAGCCTAAAAGTGGTTGTTCATTGAAAACTCACTACCGAATTTTTTGACCAAAGACAATACATTCCTTACCTAGAGGTGACGGAAACAACTTCTTCCGAATAGCAAAACTTACATTGCAAAGTTTTATAATTTGTTTGTTGAAAATGTTAACCGCCCGAACTAATATGAGTTTGGTTTCATAGAATGTCAATAAATTTCTATTGAAAAGGGTGAGCCAATAATTCCCAAGACCCCGGGTCTGGTAACAATTGTATGTCCGCGTCTGAAGCTGCAGTTGCCGACATTCTATTTTCCGATAGCCCGGGCAGGATGCTGTGAGAGATTCCAAGATCCGCTTGTGGTAAGGCGCTGACCACTGATACAACAGATAAAAGAATCGTGAAGTTTTTTATGTTGCTATATAGTACAATGATGTCTTTATGCAAACCAGTATTCCCATGAGGTAGGTACAGGCTTAAGAGGAAGAAAATAGATCATACTCTTCACAATAATTCAAATACAAACAAAACATTTAATAACTATAGACTTCACAACTAATAAGTTGATATAACATTGATTTTGGTATATCAACTTATATGATTAATGAATTTTTTTAACTTGTTAGTAAAAATGAACTACTGAATTACATAATAGAAGGTTGAAGAAATAGAGGAAGACCAAAAATAAGATGAAGGACTGTATTGCGAAAAACTTGAGAGAAAAAGAATTGAATGAGAACGACACGCAAAACAAAAATGAGTGGAAGTAGAAAATAAAAAATAGCAACCCCTAACGAATGGGAAAAGCTAAATAATTTTACTAGAAATGTAGAATATTTTGTAAGAAAATTTATGTATGGAATTTATACATAATACACAGGATTGACGGAAGGTATTGTGTTGGCCACATCAGATTTTTTTCTCGTATTCCTCTTCTGTACGTCCATTTGAGAAAACGCAGTTAAATATCATATTTTGAAAATTTACGTTAAAAGAATATTTTAGTCTTTATACGGTTTGTTTAAATTTCCTTCCAAATTATAAATAAATTAAATTTGGTACAACCGTGGAAATTACTAATATATCCAGAGAATTCTAATTGACAGATGTCAGCGTCAAGTGCAATTTATATAGGACACAATTTTACAGGAAATTTAGAATCTTTTACAAGAAAATTTAATTATGTTATGTGTATAAAGTACACAGAATCAACGGAAGGTATCGTGTTGGCCACATCAGATTTTTTACAAATATTTTGGGGTCCTGCTAATAACATATTCCCGAGGCCCCGCAAAATATCCAGCCGGCCCTTGGACAGGAATAACACCTTTTCAAAATATTCTATTTTACCCCAATACGAGTATAGTATCGAGCATGCGGTATTAACTGGATCAGCTTTGTAGGTAATTTTATTTTTTCTTCAAAAAAAAACACATCATAAATATATAAAGACGTATACTATATTGAAAGAGGGCCTGAGTTGTTTGGTTCGATCAGGTTTAAAGGAAGCATTATTTTCTTCTAATTTTGATTACTTTTCTTCTTCTTCTTATTGTTGGTGTGTGTCTCTGTGGTGTATGCTTTCTGTGGGGTCGGAATGTCGATTCCCCAGTTCTTATCAGCTCCACGAAGCGTGTGTTGATTTTGGGAGCGTTTGTAGATCTTCGTAGGAAGTTGACATATTGCTTGTCGGTTTTACAAATTTACCATCGCAGCCGAGCCAATCCCATCGTTAACGATAGCTCTAGCCAGGTTACAGCCAAGGATTTGTGAAATATGAGCTCCAATGTTTACCAAACAGGTAATTGTTTTTCAGAATTCAACAAGAATTTAGATTTTGTTTGAGTTAACGACGTTTATGATATTAGCTGGGATATATATCACAGTCATCGCTTATGACAAATTTATTATATGGTGATGTATAGGTTTATTGAGTTCAAAATTTATTTATTTTTTAATAAAGAACATAGGTAAACTAATGAGGAATATATTCTCATCCATTGTTTACAATTTCCAACGATTTGGCAGTTTTTTAATTCACAGGTCTGAAGAAATCTCTGGTTATTTGGAAATGAGGAATTTGTCATGTCAAAATGGCCTTCTTTAACAAGAGAAAACCATTTTTGAGCTGCGCTTTCTCCAATGGCGTACTGTCCGTAAACGGTACAAATGATTCTAAAGGCATTCGATGCCTTAACTCCTCTGTCAAACTCAGATAAAAAGATTTACCTTCAGTCACCTTTAGTTAAGAAAAGTATTGTTTTTGGTCAAAAATCTCGATGGTTAGTTTTTAATGAATAAGCATATATATATACAGGATGGTGACCGGCACAGCCTAACATAGGACTTTAACATGTAAAAGCAGACTTTCCTAATTTCCTTCCTGCTTCCTTAATTAATTTAGATAAAAAAGTTTCAAATAAAGGTTGTAGTGCATAATTCTACATCTGTATCATGGGGTCTCGTGGCCGTGTGCCTGAGTGTCTGGTCGTGAATCTGGGGACCCGGGTTCGTTCCCGACCGACGCCAAAAATTACATCGCATTTTAATAGCACAAAATTGACCCCTGTGGCGCACTCTCCACGCCAGCAATGAGTGCCCGTGAGGTGACGCCTGGTAAGCGCTCGCACGGTACAAATATGCCATCATTACCGATATCTGTACAAAGCAGATTGGCACACCCAGCAATGGGTAATATGCCGTGATGAAATATTTATATTTATTTTATTTATTTATCAATAAACAAAGTTAATTTTGCTTATTGATTCAGATGCAGAATTTTTTTATGTACATGAGTTGTAACAATTTGTAAAATCTTACTACTCTGAAGAAGGGTGCACCGAAACGTTGGTATAGTAAATGTTGTTTGACTGAACTTTCGAGTATTTTATTTCCTTTTGAAATATTCACAGAACTCGTACATACGTTCAATTAATAGTCCGCAATTCATGGTAAAACAATTCTGATACAAACAACTTGGAAAAATCAACTCATGAATGATGAAAGGAACATTACTGTGTTTCTAAATGTCAAATAAAAACCAATGTTTCTAACATTTAATACATTTGGCCTTAAAATCTCAAATTTAAGGCATCATCTTTTTTCTCAAAAATTTTAGCGTGAACTTCGTAGAATGAAAAAGTTTAAGCTATTCTATAAAAAATAAAATCAAATTAATAATATGCAATAACTTTGTGCGTATTTTGTTTTTGTTATAAACAAAAATATATTTGTATCTTCTTGAAGGTTAATTTTTTTAAACGCTTCTACTTTATTTCATTTAATTTTTTTGCTAAAATTACTTCTAGTTTAGCAACCGTTCCAAATGCTCACTCACTCTATTATTACATAAAAAGATTCGCTTGTTTTTCTCCTCAACATCTTCACAAAAAACTGAAAAAAAGGCATCAAAATTCTTGACGCAACTAAAATTAATCATGGTGATGTCCTTCAATGTCTGCGAGCAATTCAATCATTATATCCACGTGGTATTACGGAAGCGAAATGGTATGCTAATCAAACACATTAGTTATAATAAACCAGTAATAAAATTTTATATGCAAAACCATCTTGGTAACACCAGAAGCCCTCCTTCGGGATTCCTCGGTAGCCTTCGGGAATGTAGGCGTACCGTATCCCTCGTAAAATTCTTAATTACTTCGTCAAAATTTTAAGCATACCTGGCTCTAAAAACGACAGTGTCAGCTAATTCATAAGAAATTTTATGGTTTTCTTTAAAACATAAATTTCCATTTTTTTCCAAATTGGTTTTTTGTCCGACCCTGGACGAAAACAAGACTGTGAATCATGGAAAATTAATTTCCCTAGGTGAAACGGATGTTGATATGTTGGATTTGTCTTATGAGTCATTTGCATGAAGTTCGAATTGATGGAGAGATAAATTTGAACACAGGTTGTGTTAATTCTCAGTAGATGATATTCATTGAACAAAAAATTATGATTCACAAATTTCAAGCCCTGGGAAGGGATCTAGTGAAATTTTTATTTCTTTTAATTGTCTAGTCAGTATTAAAAATGGATCATATTGAAGTAACAAATATTCTTGGTGAGAAATATAAACTATGTTTACTTAAAACAGATCTTTCATATATATTCTTTGTTTTAAAAAGTATGTAGCAAAATCATATTTCTTTTGATGCAACAAACCCCACATTTATAAGTTTCTACGCTAGAAAAGCTATTGTTGTCAGCCATTTTTACCTTCCGTAAGGAAGGTAAGGGAGGTATTGTCTTTGGTCAAAAATTTCGATAGAGTTTCGAATGAATAAGCACGTTTTGGGGGCCCTAGGACACGAATTTACTATTTTTACGATGATGTCTGTACGTGTGTGTGTGTGTGTGCGAGTCTGTATGTGTGTGTATGTATGTGATGATCGTTTCGGATCGCATAACTCCAATACCACGATTCCAAAAATTATATTTTTTCGTATTATTTTAGATCCTCATTTGCAACTTTTAACAGTTTTTCTTGAAAAGCAGTTAAATATCATTTATTGACATTTAACGTTATTATATTTTAAAGAATCTTATTCCCTATACAATGTGATTGCATTTTATACTTCATATTCAAAAGATATAGAGTTATAGAATTATAAATATATAAAATTTCATAAATCAGCCAGCTATGCTAACTATGGAAACTGCTAATATATTCAGATAATTCAAATTGACAGATGTCTGTATCAATGAAAAGTAAAAGAATATGCCAGAGATGAGGATGTTGAGATAGATGTTGGGGAAGACACGGAAAGATAGTAAAGAATTAAAAGATAAGGGAAATGGGTCGAGTGATAGAAGTTTCTAAATAGATACAAGAAAGACGATTACATTGGCAGAAGAATGAATAGCTTAGTAGTGGAATAGAAATGTTTGGAAGAAGAAAACAAAAACTAGCGACCCCTAACGATTAGGAAAAGCTGAAAAAGAAGACGTCAGTATCAGAAGAGAAAGAAGAACTAAATTAAAATAAATTAAATATAACATTAAAACTAATTTTGGTAATGACGAAATAACGCTCATGTTATGGGCACTCAAAGTTGTTGGAGAGAGTACACCTATGTGCTATTTAAAATTTTGAAATAATTTACAAGTTTTCCTATGGTTATATTCGAACCAAGATTTGTAAATAAAACACTAAAAACAGTTAGATTCAAGCAGAATAATATATTTTAACACAGAGACTTCAATGCAAAGTGACTAACTAAACCTAAACACTAACTTTTGCTTATAAAATTCCTGCTGAAGTGAAAAGCAAACTGGTGTTTGTGACTTTTTCTTTCATTGCTTCTAAGTTCTAATTACTAAGCAGTGAAGCAATGGAGAAGTAACGGTTTGTAGCTGCGCTACAGCTACTGGGATTGGCTGTTAATTGCGTTTTACTACGCTACCTACAGCCGAAGCAGGAAGAAAGATACTACTCCGTGTTTATGCTTTCTTCAACACTTTATACACTCGCTCCAATAATTTCAAAGAAACAATAGTGATATGGAATATGTTATACTTAAAACTCTTTAAATATGACGCTATTGAATACTAAATAAAAACTATAATTAAAATATCAATCAAAAGAGAAAGTTTTGTTCATCTGAAAAATAAATCATGCACATTACATTTGAATTCATCTCCGTTGCCTGATAATAATTCACAGTCTTTCCTGCGATATTTCAATCATTGTTTCGCTGCCGTGAAAGTGCCGCGCGAGTGCTGCGTTCTCTCCAAACCTACTCGCAGATTCGCGGTGTGGTAAAAGTCACGCAGATAGCTGCCGAAGATTCCACTAGCTTCCGAAGAGAACGCACAACAGGAGAAGCATCTATTTGTTGCGCAATACAACTGAGTGATGTCGATAATATTGAAAACTTATTGGTATTGGTTTGCTTTATTACTTGGATTACCGGTAGTTTATAATCCACCAAAATACTATTACAACTCTTAAATTTTATCCTACATTTTTGGTAGGATCAGGTAAGAACGGCATTATGTAATATGGACACAGGATCTATATTTTTCTGTATTAAGAAACGCACATGCAAACAAGACCATTCTTCAAGCCCTTTTCGATAGTTTTTTTAATAGTTAAATCACGTAAATCAACACAAGGCACAAAAATGGTAAAATATGCTACAATGGTAACAATTCCAAATTATTTCCTGAACAGATTAACTACATACGTCGCCTTATTAACTGATTCCATAACCTGTGTGGTGAAACTTTACTTCGATTATGAACCGTTAAATAAATAATGTAAATAAAAATCTTAAATAAACTTTTTTACTTTCCGTCGCCTCTAGGGAAGGAAGGTATTGTCTTTGGTCAAAAATTTTTAGTGAGTTTAAAGTATAAGCACGTTTTAAGGTCCCTACAATACGATTTTACTATTTTTACGATGATGTCTGTATGTGAGTGTGTGTGTGTGTGTGTGTGTTCATGTGTGTGTGTGTGTGTGTGTGTATTCGTGTGTGTGTGTGTGACTATAATTGCGGCCGTGATATCTCTAATACTAGAATTCCAAAAATTATAAATTTTACGTATTCGTCTTCTTTACATCCATATGCAGACTTGATTAGATTTTGGTTATAATCGGTCAACCGGAAGATTTTAACAGTTTTTCTTGAAAAAACACTGTTAAATATTATTTTTTGACTTTTAATGCTATTATAAATATTAATAAATATTCTTATCTATATGAGTTGATTGCATTTTATATTTCATATTCAATGGATATAGAGTTAAAGAATTATAAAGAAATTACATTTTATAAATCAACCAGCTATGCTATAACCATGGAAATAGCTATTACATTAAGAAAATTCTAACTGACAGATGTCAGATGTCAGTGTCAATGAAAAGAAAATCAATGTGGTAGACATAAGGATGTTGAGGAAAATATTGGGGAGGACACGGAAAGATAGTTTAAGGACTGAAAGAATAAGAGAAATGTCTTGAGATAGATACAAAAGAGACGATTACATTAGTTTGAACATGTCATAAGGAGACATGAAGAATATATTGGAAGAATGAATACCTTAGTAACAGAGGGTTGACGAAACAGAGGAAGACCAAAGTTAAGACGGAAGGAGGACGACACGCAAAATAGAAATGAGTAGAAGAAGAAATTAAAACATAGACCCCTAACGAATGGGAAAAGCTCAAGAATAAGAAAATGTCAGTGTTAAATGCAATTTGCATAATTTGTTTATGAAATAATTTTACTGGAAATATAGGATTTTTTACAAGAAGATAATGTGCTGGCCACATCAGATTTTGTTTTTATCTTTTGGACATGTAACATCGACCTTTATAATAACGCCCGACTCATATATGTACGGGCTTAAATTCATAATAATTCGGCCGGTTTACACCCTCAATAAATTATAAAATCTACACAAATGGTTAGAAATTTGTACAATTTTTTTCCGGCTACTTGAAATATAGACTTAAAACTTAAAAAAACTGTACGCTAAATGATGGGTAATAATAGTTGAACCGGCATTTTAAGGGTTATTTTCTAGTCCAGAGTTAGTTTCTACCGAAACCCTTTACTTTTGGTACAATGGAAAACAGCTTCGTAAAAATTCTCACAGAAAAATATGCTGGACTTTTTTTTATTTAAAATGTGTCACAAACAATGTTGTTAACAAAAATAAAATTAAAAAGTGGCTTGTTTTCATTGCATGTGAGATAAATCCTGAAAATCATATTTAAAAAATTATTCAGGTTCGTCGCCTATGTGAACGTTGATGTCTCCATTCTTTTTATGCATTAAATGCAGGAGAATTGTTCAATATTTTATATTTTTGTTAATAATTATTACAAATCTATAAGTTTTTATTAACTTTTACTTCAGGAAAATTTTGTTTGAAATGTACGGCTTATACTTAAAAATTGTGTAGGTTCGTCGCTTAATTACATGTTGAAATCTTTAGCCTTTATAAAAAAAAGGAAAAAAAAGTTAATTATTATAATTGTTGTGTATGGTAGCCATATATTATTTATAAAATTATAAACAAAATTATATAATGGTACAAATTGTGAATCCTGTGTGTTCCATCCTTGTGTTACCCTCTCTATCCTTGATAATCCTCCGCCTCTTGTATTTTTATCAAGTAGCCGCGAACTTGTGTCTCCCGTCCTTAAGACTCAAAGTCATTGGAAAGCTACCTCCTTTGCGCTGGCCAGCTCTATCCCGGGCGCCATAGTGTCCATTTTCCCTCGTCACTTGGCGGGGAGAGGCCCAGCCATCCTCTGGCCTGCTCGGGGAAGCCGAGACGAGTCACTACTTCAGCAACCTTCACGCTACCATCACAAGATCTATACAGAAGCGCTCTACACGCTAACGGGTTAGCATTGCTGTAGTATAGCCATACCATACCGCATAGCATCATAGCAGGCAAAGCCAATCTCACGGTGACAACAAGGTTAGTGGATTTTCTTATTTTGTGATGGGTGGATCGAGGTTTAGTGATTTCAAGTGGGAAGGGACTAGCTGAATGTAAGTTCAATACTTATTTAACAAAACAATGTATAAATGTTGAATTAATGTAATTTATCTTGATACTAAGATTCTTATTTAAGTTGTTTTTTGGTGTTTTGAGATAATATATTGTATGATGCATTTCTAATGTATAGTTCTTTAAAAATAAGATTCTTATTGTCGTTAATATGTTGAATTATATTGGTGAAATATGAACATATCCTGCATAATTAATATTAATGTTGATATTATTTGCAAAATCAAACATTAAGCTGAATAATTAATATTTGAAATATATAATAAATTATTCAAAATAGGTTCTTATCTTAGACAAAATAAATAAAATATTGAATGTTCAAACTAGGTGGAAAACATAATATATATTTTTATATGTTATAGTTTAATTAACAAAAAAGATTTATTTATTTTCCTATAAGATTTTAACAATTATTTGATTATAAATTTATAATAAATGTATTATTCGTTAATTTTTACTTCGCGCTACATTTGTTAAGGGAGGTATAGGGATCGTACTAAAAAGCGCAAATCGATATTTTGGTAAATGACCACATTTTAAGCACCATAGAATCCAATTTTAACATTTTCACGATGATGTATGTGTGGATCCTCTTTACGCTCTAACTCAAATACTATCGTTCAGAATATTTTGAAACCTTGTATTTCTACATATTCTAATATGGAAGATTTTGGTATAAATCAGATAACCAAAAATGGCACTTTACGTGAAGATCAAAATAGTTTTTCTTCAAAAAATACCTTCAAATGTGTGTTATTATAAAAATTAAAGATTATTAAATTTTCTTCAGGTTTGTTCTAATACTTTTTCTATATATTTTATGGATAAATTTATAGAATGATCTATATTTTAAATCCTGGACGTACGCTTTAAACACAACTTCTTGGTTACACAGTTCAGATGTCAAATGTATGTAACTGACAGATAAATGTCAGTCAAAAAAATAATCATTTTGAATTAATAATATTAACGTTTTAAAAAGAAAATAGTAAATGGAGCAGTAGTTATATGGAAAGTTAAAATTAAATATATAAATATATATACATTAATAGGTTATGGGGTTGCAATGGCACAAAGTGACTCCGGGGTGCCCTTTCTACAACAGCTTTAAATTAAAACAAGTAAAATGCCCTCAATTCTAAAAAAATGTCAATTTTGATATTTACAAATAGAAACAGATTGTCACACTGAAAAATGCGTAACAAATAGCAATTGGCTAACAAACATTGTCCGTATCTCCCCATATATTATTGCCCATTTCCATGTATACTCTTCTTCTTCCCACCATCGTGGCGTCGCGGAATGTCAGTAGCAGTTAACAGTACCCTGAGAACTGTTCCGTACACCCTTGGGTGTTCGTTTGGCTTGCGTGATGTGAAATTGCAACAATACCGACTCATCCTCATGCTCATAACGGCACAGATCACAAATCGTGATGAAGCCGAGGCTTGCGTGTACATCATGTACTCAGAACATAACTTCCGTGCCTCGGGGCTACCGCATACGCGCGGCTACTGTGCGGCATTGTTGCTCCCGTACGGATAATTGGATGATTGGTGTGGTTCACATGAAAAAGATGCTAAATGATTGGGTTATTTTGTGGGGGCGATGGGAGCTTTGTGGTGAATTTGGTAACGATCATCTAAGTGCCGAAATATTACCTAGGTAAGGAAGGTATTGTCATTGGTCAAAAAAATCGATGGTATATATATGTGTGTGTGTGTGCAATAATTCCAATACTACAATTCCAAAAATAATAATTCTTTCATATTCCTCTTTTGTATGTCCAAATGAATAATTGATTAGATTTTGGTTATGATTGGTTAACCGGAAGTACTATACTTTGAATATAATTTTTGACATTTTATGTTATTATAAATATTAAAGAATATTGTCTATTCGATTTAATTATATGTTGCTAAAAGCTGCACCATGGAAACAAAATATTCAAGTATTACTAATTGACAGATTATGGCCACAAGACAATTCAGTGGATTATTATGTTATAAATATAGTACTATATATGATTTTATTTTCTACTTATTTTTTCAAAAAATCTGATGTGTCCATCACCTTCCTTCAATTCCAAAAGTTTATATATTTCCAGTAAAAATATTTCATAAACAAACTGTGTAAATTGGACTTGACACTGACACCTTTTTCTTCTTTAGCTTTTCCCTTTGGTTAAGTGGTCGCTATTCTTGAATTTATTCATCCACTCATTACTATTTTAGTTGTCTTCATTCTTCGCAATACAGCATTTCCATCTTATCTTTGGTCGTCCTCTGTTTCTTCTACTTCTTTATAATTCTTTAACTCTATATCCATTAAATATGAAGTATAAAAAACAATTAAATCGTGGAGATTATAGTATATTCTTGGAAATGTTAAAATCTTCAAATGAGGGTACTTCCGGTTAATCAATTATAACCAAAATCTAATCACCTCTACTTTTGGATGTAAACTTGAGGAATACGAAAATAAATATAATTTTTGGAATCGTGGTATTGAAGTTATGCGATCATCGTTGAATTTTTTGACCAAAAACAATACCTTCCTTAAGTAAGGGTGATGGAAGGTAAAAATTACAATTGTTAATATTTTACTTAGCCATGGAAATAATTTTGTTAACAATCATCAAAATTGTTGATAAACTTGCGCGTTGTAGTAAAACTTTTATTCGGTTGTTATATCGTACAATATTCGAAAGTCCGCAAGAAATACGGCCTGGTTATCGGCTTTTGATGCGTTGCTTGCCGACAAAATATCCAGCAATCTCCGGTTGAAAAAACAGACGAAAAATCGCATCCAAATACAAAATTTTCCTGCGTTTTGATTCCTTTGTTAATCACTTTTCATCCATTGATTCTATTCATCTTCATCATCATTTTCTTCTTCTTTCCGTTGGTGTTATTCCTATTCCATCGTCCATTTCCATTTGGTGGTTTCCGTCCTGTGGTTGGACTGTAGTGTTGTGTGTTGTGAGCCTGTGGTGAAGCACGTGGCTGGTGATTAAGTCAGCGTAGCTTGGTAGCTGAAGCGAGGAGCTACCGGGCTACGCAGCCAATGGATGCTTGGCTCACAGCTGGGGGCGGTACAACACCGGTAGCCAACTGGAGCAGGATGTGAAGTTGAAGTTAGTGAACAGCAGGAATTATAAGTAATGAGAGAAACGCGAGAATTTATACGGAAGCGGTTGCATAGTTTTTGTTGATGGTTTAAAATGGTTAATACTGTCAAATAATTTGAATTAGGATGCAAAGTTTACTGCAGGAATAATAACCCCAAATGTATTCGTACCTTCTGAAAAAAATATATTAACAGCAAGAAGAAATATTTTTTTAGATTACAATAGTTAAGACTATATTTGGACAATTTTTTATTTTATATATTAATAAAGTGTAACTATTTGTAACCTAAAATTTTATTTTTTGTTGTTGCTAATATATTTATTTCAGAGGACACGAATACATATGGGGTTGGGCTCGTATAATGTAAAAGGTTACATTTGTCTACCAGGTTCGTCGCTTAAATGAACGTTGAAGTCTCCATCGTTTATATGCATTTAAAGATATTCTCAGTATTATATATGCTGAAAGTTGTTTGATGATTGAAAATTATGTATTAAATAAAGTGTACTGGATTTAAATATAATGTTATTACCTGAATTTATCATTTGAACAATAATCTACAGGCAAATATATGGCAACAGACACGTGCTAATTTGTTTTGGTTCCAACAGTAAATAATACAATATTTATGTTAGTATTATTTATAAAACTGAAGGTAAAGGAAACTGACAATATATTCAATTAATTACTATATTAAATATTATTTTTTTAGTAAAATTATTCACAAAGTGATATTTATTTATTAAAGTACCACCTATAATTATATTAAAAACAAGAATAAATAAACTTCTGGATGATTATTACTCCAAATCAACAAATTTTGATATGATGTATTAATAGAGTATATAGAACTTGAATACATTGCTTATAATAAAATTTCTTAGATTTAATAATAATTTATTTGCAAATAAACCATTGTCTGCATATGACAAATGTTTTCGTCTTTAATAATTCGCAAATAATTTTTATTAAAGTAATAAAATTTAAGATGGCAATTAATTGAGTATATTGTCAGTTACCTTTACCCTCAGTTTTATAGATAATACAAACATAAATATGGTATTATTTACTGTTGGAACGAAAAATTATGGGACTTGTCTTTTGTCATATATTTTCCCGTAGATTATTGTTTAAATGAGAAATTTAGTTAATAACATTGTATTTAAATCCAGTACACTTTATTAATACATAATATAAAAATATGCCCAAATATAGTCTTAACTATTGTAAACTTTGATTAAAATTCGGAATAGATTTGGCGTCGGTTGGGGTCGAATCCGGTTCACCAAATTCGCAACCAGACACTCGGGTTCTTCAAAAAAAACTTCTATGATTTTCTGATAACAACTTAACAATAACAAGTATTAGAAATTGATTGTTTATTCCACATCCGATTGACAATGGTTGATTTGTTTTCGATAGCTTGTTCTTTATAACAATACTAATTTTAAATAAAAACCCAATGTTCATTATTTGAAATTTCAAAGAAAGTAAAGAAAAAGAACTGGTCAAAATGTTCAGCATCTTCAAAGATCTTTCTAGGACTTAATAAGCATGATTATTTGTCAAATATTTTATCATAAATGATTCTTCTATTAAAATATCAGTTCAAGTAGCCAGTTTAAAGTGGGCAAAGAAACGATTTAAAGGGCCTATTTAAAAAAAACCACAACTTTGTTCCTCTGATGATGGTATTTGATGGTGAAACCAAACCGCAAGACAAGCCAAGTTCCATTCTGTTTTCTACCTGGCAACTACTCGTAGTGTACCGTCGGAAAACGCTCAGTCATTGAGTCATTATCATAAAGAAATGAAATGATTGTCATTCCAATTGACACATTCTTAGTTTATCGATGATCTGGCCGAGTATGCGTTCATGAGATGTTAACTCGTGCCGTGAGCGGGTAGTAGGGGTCAGGGAGGGGAATTTGACAGGGCGTGCGATGCCGATGCTGCTTTGTTTTCGGTAGATTTATGATGCGCCGAAGCCTGCTTGGATACCGATTCTCACAGTTAACAACGCACCTTTGAATAACAGATGAGAAATTTTAATTTGGAATTTTTTACTACTGATGCTACAGGTTTACATATTTGGAATTTAATAATGTTGCTGCTTTACATATTGCACAAGATTAACAAAGGACTTTTTATCTTTTTAATATGTTCAATTTGGCAAATTCGACTGTAATAACTATAATGTAAAAGGCTACATTTGTCTACCCGGTTCGTCGCTTACATGAACGTTGAAGTCTCCATCGTTTATATGTATTTAAATGCATGAAAATTATAATAATTCTTATAAATGACAACAACAACACTCATATTGTTCATTTTTGTTAAACACCAAGTTTGGCAAAAATATACTCTCGGTATCAGGTGTGCTGAAAGTTTTTTGATGATTTAAAATCACTCTTTAGCAAAATTTGCAAATTGTACCATTGGTTGTTCAAGTAGATGCCCTTTAAATGCTACAGTTTATTTAAGGCCCGGTTGTTCCAAGTTCAGATAAAGTAGCAGTTTACTATCTATTAGATAAATTTATTATACCGTCTTAACTAGAGAATAAGATTTTTGGGTTGCTCCATGATGTTTTATATTCCGGATAGCTAACTGGCAGATTGCTATCAGAAAGATTATAATCGTGTTAGGGTAGAGTTATTTTTGAAAAGTTGGCAACTTGGCTGTAACAATTTTAATAGAAATTTGATTATTTTTTCGCTTGTCTGTGCTTTGGTGCAGTTGTAGTTTAAACAACAGTTTGAACATTTAGAAAAAATGATAAATACGACTTGCAAAAATGAGTAATGAAAATTATAGATAGAAAGAGCAGTTTATTTTACGACCGCGGAAATAACTAATTTAATTGAATTAGTCGATAAATATAAAAATATATTTGAGTCCAGGAAGACAGATTCCCTCTCTTGGAAAGAAAAAAGACATCATCTGGAATCAATTACAAATTATTTTAGTTTTAGTTGCGGCCAGCATCCACTATATACACCCTGTTGCATAAAATCGCAAAGCTATCAACAATACAACGTGATTCGTGATTCAGAAAAACAAATGTGGACAAATAAGTGTTTATTTCTCAAATTATTCTTTAAACTTACCTAATAGATAAGAGCAATATTTGATCTTAACAAATAAAGAACTGTATTCTTTGGCATTCAAAACCTCAAAAAATTCTGAATCATCCCATTTTTCAAAATTATCTTTCCGGTACTGTATACTGCTTTCGAAAGTTAATATATCAAAAATGAAATCCAATACTTCATCATTACTGTTGTACTGATTTATTATAATAATTATTAATATTAAAAAACAACATATATCATCAAAACAACACAAACGTTCCAAATCATATGTTCCGTTTCTCTTCACATCGTGTTTCCATTCGTGTGCACTTGGTACAATATTTTTTGGATAAAATTCTTAGCTGGTAGTTTGACTGACTGTTAGTTATCTTGCCGTTAACGAAAATTTATTTTACTGGTAAGTTTTAACCGAATGTTTAACTATAGATGGAACAAGCGACCCTAAGTCTTATATTTAAAGTAGTCGAAAGAATTTTGTAAAAAATTCTCACCATTTGTTTGGCTTTAATAATTTGTTGAAAATATAAGCGGTCGATCTATTATGTATCTGTGCTCGTATATTTCAATATTATTATTACTTTTTGAGTTTTATAAATAGTATGAATGCATGAAGATTGAGCATTTCTTCTGGTCGTGGAGTGGAATCTCTCCGCACCTTCATTGATGCATGTCCCTCGCCCTCGCCCTAATGATAGCGTGGGGCGGGGGTTCCACCCCCGGAACAATAGCGCATCGATAATGCTCCGTGTCCGGGGCCGCCGCCCCACGCGTACAATGCAAGGCGTGGGGCCCATTTACATAAATATACACTCACAATCGATCTCATCGCACAGATATTAAATAGCCACACATAACCAACTATACAATACAAGTACCTATGTTCTCTATAAAATATATATAGGTACATACATCCGTTACATCAACTACAGTCTCTCATATGAACTATCGGTTGCGGTTCAAACAGTCTGGGTTTGAATTCGGCCAATGACAAATTTAATTTTTTTATGTGACTAACACAATACCTCCCGTCATTTAATTTTTATTAATTTAAATACATACATGACTATTGTTCTATTTACTAGTTTATTTTAAAAATGTTATATTTGAAATCTGAACTGTGTAACCAAGGAGATGTGTTTATTTAAAGTTTAGGCTTCGGGATTTAAATTATAGATTATTTTATAAATTTATCCATAAAATATATACAATTTTTTTTAATGTAAACTTGTACAAAATTTAATAATCTTTTATTTTTATTTATTTATTAATTATTTTTTAGCAGCCACTCAACAGGATCTATTCCAATTACTGAGGGCTGGAAAACAGTATACAATAGTAATTAACGTATCAAGGGTGTTATAAGGACAATAACGCCTGAGGTCAACAGTGTGTGACCGAAGGCATTATTGTCCGTTTAACGCCCGTGGTACGTTCAACGGTTAATGTCCGACCGATATATTATTTTATTAAAGATTTTTGTCCTATCATTGTGATTTTTGTTAGAGATATTAATCTATTTGCTTGCAAACGCTGTTACTAGGTAACGCGATATTCTTGTTTGTATCCTCCCCAGTGTTTCTGTATTCTGTACCCAATAGCAACAACGTCAAATTTATAACACACCCTAGGGTGTTATTTGGTATATAACAACCCTGAAAGCAGGGTTGTTATGATAACAATAACGTAACGGTCGGACATTAAATAAATTAACATACAATTTCAACGTTTCACAAGAGAAAAAAAAAACATGAATTTGAAGAACAACAGAAACATTAGTGTAAACAATTTTTAAGCTGTGTCAGACTACAAATATCTGTGCTAGAAATATAATTATTAAAAATATGACATAATCTCCGAACAGCAGCTTTAAGTTCATAATTAGTAGTTGTTAATGGTAGTTCAAATGTGTATTTTTAACTACCCGATCTAATTTGAATACGTGGTACAGCAAAATGAATATTACTCAGACTTGCAATATCGTTAATGGATAAGTTAATAAAGATATACGCAGGATAGAATATTGCGTCGACTCACAACAGTAAGCATATTGAAATCCTATAAAAAAACTGGTATAACTGTAAGTGAAACAATTGAAAGAATAGCAATATTTACGTGCACAGAATCTAACAAACTTATATTGGATTCCAGACCATAATACTCAAGCTTGGAGCGCACAAATGAGTAGTATAAGGATCTGATAGTTGTTAAATTAGTGAAATATAATGAATTTCTGATAATGAAACCTAACATTTTGTAAGAATACTTGACTAAACATTCCATATGAAGTGAAAAGGTCAGTTTTGGATCAAAAGTGACACCCAGATCCTTACACTGCGCAACTCTTACAAAAGGTACATTTTCCATATTATAGACATAAATTACAGGATTACGCTACGTAGAATATGCCATTACTTTACATTTATTAATGTTAAAAAATAAATAAAAATATATATCCATGTATGGATATATATATATATATATATATATATATATATATATATATATATATATATAGTGTAATAGTTAAAAAAAATTCTGAATGATAGTATTTGAGTTAGAGCGTAAAGAGGATCCACACATACATGCACATATTCTTGTAAATTGTTCTCTATACTTCACAGCTATAAGCAATTTATAAGATTTTTATTTCTTGAAGTAATAACATTTCAAAAGCTTGTAACTATAAATTATGAATCATAAATTGCGCAAAACCAGTAGTATGATATTAAATATGCGACAACATAAACAGCTAATTGTTGACTGTTATTCCTTATTTCATATTTTATGTCGTTAATGAATAAGGAATTTAACATTTTTTTATGATTGCACATGTATTTTTCTGCAATGAATTAATTTATTACTGACACACGTATCATATTGATAACAATTTTTAATCTTGAATTTATCAGTATATTTGAAAGCGGTTCAATGAAGTTATGTATCCTTCTGAGTAAATGTTTACAATTTTATTATATTAGATTTTGTTTAATATTTTGTTTAGTTAGTCATCATATCTTACGATATTTTCTATGTAATATAATACTTATAAGGAAATGTTCATTCGAAAATTTATGAATAAAATAATTAGTCATTTTCTTATCGTTTGATACACCTTTGTGATTTATGTACATTCTTATTTTTGCCGTCATTTTATTAATCATTGTTTTTGAAACATTAAATTTTATTATACTTATTTTTACATATTTTCCCTATTTAATTTCTCTGATTATAATTATATTTATTTTAGAGTATTTTTAAAATACCTCATAATATTTTTGAATTGTTTATTTATAATTTTTTGTGTTTACTTGATTTTAATTTAATTCACGGTAGATCAATACGTGTGTAATTAAGAAAAATGTCATTAAATTTTTTATTACGGCTCATATATCACAGCAAACATATGAATTATAATTAATTGCATTTGTTTGTGTATTTTGCTGGAATGCAGATGTACTATGCAAAATAATTTAAAATAAATCTATTTGAAAATATTCCCATACTAAATCCATTTTTACCACGTCTTTAAATAACACACACACAAATGTCAGAATTATTCATTCAAAATTTCAATATTTCTAAGTTCACGTGGTTAATTTGTCACCAGGAGTGTGGAATTTGTCTAGGAAAATAAACTACATGGAATTAGAAAATCACGAAATTTAGAATGAAAAATTATGATATATGACATCTATGTACATAATTACTAGCTATCATTCTGACATGGGCCCCCATATCTGCTTGTCAAGGCTAACAAAGTCACATGACTGCTCGCGCCCTATTGTATATAACATTTCTTGTATACCTACACTCTACACCAAAAATTGTGCTTATACCTTTCTATATATTTACATTTTTTAATTTCTATGAAGAAATTTTGTCTACTCTTATAATTTTTCGAAATGTTTCCAATTCATTGTCGGGATTGACAGTATTTTTGAAGGGTATATGTAATCCACGTATAATTTTAAATATTTAACTATTAATACCTTAAGAAATAATAGAATGTATGTACTTTCCAGAAAAAATCTTCAGTAATGTCTTTGGATTTTTGACACTGACATTTATGTCAGTTACAAACATTTTAATTTACAATTGGTTTTATCGCTAAATCTATAGAAGATATAATAAAATATTTAAATAGTTAATATTAGCAAGAACAAAAAATTCCAAAAAATAATATTTAGAAGATTTTTTTTAAGAATCTGGTACTTCCGGTTGTAAAATTATTACCAAAACCTTTTCAGCTCTTCCTAGTAATGTCCGGTTGAGAAATACGTAGTTAAACAGATATTAAGTATTATAGTTTTTGAGAAATCGTCCTTCCAATCGACCCACACACATACATCCACACACACGCAGACATCATCGTAAAAAAATTAAAATCGGTTTGTAGGGACCTTAGAACGTGCTTAATTATTAAAATCTGGATATGCGATTTTTAGCATGAACCCAATATCTCTGTTAGCGCGAGTAAACGAATAAATTCGGTGAATATTTTTTTGTTGTATTTCTAACAACAAGGGGGATATTAACGAAGGTCATTTTAAAGACAGTCTGTATAAATCTGATACGTCTAAATTTAAATATTTACTTATTAAATCGCGTAATTCCTGACAACAGGTTTGAAATAATAATTACTCATATTTCACCAATGTATACCGACATACGTTTCTTGGATTTCAGTGTGTCGTGTATGATTGTTATCGCCAGCGATTTAGTATTCCCCCGCTACTAGTTTACGTGTGTTTTGTTGTATTACAGCCCTTCGCGATGTTCGCCATCATGCAGATCGAGAACGAGGACCGCGGGCGCGAGTTCCGGCGTAAGATGCGGGCCAAGTGTGAGTTTATCTGCAAGTACTGTCAGCGTCGTTTTACCAAACCCTACAACCTTATGATCCACGAGCGTACGCACAAGAGCCCTGAGCTCACCTTCTCCTGCGAGGTCTGTGGCAAGAGCTTCAAAAGACAGGACAACCTCAAGCAGCACAGGTAGGATAATACAACTCTTAATTGTAACTTTTATTCGAGAAAGTATGTACAATTTAAAAACAAATGTTTCGATGATGCGTGGTTTAATGTAAGAAATAGGGAATCGAACCCGCTAAAAACTGGGTTCGATTCAGGTTTAGGTTAAAAATTAATAATCATGTTGTAGGTAATTTAATCCTGAAAAGGAAATTGAAAAAAATGAACAAGATTTTATTAAAAAACAGTTGTGTAAAACTGGGAACTTCACTAAAAAAAATAATTAATAACCGGTTTGGTAACCGGTTTTAATTAATGACTTTAACTGATTAACACATTGCACTTAATACAAGATAATTAAAAAGAATATATGAGCGAAATCTTCGCATCCATAAAAAATAATTTTATTCGTTTACATTAATGGAACGGAAAATTTAGTCAATTCCAAAATAAAAATTGTGAAACCTTCTTTAATATTCAATGTGACATTTAGAATCAGATTTTCCTTTGCTTCATTGACAAAAACATTTTCGCATCGGTCGTAAATAAAACTGAACATTCGACTATTGAATTCGTGTGTTTTTAAAATACACAAAGCGAGAAAAAAACGCTTAAACGAAGACAAACAAATGATAAAACAAAAGAATGTTTGCCTTTTCAAAATAAAGGATAGGCTTGGTTGTAACGACGAAGCCTAATTCTTGACTTTTACGACCATTTGCGAAACGATTACAGTCAGATGTTGCTATCGAGAAACAATACGAAACGCGGGAATTTTCGCTAAAACCAACAACGGTTTTCACTTTTTTCACTAAGATACTATTTCTATTAAATAACAATAATTTGATAAGAAAAAATCTGTTCCGTCATTTCTATGTATTTTATATAGATTCCACACTGAAAGTTTCTATTTTCAGTAAAATTGTTTCACAGACATATGTGTTGAATTATTGAAATCTTTTCCATGGTGAAGTAGCAAAGTACTTCAGGTTGATCAATTGTAACCAAAATCTAATCAAGTCATCAATTGGATGTAAGAATGACGTATACGAAAAATTTGTAATTTTTGGTATTGTAATATTGGAGTTATCGCCACCGAAACGATCGTCACATACACACACGCGCACACACATACACACACACGCATACAGAGACGCATACACACACTCACATACAGGTATCATCGTAAAAATACTAAATTCTGCTCAAAAATTTCAGAATTTGCATATCTTTTTGTTTCAAAATTTAGCTATAGATACACAGAATTAAAAACTTTTGCTTTGTTATATTTTGTATTAATTTAAAAACTTAATGACGTAAGAGGCTAAATATATCGTTTACTAATTTTTGTAGCAGCTAAAGTAGCCACAACCAAATTGGGAAAATATTTTTGTTAATATATTTAATGGTTTGATAAAAAGTTGAACTGAAACGTTAAGTTTCAAATAAATTTAATACCATTTACCTAAAATGAATCAGAAGCAAACAAGGTTTTTTATATTTTAATACACTATATATTTATACAGTGATGTTAAACATTTTTTGACACAAATTTT
The DNA here is from genome assembly GCA_951394225.1 of Harpalus rufipes. Taxonomy (NCBI): domain Eukaryota; kingdom Metazoa; phylum Arthropoda; class Insecta; order Coleoptera; family Carabidae; genus Harpalus; species Harpalus rufipes. The sequence continues at coordinate 51,020,927 of OX596281.1, read as the reverse complement.
TAGAGAACATCATTACCTATTTGGTATTACTGTAATGTGCACATTATAAATTACGTATGGTCTAAAAGAACTTAAGTAAAGATGGGCGTGTTTCTGCACAAGGTGTAACATTCTACGAACACCTAGCATTGGGTTTTGGCTGACATTTACATCGTTTTCACAGACTTCACACTGAACAACTCCGAAATAAGTTTGAAGAGATTCCTAATAATGTCAAATATAAACAAAAACCCATATTCGCAGATAATGTGATGGTATGGTGTGCTATTTCCACAAGAGGTGCATCCAGGCGAGTGCCGAGTGAGATGAAACCCTGGTTAGTCTAGCATATAACAGAATTGCTTAATTTTATTGAAAAAGAATATGCTAGGGATGATTTTCTTCTGGTCAGACCTTGCGTCCTGTCACTAAGCAACACTAGCTCAAAATTGGCCAACAGACCAAAACATACCATTTGTTTTCTAAAACAACAATCCCCCTAACCTTCCCCAGGCTCATCCCTTAAAGGTTTTTGTATTTTTTTATCTTGAAACACACACACATATACACACAGCGTTATTGTTAAAATGTTAAAATTGGAGACTAGGGATCTTAAAATGTGGTCATATACCAAAATCTCGATGTGATTTTTAGTACGATCCCTATACCTCCCTTACCATGGAAGCGGGAGGTAAAAATTGGTATAATTCTCGCCCTATACCTCTGCCAAGAAAATAAATAAGTTCGTCCCATATTTGAACCGGTTAATATAACCGGCTTCATATCAGTTTCGCCCAAACCTTATCCCAAAGTATTTCTAAACCGGTTTATTTTATTACCGTTAAGTTCCTAAACCGGTTTACATCTCCTGGAAATACATTTATCCATATATCCATTGTTTAAACAATAATTTTCTTTAGAGTTGTTCTTCTGTTTCTCCAATATGCATTTGTTATTGACAGCTGTCATTTGTTATTAAGTTTGAAGGTTATAAATTTGTTTATACTAATTAACAAATTATTATTTGATATTATTTTTGTAAAACATGACATTGATAAATAAATTCAAAAAATATAATTTTATAACTTAAAAGTCATTATTTATAAATTGTTTATAAAAATTATAGTTAAGGTTATTGCTTGCAGATGGCAGAACCGATATCGATTTTTGTTAATCCGATGGAAAATCAATCGATTTTTTGGTTTTACTCAACAAAAAAATTAATTTGCCAAAATGTAGTTTAATGTTATATATATTTAATCGTTTTAAACATGTTATGAAACATAAAAACAATTATTAATAGTTTATAAAAATTTCCACGTATGTAGTATAGATTATTACCGAAAGATTGCAGTGGGTGTATTGTATTATATTAAAAATTACAAAAAAATCATTTTGTGGCTTAACTAGACAAATTTCCAAAACATTTATTAATACAATATTATTTATTAAATATATTTGGTGCAATTGTGTTGTTCAATTTGCATTTTTACTTCAGCTGATCTCATTTTGAAACGAAATACAGTATGACAAAATCAAGAAAAATATCTGGTATGAAGATAACAATCTGTTGAATTTTGTTGGATGAAAATGAAGATATTAATTAATGAAAACATCTCCAATCTTCTTCCTAGCGCCTGTTCTAAACAAGTTAATAAATTCATTATTTTAAACCTCTTCCACGGTAATAATTTATTCAGCAACAATGGCTGTCTGGTGTCATCTTTCTCAGCCGTATTTCCATCTCTGTTCTGAGCGCCGAAATCTCCCAGAGTAATATCTTATTACTAAAGATTTATTTATAATAGTTGTGGCTTTGATAACGCCGAAGTGTGGGCATGAAGGTTGAGACCAGATTCTGGAGGTGTCCAATTTCATCCTACATGTCACCATGACAACGCGAATCGCTTTGTTTATTTGCTTTTGTTTCGATTGCTGATTTTGGAGAAGAAGATTTTTATTGAGCATTCAATATTCTATATTTAGATTGTAAACCAAATCAAACGAATACTAATACGAAAAATGGATGAATTACTGGATAAATCATAAGTTGCCTATTGGAAAACCTTGGTTTCCAGGTAGATAACAACAAAACAGGTTGCCCTGTTGACACATACAATCGTTAGGTTATTGTGCGCACGGTTGGCGTTTTACTATTTTGAAAGTTTTATGGGAGAAATGAAAGGATGAGGCTAATACGGTCATAAAATTTCGGAATGATAAATGTTTTTTAGAACGACTTAAAATACTTTGAAGATCGCGCTTCGCACAAAACAGAAGCACGAGATAAAAGTAACCAAAAAAATCTGATGTGGTCAGCACAATACCTTCCATCAATCCTGTGTATTATGTATAAATTCCATACATAAATTTTCTTGCAAAAGATTCTAAATTTCCAGTAAAATTATTTGATAAACAAACTATGCAAATTATACTTGACACTGACATCTTCTTCTCTACTTCTCCCATTCGTTAGGGGTCGCTACTTTTTATTTTCTTCTTCCACTCATTTCTGTGAAAAACTGTTAAAATCTTCAAATGAGGGTACTTCCGGTTGACCAATTATAACCAAAATCTAATCACTTGTTCTTCTGGATTTATATTTAAGGAGTACGAAAAAATTATAATTTTTGGAATCGTGGTATTGAATTTATGCGATCCGAAACTTTCGTCACACACACACACACACACACACACACACACACACACACAGAGATACACATACATACAGACATCATCGTAAAAATGGTAAAATCGTATTATATGGACCATAAAAAGTGTTTAAAAAAAATCATTATTGAATTTTTTGACCAAAGACAATACCTTCCTAACCTAAAGGTGAAGGAAGGTAAAAAAGATTGACTGAATTAGAATTATTTATAAGCTAACAATAGCTATTTAAGTATTAAGGGCAGTAAGTGCTCCCTACCGGTTGAGGACGGCCCTCTTTAAGTTCATAGTTTTGTTACTTATGAAACAGTTAAGGTATGGTGCAAAGATTTTTAGTAATTTAAGTGCCACTTATTAGTAAGTGCAACTTAACTAGTAACGGAGCAAACAGGCATTAGTACTTAAGTTTAAGTATCTGGGCTCAGGTATTTGTACTTAAATAGCACTGCTTGTCTAGTACTGCTTTAAATGATGGGCATATTATCATGTTTCTATTTGTGTACCCCTTTAAATCATAATATAACGCAAGCAATGATACTTGTGAACTTGTGATACATTTCGCAATATTTGGTATTTCCACGTTATTATTAAATATTTATAATTGCAAATGAGTTCCATGGTAACAACACAATTAATCATTACATTGTTTTGTTGAACATTCAGTGTTGCCAACAACCAACAGTTAAATGTCTCTGTTGATGTCGAATGAAATATTAGGAATAAATTATCTTCTATGCTAGCTCCCGTGAACTACCTACACAGAAAAAAAAAAACTCTTTTGTGGAATCAGCTTTATGTTAATGCTAATCTCATGCGATCATCGCCTTCGGAGATTTTTTTTTCATATTTATCACGCTTGTTCAGATAGACAACTTGAATTGTTGAATACTTTTGAATATAAATATTTGGAAATCAGCATTCAAATTTTTGGAATTATTAATTTGATAATGTTGGCATTTTGGAAAGATATTAATCAAAAGATTACAATAATAATATTAATGATAAATCTATTAACTCTTTCGATTTATACATCTTTCGATTCAACTTTTTTTTCTTGATTATCATATACATAATGTTAAAATTGCCAAAGAAAGTTTTGAAAGATGTTATACAAACTTGAAATTCGTAAATCTATCTATTGGTTAGGTGAACAGATAGCCAAAACGTCAAATTGTTGACGTTTTGGGGATCAAAATATTGGGCAGACACTATTTACCGAACCATATAGGACTGTGATGAAGGTGTATACATCGTACAAAGAGAGAAAGGACGTATTTCGCGCAAGGAGCTACAAAATTTTAAGCGGGGGAAGTCATACTAGAGTTATATTGATATTATTTTTAGATTCATATAATTAAAGTACTTCAAATGTAGTAGAAAAAAATCTGTTGTGGCCATCACAATACCTTTCGCGCCCTTTCCATTATGGTAATATATAAGTATTGTATTTAACATTTTTTGTACACACAAAAAGTTCTAATTACACCCCTAATCTTTATATTTACGTATTTTCTATAATTTTAAATTTATTTTATGAGCAAGTTTTCTCCATTTCTTTTAAATGTTCGAGGTTTTTCCAATCCATTAACGGGATTGGCGTTATTTCTGAAGGGTTCATGTAATATACCTATAATTTTAAATATATAATTAATAATACAATAAGAAATATTAAATATCCCAGAAAAAGCCTTCAATAGTATCTCTGAATTTTGGACACTGACATTAGTGACATTTATCTGTTAATTACAGACATTTTAATTTTTCAAGTAGTTACCATGGAGATGTTTGGACTATGAGCAGGCTGTGAGATTTACTACAACAGATTATTTTATAGATTATATATCTTTAAATCTATAGAAGGTATAATCAAAATTTTAAATATGTCGAATAGAGAATTTTGTGTTTTAATATTTGTAATAACATAAATATTCAAGAAATAATATTTAGAAGATTTTTGTTAAAATACTACTACTTCCGGTTGTCTAGTTGTTACCAGAATCTATTCAACTCTTCCCATTGCTGTTAGATTGAGGAATCCGTAGTTACATAGGTCATTAGTCTTATAGAATTTGAGAAATCGTTCCTCCAACATCCTAACACAAACACACACACATATCCAGACACACATACACACACACACACACACAGATATCATCGTAAAAATGTTACAATCGGATTGTAGGGACCTTAAACCGTGCTTTTATTTTCTATTTCTTATTTTAAGAAACATACTGTTCTTTATAGGAGTAGTTCAGTACGAGGTAGAATCAGTTCATTTCTTCCCTAAAAAAGAAAACGTAGAATACGTAGAATTGACGAAAGGTATTGTGCTGGCCAGCTCAGATTTTTTTAGTTACAACTTGTAACGTAACAAGCATAAGTTTTTCTTCTAGTTGTTGCTAAATTAAAATTACTCCACCAAAGAAATAAGTTCAAAAAATTTGGCACCAAAAAATTCTATGTATGTAGTTGCATTTCATAAACAGGGTAGATAACATTTGTACAAACTCTTTTTCCAAATAAACGCCTTCATTTTAGATTTTCATACTCATTTTATATTTAATTATTAAAACGAATCCCCGAGACAAAATTCCGCGTATCACTGTATCTTCTTTTCAATTCCTGAGTTAGTATAAATTTCTGAATAAATTTTTCTGCTCATTATTGTTATGAAATGGCTATTCAAGAGTTTAATTTCGTACGTGACAATTCATACACCAAAAAATTATTTACGGTTGGATTAGAAAATAGTGAATCGTGAATTACGACTTAATTGTAAAATAAAATAAGAGATCGCTGAAAGAGTCGGGTCGCAGCTATCGCATCTGCCAGACTGTCTGTGAAGTGCAGACCGAGAATAATCAGTTTTATTGCTTATAATAAATCCACGCTAACAGCCACATAATGCAACCAACCACAGACAACAGATATTGTTACTTTTTAATTATTTTGTATATCAAATGAAATAATTGATATTCATTTCATATCTCGTCCTATATATTCAATAATTTTTTGTAGCATTATATATTTAAACTTTGTAATACTTATTAAGTTCCACTTTATTTTTACTGACACTTACCGCTCAACTGCATAAGTGACACAACCATTATAACATTTCGTGCTCAGTGCCGGATTAAACCATGTGGAGGCCCTTAGGCAATCGAAATCTCGCCCCCCCCCTCCTAATAAGTTTACGATTTTACCCGCAACAATTCTAATAAAATAATTTTATTATAAAAACGATTAACATACTTTTAAACAAATTAATATAAAATGTAAATAAACGAATATATATATATATATATATATATATATATATATATATATATATATATATATAAACATTCATTTTTCTCAATTTTAAAGTACATAGTGAAATCTTTAATGGTTTTTTAATATATTTATTTTGAAATAAGTATTTTTTTAAAGGTTTTTCGTTGTTTTTCTGCCTTTACTAAAGTACACGTGTTAGTAATCAACCTATAACACTTTTTAAAAATGGTTTAAGTTGAAAAACTTTAAACTGTATTACTACGAATTTTTCGTTTTGTGGCATATTACAATAAGTCCTTCATTTATTGTAAATACAAAAATTTTATAGCATCGTTAATCGTTATGCAAAAAAAATTATTACAAAAATCAAAATGCTAAACACTGGTATTTGGTATTATAAAAATCGAGTTGTAACAGTAGGGTCTTGTAATATTGATTGACATTTTTTATTATTGTAATCAAGATTCCATTATTGTAAATAAGCATTTCTTTGTTGTAATCAAAATTTCTTTATTTAAGAATTCCTTTGTAATAAAAAAAATCTCAAAATCAAATCAATATTATTTTAATCTAATGTAGCGGGGCCTATTGGGTAATCCGGCACTGTTCGTGCTATGTCAAACTCATAAGATAAATGTTTTAAACGATATTGAATATGAATATAATTCTACTGAGAAGGATAAACGAACTAAATAAAATTAATTTAATAAACTATCAAATACCAAGGAGCGTGAATAGGAGATTAAATAATTAAAACCAAATATGTGAAAAATGAGATACTGACACTGACAGAAAATATTGTTATCCGTACGGCTATGAATCAAGATAATATATCAGGATTAATAAATAAACGTATGTTACAGCGGAAGTATTGTCAACAACGAGCATCGTTTTAAAATGGAATGTCCTAACTTAGTCGAAACAATATGAAAGACAAGCGTGTTGTATCCATCCTTTTCGCACATACTTGTGTGTTTGTAAATGAGAGAGATAAATGTATGCCAATTTGTTAATTCGTTCATGATACAGATGATCTTGTTCGGATATCTTTAAAAAAATTACTTATCAAAGCAGATTGGCATACACTCAGCAATGTGTCATGCCGAGATGATATATGATATATTTTTTATTTTGGTATAATTTGTTTAATGAAAATATTGTTTACCTTGAAGATAGGTACTTAAAAAGTATTTAAGTACCCTGAAAGGACTTTTTTTGATTGAATGAAAAGTTTTGTCTAAAAAATCGTATGGAATTTTAGTTCCAATCTGAGTAAATTTCTCCTCAAATAAAGAAATCTCGTTCTCGGAACCAACAATAAAATATTTAAACCTGAAAGTGTTTGTTTGTGACAGCTGACAATGTGTAATCTTATATCAATAGAGATCTACCGCAAAGAACTCTAATCTTGCGATAATGACGTGTCGGCAACAGCAAATAAAATATATCTTTGAAGTTTCCGGTTTTATTAAAGGACGTACAATCGTAAAAGATTGTTTATTCTAAAATTCACGCAATTTTATACAGAAAATATGATATTCCATTGTTTAGAATGATCACATAGATGATTATATTTAAGGTTATGTCAATGATAATTTGTTGTTTTTGTTGACATATGTAAATAAGTTTGTTATATATATATATATTTGTCTTTGGATACATACATATATGTATGTACATTTAATTTTAGAAAAAAACAAGACAAATATGTATTTTGTTTTTACTCAACATAATTATTTAATTATGATAATAATGAGGATGAAAATGATCTATTTATGATAGTTATTCCAAGATTAAATATGTATTAATACCATAATCTCAGAATAATTATTGTACATTATGTGACCAAATGATACTAAACTTATTATGTTTGAATTTCCTATCTTCAACCATCTTTGATATTAACGAGGTTTTCGCTCTTCTAGAGTTTTTGGCCATTGTTGTAATTAAGTTTATTATTGTTATAATCAAATTTGGTCATTGTTGTAATCGATTACCTTAAAAACCCTAATCACCGCCTTTCTGTAGATTATATAAAGGAAATAACAAAAGCAATGTTATTGTTTTTTTTTTTAAGTTTAGTATTGTCTGTAAGCAAATAGTTTGTTTGTTTGTTTGTTGATGTTGCTAACCTGTGACTGTTTATTGTAGATGTAGTCAGTGTGTTTGGCGGTGAGGGGGGCCAGGGGCCGTCCTGGGGCGCGACACTCACCACACCCTCAGGTACACCAGGGCCCAAGGCAAGCTAACATTCTGTACCACTCGCAAAACATAAAAAAAACACTAAAAAATATCAAAAATACCAGATTCACTTTTGTGTTTCGTTCTATAAGACATTGACATAAACAACATATATCATAATATGTTTCACTGTAACAGATGACTTGTTTGCGAGTGTTACAGTTGGTGCTTTAGAATTAGTTTACAACTCAATAAATAAATTTTCTTAAAGGTATTGGCAAGTTATTTTCGATATTTTGCAATGGCATTAATAAATATAAAATTGGAAGTTCACAGCTACAGTGACGTCATCTATAATGATTGACGCAGTAGTCCCCTCTGAGGTGAACACACTTGGTCCAACGTTTTTTAACTTTTCGATTCCCTCCCGAAAATGGTTTTCTTTGACGTCCTCAAAATAAGCATTTACTGCTTCGATGGCTTCTTCGTTGGATCGAAATTTCTTTCCAGCGAGGAACTTGGATGAGGGACGATTTCAAACCTCAGTTCGGTTAATTTGTGTTGAGCAATACGACTTGAATGAGCTGACGCATTGTCGTGGTAAAACAATTCCCGGGCGTTTTTCTTGAATTGCTGCTTTCAGCTTGTCTAAAAGTATGGCGTAGTATTGTCCAGTCACAGTTTTTCCTTTATCAAGATAATCAATTAGCAGAATGCCTTTGGCGTCCCAAAGACTGACGCCATCACCTTTCCTGCCGATTGAACTGACTTTGCTTTCTTCGGGGCCGACTTAGCATTTCCAATCCACGCTTTTGGAATCGACCGGATTATTCTTAAACAACTCCAAATTTTTATGCTCGAATGCGCTTTTGCTCCGAACTAAGCAAATGCGGCAGATGATTGTCACGATTGGACCAATTGATAGATTGTTTTAAAATTTCTTGACAGTTCATATGAAGAATTAAACAGAACAATGACATTGACACATAAGGTGTAGATGACGTCATCAGCTAAACTTTAACAAGCTATATTCAAACTCAATTTTTGTCAATACCTTTAAATAATTGGCATTACTTCTTGCAAGAATCTTGTAATTGTCCAAACATTGAAACACTTGAGTCATTCAAATATAAAATCCTGTAAAATATTGTTTGGACTGTTATCATTTGTTTCTTGCGGCACATTTGTAAAAAGAAACACAAAAACTAACCAAAAAAGTTTTGTAAAATATCAGAAGCCGAATTTGTTGAAAAGTTCAATTGTTCTAATGTTTAGATTTCTTTTTTGTTTCAGATCAATACACGTACCGTCATCAACAAGTACATATAACTGTTTTTCAAGATACTGACTATGTAATTTTATGTTATACTTATAATTAACCCTGCAATATTAACCGAACACCCTGTAAGTGTCACGGGCAAAATTCTTCGCTTACAGGCCAACATTCGCTTGCTGTTTACACACCCTGTATATAAGCCTTTTAGTAATAGTTTATGTTTATAATAATTAGTTTATTTTGCGGCAATAATATTTAATAATGTTAATGTTTTATATAAAATTATTTATATCTAAAAATTATTAATAGATAGAATATTTTTCTAGTCCTCACGGAAGATAAATAAACAATTTTTACCTAATTCAAAATTTTTAAATAAATTTTGACATTTGAGGTAGTTTTAATAATCAATTTTAAATTGTATTTCCAAAAATTATTGAAAAATTGTTTTTGGGAATATAAATATCATTTTCGTGCAATATAATCAAAATTGTAAAAGAATATTGTTAAACGTACTAAATATTATTCGTCATACTTTGTGAGCTTATGATGTAATATAACTAAACCTACCTGATATATAAGGGATGATTCAAAACATCCTATATCTATTAGATCAGCTAGAAAATGCTTGCAAATCATTGAATATATTTTGCTTGACAAAATGTACTTCAGTGTGAACGCAATATTGCCTTTATTTTCGATTAGATTTATCATATATTTATTATATTATATTTACTGTTAGATGCTTTAGAAATTGTACATTGTGCTTATAGAAAATATAAAAATATTTAATACTTATAGTTAATATTAATTACCCTTTAACAATAAATATAAAATATTTGTTATTTTAAGATTAATATATTATTTTGTAATATATAATTTTTTGCCACCAGATTATTCAACGAAGCTTAATACAGAATTATATGCCCTATTGGTAAGTAAAATAATTTATATTTGTATTTTTTTATAAAAACAAAAGAAATATATAGCTGCTTCCCTAATTATTTTAAGTAAAAAAGCTTCAAATAAAAAAGTTGTAGAGCTTAATATCTTGTATCTAAATCAATAAGTAAAATTAATTTTGCATGCTTTATAACGGCAGAAATTAGGTATAAAAATGTCGAGAATCAGCCCAAAAATTGTTGGCCTTGACAAGCAGATATGGAAGCCCGTGTCATGACAATTAGTAATTATGTACATAGATGTCAAATGTCAGAATTTTTCAATAAAAATATCAAGATTTTTTTAAAATTAACGTAGTTAATTTGTCACCAGGAGTGTGGAATTAGAAAATCACAAAATTTAGAATGAAAAATTATGATATATGATATATGTATATTCTGACACGGGCCCTCATATCTGCTTGTCAAGGCCAACATAGTCGCATGACTGTTCGCACCCTATTGTATCTAACATTTCTTGTATACCTACACTCTACACCAAAAATTCTACTTATATCTATTCCTTATATTTAGATTGTTTAATTTTAAATTAATTCTATGAAGAAATTTTGTTCTCTTCTAATTTTTCGAAATGTTTTCAATTCATTGTCGGGATTGACAGTATTTTTGAAGGGTATGTGTAATATAACTATAATTTTAAATATTTAACTATTAATACAATAAGAAATAATATAATGCATGTACTTGCCAGAAAAAATCTTCAGTAAAGTCTCTGGTTTTTTGACACTGACATTTATCTGTCAGTTATAAACATTTTGATTTTGAATTGGTTTCCATAACATTATTTGGGCTGTGAGATTTATTTCAATAGATTATTATATACCTTATATTTCTTTATCTCTAAATCTAAATGCTGCTATTACATTGGAAAATGTGCTTAAATCAGAAATATTATAATTTTTTTAATGAGTTGAACATATCTCATAATTAAAATAATTTATATACGGACCTATATATGATGCTAAATGGCGCCCAAAAAATTTGGTGCTTCAGGCGACTGCTTAGCCCGTTTATATCGCTCCGGCCGGCGCTCCTTGTGGAAGAACCAGTAGAATAAATACAAAATGTTAATAGGAAGTACTTGAAGTATGTGATTTACAGTCTTGTCACCATATTTGCTTCAGCATATTGTCCAGTTGCGTTACTTATATTATTGTATTATTTATTTGTACATTGATGTATACCATGTTTATACAGAAGTCTATATAAGGCTCTCATATTTTATATTGTTTATTTGTGATGTAGAGGGTGTTAGGTCTATGTCTGGTGTATGAGTGTGTTTGTGTTGGCAAGGCAATGACACATACCCCACGCACTTCAGCGAATTATCATTTAACAGTTAACTGTATTCGCATAAACACATTTGGCCATTTGTGTATATGGGAAATTCTCGTTTCGCATAGTAATCACCTGGGCGTATCTCTCCAACTTTAACTTGTCATTATTATTATTCATCGATGTAATTATTATTATGGAAATTCGGAATACTTCAAAGAATTACTATTCACAAGATAACATGATAAAACATAAGTACTGATTATATTAATAGCCTGTAACATAACTACGAGCCCAAACTTATAATAACGTATTTTCTAAAAGTTTTGCCACAAATTTCAATAATTACTTGTTGCTAAGAGAGGTATTGGATTCATGTTAAAAATCGTATATCCAGATTTTAATGATTCAGCACGTTTTAGGGTCCCTACAAAACGATTTTAATATTTTTACGATGATGTGTGTGTATGGATGTATATGTGTGGGGACGTTGGAAAGACCATTTCTCAAAAACTATAATACTTAATATCTGTTTAACTACATATTTATCAATCGGACATTACTGAGAACAGCTGAAAAGGTTTTGGTAATAATTGGACAACCAAAATTAGCTGATTCTTAAAAAAAAATTCTAAATATTATTTTTTTTTAATTTTTGTTCTTGCTAGTATTAAAGAGTAAATTCTCTATCTGATACAAATAAATATTCTATTATATCTTTTATAGATTTAGAGATAAAAATGTAAGGTATATAATAATCTATTGTAATAAATCTCACAGCCCAAATAATGTCATGGAAACCAAATGAGAAATTAAAATGTTTGAAACTAACAGGTAAATTTCAGTGTCAAAAATCCAGAGACATTACTGAAGATTATTTCTGGGAAGTACATACATTGTATAATTCGGAGAAGAAATGTACATGCCTAAAAAAATGTGTTTAGCTGTTCAGTACATAGATAGCGCTAGAAGTATTTGGAAATGTTTTCAGGAAGAAATACGTCAAACCCGCAAAATTTAAAACAAATATTTGACAAAGCATAAAAGTTTTGTAGCAAAAGCAAACATGTTCCGATTTCTCAGTAGCTTGTTATTGTTGTTGGCAATGATTTGATTCGTCGGTCACGTTGTTGTGTGTGTGTTGTGTGCCTGCGGTGAGTGGTTGCGTGTCCGGGGCCATGAGGAAGTCTCTGTGCGATGTATCCGGATGCGAATCTGGCGCTGGCCGTGTAATACGCGCGGTAGCCGGCGGGAGCCGTGACCGTCGACCCGTTATAAGTGGACGGGATCCATACGTGGGAGACTACACGTAATTGTACCTACTACACAAACCTAAGGTCACACACAAACACACACACACACACAAATAGATGATGCTCGTATGACATTGGTTTTCATATCATTTTTATTTAAAGTTTCGCAGTTCTTTCGTCCTCTTTACAGACTAGGCAGATTCTGGTTTCAGTTGTATTAATTTTATATAGATGATATTTCGGGGGACAAAGACCAACTAATAGTTGCTCGCCGTTTAGGGTGACACTGACATATTCTTCTTTAGCTTTTCCCATTCGTTAGAGGTCGCTATATTTTATTTTTTCTTCCACTCATTTCTGTTTTGCGTGTCGTTCTCATTTAGTTCCTTTTCTCTCAAGTCTTCAGCCAAACAGTCCTTCCAACTTGTCTTTGGTCTTCCTCTGTTTCTTTTACTTTCTACTATTAAGCTATTCATTCTTCTTCCAATATATTCTTCATCTCTCCTCATGACATGTTCAAACCCATGTAATCGTCTCTTTTGTATCTGACATCTGTCAATTTGAATTATCTGAATATATTAGCAATTTCCATGATTAGCATAGCAGGCTGATTTATGAAATTTCATATCTTTATAATTCTTTAACTCAAATCGTATAGACAGTAATATATTATTTAAGTTATAATAGTGTCAATAAGTTATATTTAGCTGCTAAAATCTTTAAATGAGGCTACTTCCAGTTGACCAATTATAACCAAAATCTAATCACTTGTTTTTCTGGATGTATAACTTGAGGAATACGAAAAAAATATAAATTTTGGAATCGTGGTATTGAAATTATGCGATCCGAAACTTTCGTCACACACACACACACAGACACACATACATACAGACATCATCGTAAAAATGGTAAAATCGTATTATAAAGACCCTAAAACATGCTTATTCACTAAAAACTCATCATAGTATTTTTTGACTAAAGACAATACCTTCCTTACCTAAAGGTGACGAAAGGTAAAAATTGGACCTTGATTGGCGAACTGTATCATACCTTAACTACTTTGTCCTGTTAGACAATTTAAAAATGTTATCTACAGTAGTTTAGTTGTTTGTTAAGTATTTATAGTTCAAAAACAAATCATAGATTGGTGAAACCATCTCCCATGGTTCATCCCGGGTATGATCTAGAAGTAGATTCCTGTGGGAACTGGAACATCGCTTACAGCAAGCTCACTTCCCGTTGCGCGCAACAATCAACAAATTAGTGAAAAATGCGGAACCCATCTTCGGATCTCGAGAACAAGGTATACTAGCCATAGCAAGCGAAGCCAGCTATATACATCGAGTGCTGTACTGCAACCTCTACTCTGCAAATTACCAGCCCATGTCGCCCTAGGGCATCAGACAACATGCAGATATACACTCGAAAATTTCACAGGCACAAGAAGAGAAAGATAGTAAGACTACGAAACAAGAATAAATATATGCGCTCACAAATGAAAATGAAAATTGTGATTGAATTTTTTTGCTGCCTAGTTATTCTGACATTTTTACCGATCACCACAGTAAGTAATATCTGTCATTGATTTTTTTTTGGATTTATGATACTGTGGTTTAAGGAAAGTACGAGCCCAAACTTATAAATGTTCGACTGGTTCACACTTTCAATAAATTTTAAAACCACGTGCCAACACACTTAAAAAAAAATCTCGACATTTTCATTTTATGTTGCAAAGGGCGCGAAGCCTTGGTAAGAAGATATGGGGGCCCGTGTCAGAATGACAGCTAGTAATAATGTACATAGGTGTCAAGTATCATAAGTTTTCATTCAAAACATTATGATTTTCCAAATCCATGTGGATTATTTGCCTCGACAAATATATTCCATACTATTGATGACAAATAAACATCAGAATATTTTGAAATTTTGTATGAAAAATTATGGCATATGACAATTGTGACATCTATGTAAATAACTACTAGCCGTCATTCTGACACGGACCCTCATCAGCTTGCCTAGGCCAACAAAATAAAAAGAAGAAATACAATAAAAACAGAATCCCCACGCTACTGGCGCAATTCAACAACTAAAAACATGTCAAGCAGAGTAAACAATTAACCTCGTAGGTCGCCAAAGAATAAACTATTGAAAAATCCACTAAATAGAATAGAAATAGAGCGAAAATAATCAGAATAGGGATATAGGTAAGACACTAATTCGAAGTAAAACATATTTTACATAAATAAACACTAGAGGAACATTTGAAGTATAATTACAACAAAAAGTAGAGAAGCGAAACGTCAGAAAGAATTTATTGGACGAAACACTATAAAAATATATAGATACACGAGGGATGAACAGAATAATAGTAACAATGCTACGAGGGAAACTATATTTAGATGATAGGAAGGTACGTATATATAGGGCAATACGATTCTGGAGCAAAAATGTTATAGCGTGAATTTTAAACCGTTACAACCCAGTAAATAATATTAGTATTATTTAAGATCATCGATAAGTGTCATAGCTCAACAACTACTCGATCTGCACTCCCCTCCGAGCCTGTACCCCAGGCCATGGCCTAGGTTAGCCTTATAGGTAATTTAAATCCGGGCATATTTGTACAAATATTAAATAACATAAAAAGCAAAGTTATTGTTTCAAGAATAAATATTTAATTTAATATAAAAAATAATTATATATTATTTAATCGTTTATTTCTGTCTACAGTGCGCAGGCCTTCTGTCTGTTGCTACATCATTAACAAGTATTAGATAACTAATTATTTAAAAAACTATAAATACTTCACACTTACGCAGCACAGGGTTATTTGCAATTTGTTTTGCGTAGTGAAAGGATGGTTGTACTCTCCTGGTTTGCTGGACCGTGCTCGACCATTCCTTTCTTTTGTTTTTATACTTTGCTGTAGTCAAATTTGTGGTAGTCACCTCTACCCATAAAAATAAATTATTTAAAATTTAAAATCTTAATAAAATAATAGACCAATCGAGGGACAACGTGGGATATTTATTTGGATATTGGTATTTTGGTAAACTGTCCAGGTTTATCCTGAGACAAGGTATGTGCAAAAAGACTTCCCAGCAAAATGAAAATTTATCGTTTTTTTGCTTTGAAAATAGATTTTTAATATTTTTGTCAATAACACTATATTTGTTACATAATAAACAATTAAAAATTGAAATTCAATTCAATATTATGCAATAAATAATAGATACCTATTTGTTGCTCCAATTTAATTTTACAAACTAAATTTTATATAAATTTTTAAAATTTTTTAGTCAAGAATTTAGCATTGTCCTCAATTTAATAATTGTTGTTATATCCGTAATTTGGATATAAGTCATAGCAATACAATGAATTATATAATTAAAAGTTTAATATTTTAAAATAAAGTACTGGTATTACATAATACATAAAATACAATTTTTAATTAAAATATAATTTTTGCAAATTAATATTTACCCATTTTCATAAAGTAGAAAAATAAATTACAATATTTTATTATTAATTCAAACTATTTAAAATTTACATTTTCAATATTTTATTTATGGAATAAACATTGTTGACATGTATTTTTCCAATTATTTATTTAAACATAAACTACCAAATAAAAAATAAGATAAATGCCACACCCATCAATGGGTCATAAACAGGCTTGTATAAAATAAATTTTTATTTCAATTCTAAATGAATACAAAACTGAGTACAATATGGCATATAAAGGAATGACAGTGTGTGAGTGATTGGGTAAGCGAAATCTTGCTCTATAAAATTGCCCGGGAAATTTTATACTGTGAGACTAGCTTTAATTAAGTTAGATGTAAGGTAGCTTAGGATAAGTTAGTTATAAGATAAGGCGCCATATTTGTACTCAGTTTTTTTTTGTTGTTATTAATAAACAATTATTTTAATATATTTCTATTTTTAATAATTCATAATAAAAACTTGGGAAAATCCTGTCAACAAAATATATTTCATTAGAAGGTTCATTTTTTAATATTTAATCATTTTTATTTTAATTTATAACTTTAAATCCCGCGATCAACAATTGTAAAATAAAGGAAAATTTATATATTAATATAATATGTACTTTTCATACCTAAATTTTTTAAAACAATTACAATTTTGCTGGGAAGTAGCTGTACATTGCAATGAATGTTCAACTTTTAATAAATGAAAAGATAGACAAAAATAATTAAGAATGAAAGATATGTGAGTGAGTGTGGATTGTATATTAAAAAAAAAAACAAAAAAAAAATAATAAGAAAACCAATTGTTATTTATGAATGATCCCCTGAATGTTTTGTATGATTGAGGTTTATTTTAGGCAAAATATGCCACACCTAATAATTGGTAAAAGATATATGTTACCATTTTTATTCAGACAATAATATTTTGTAATTATGTATTTAGTTGAAATGAGATTGTCAGGGTCTTTAGGGAAAAGATGTCACACCCAACTATGGGTAAATAACATTATAATATAAACATATTTGTTCAGTTGTATCAAAATATTTTGCTTTTATTTTATAATTAAAATGAATAGAATAATGAATTATAAGTCAAATAAAAACATTCATTGCAGTACAGCCTAGTTAAGTTTAGTTTAAGGGGGCGCGTCGTCATCCTAACTTTAACTTTTAAATCTAACTTAAACGCTAGTTTTCGTTCGGGTGAATTTGCTCGCGCAACTCGGCATAAGGCCCGGGTCGTTAACTACCGCGTATCCCGGCATAAGGTCCGGATCGTTTCCGTTCCGTTTACAAAATATTAGGCCAGGATCCTACAGGACCTGGGCAACGGGGGACAACGTGGGATATCATCACCAGCCTAACTTTAACTTTAAAATATAACTTGTGAATTTGCTCGCGTAATCCGGCATAAGGTCCGGGTCGTTAATTTGTCGCGTATTCCGGCATGAGGTCCGGATTGTTTCAGTTTTGTTTATATTCGCTGGAGCAACCAGACATGAGGTCTGAACCTGGACAACGGAGGAGGAGAGATTGGGGCACGAGCACGTCTTCAGGGCCAGCTACATCGCGAATTAAAGACGCGAATATATAGTCGAAATTTGTTGCGAATCGGGCACGCGAAATTTTGTACAGATAGTATTATGTACTTAGTTTTATTTTTTGTTTTGTGTCGCGGATGTTTTTAACAGTAGTTTGGGGTTTGCTGGGTTAATTTTTGCCACAAATTCGTTCACGAAATCGATTTATATTGATATATTTGGGGTGGGATTTTGGGATTGTTTATATTATATTATATTATATATGCTCGTATATAGTATAAATATAATATATTTATTTTGTGTGTATGCTTTTTTCTAGCGCACTGGGTATTCGACGTGGCAGTACCCCAGGTACTGTCAATGAATACTCATCAGATTCCGCCGAAAGTCTCTCGCGGGCATGAAAATGCTCGGTGGACTTTATACATGATAAAAAATCCTTTGTTGTAGATTGCTAGAATTAGTACCAGCAGCTAATTTCGTAATCGCAATAAAGTCGTTTTTTATCGTGAGGTGAGCAACCCTTCTCCAAGAAAACTGACCCTCTCCGTAAGGGCTGCACAGGGTTGGTATTCGCGGAGGAGGAGGGCGCGGTCGTAGGTCCAAACACTGTAGGGTATATTACGATGTGCAACAGCGCATCGGCGTATGCATAGCAGTGTTTGGATCGTGCTTGTCCCCAGCAGGCCGTGTCCATGAACAAGCCACAATAGGTTCATTTCATCTCATTATCATTTTTGTTAGGGTTTCAGGCGCGGGCGATTCTTTTTAGCTAATATGAGATCGTTAGGGTTTTGTAAGACATCCCGGTTGTGGTTTAGACCGGGGTGGCTCTGTCCTCAACTCCTTTGAATCGCAGGAGGTTTGGACAGGGTTCCCTGCCCAAGTGGAGAGACCTTGTCGTGGTGGCAGGGCTTAACCAATCCCCGAAGGGATGGGACCAACGTCTCCACAATATAAATTATTTTCTAGGTTCTTCAATTCCTTCAGTTGAAATATAGTTTTGTAAAATTATTGTTACATAACATTTTAAAGATATAAAATACAAACACACATAAAATCGTCATTTCGAAAAAAATAAAATACTGCCGGAAAAATCGAAGACAAGGTATGAAAGAACATATAGAATATTTAAAGAGTGGTGTCGATATCAACGAAATAGTATTGCTGGCATATTTTAATGAAAGATCGAGGTTATGGTACGAATATTCTATGTTAAAATTAACAATGTTTGTTCATGACAATATAGACGTAACGAAATTCAAGCAACTTATATTATTTCTAAAGTGGAAAAATGATGGTTACCTTCCAAAAACATCTGATGTGACCAACACAGTACCTCCCGCCATTTACCTATGTATATAATTTTTATACTACTTTATAAATTTATCGATACAATATATAGAAAAAGTATTAAAGCAAACTTGTAGAAAATGAAATAATCTTTAATTTTTATAATAACAAATTGAGAAAAAAATACATTTAAAGGTATTTTTTGAAGAAAAACTATCTTGAGCTTCAAGTAAACTGCCATTTCCGGTTATCCGATTGCCACCAAAATCTAATCAGATATTTACATATTAGAAAAAGGTAGAAATACAAAACTTTCTGAGTGATAGTATTTGAGTTAGAGCGTATACACTATTCAGGATCCACACATACATACATACATACATACACACAGACATCATCGTGAAAATGTTAATATATATACCTATATACCTCCCTTACCAAGGGTAGCGGGAGGTAAAAAGCAAAAAAAATCACAAAAGAAATTGACAGATTCCTTAGTTGTGCCCGACGATAAATATCTACCGTGAAAAGTTGCAATGATATTTGGTATTGCTGGGGCATGTCGGATTTCATATGGAATTGTTGAAAACCTTATTCAATACAAAGAATGTAGTAATAGTACTACAGTAAACATCCCGAATATTGTTAATTCACCCATAATTAACATTGAAAACTTCGATCAAGCATAGAATTTATTAATACAGTAAACATTCCGAATATTGTTAATACACTTTTAATTAACATTTAAAATTGTTCAAATTGTATCATTAATGTTTCTATAAATAAATAAGTTCATATAGTTTATATGTACTTATTTTTTATTTACTTTTGTATATTTGTTCTGTTGTTAGGGGTTAGGGTATTTGACCATGTGCGGTAAATCGACTTTACTGTCCTTAGTTACGATTTGTTTATATTCAATTCAATTTGTTGCTATCGTTAGTGGATAAATTACTTTCCATTATTGTCGACTTTTTTATAGAATAATGCTAATTTACCAATGTGGTAGCGAGAAAGAAATATATTGTAATATATTACTTACTTTTGCTGAGTTTTGTTCACAGATATCGGTAAGGATGCTAACATATTCACTTCACGGGCACTAGTTGTAGGCGTGGAGAATGCACCACATATGCTTCACTTTTAATTAAAATCATCGTTTCGGTAATAATAATTTACTAGCTCACATTGTCTTATATTAACTAGCTCAGTGAGACCGTACCTTGTTGGAAAATTCTTGCTCATTTTGGTTTTTTCGTTTTCATTCTAATAAATAAATACATCAATTAGTTAATATTGAGTAGTGAAGGTGTTAGTTAGTGTTGGTGGAACATTTTAGTGTTTTGTGACCCAAGCAGAATCAATTGAACTTTACTGTAAGTTTATATCTAATATTTAATATCTCAATTATTCTGTTGAAGTAAAATTTCGCACGCAATTCAAAGCAAAGGCTTCTTGCGAAAGTAATCAGGTTATCCTCATAAACATTGGAATTCCTTTCACTAATGTTTACATCTCGTGTAATTGATATTTGTGATTTATTTTGTTGTAATCTAATGTAAAGTAGTCAAATGCAATGTAAGTTTTGCATACTTGGCGATGTAATGATTTTAATGATGTTTATGGACAACATATACAGAATATGGGAGTTAATATAACATTGGAATTACATATTTATACATGCAATATAAGTGGATATATATGAACAAATATTATACATACGTAAACGAGGGAAATATATTGTACTACATAGTACGTAGGTTGGATATATTACATGGTTTGACATTAATTTGTATGGTTTATTATATTACATATGGTATCGCAACATACACTTGTATTAGATATATGAACTACCGTTGCTTTTAATTAATTTTACAACTTTAATGTTTTAAACTGTTTTTCATTATATATTTATTGACAGTTTATATTGTACAAAGGTTAGTTTCATATATTTATATTATTATGGAATGTTTTTCATAATATATGTAAAAATAAATATTTTATACCAATTCATATGACTCGAATATAATTACAAGATACAAAAAAATTATAATCTCACATACAAATAGGGTAAGTCAAGGAGAGTTGATCCGCATTTCAAAAAATCTGTTGTAGCCATCACAATACCTCTCACCACTTCCATTTTTTGTTACATAAGTATTGTATTTAATATTTCTTGTATACCTACACTCTACACCAAAAATTCTACTTATATCTATTCCTTATCTGTAGATTTTTAAATTTAAATTAATTCTATGAAGAAATTTTATCCTACTCTTCTTATTTTTCCAATTTATTGTCGGGATTAACAGTATTTCTGAAGGGTACGTGTAATATACTTATAATTTTAAATATCTAACTATTAATACAATAAGAAATAATATATGTATGTACTTCCTGGAAAAAGTATTCAGTAATGTTTCCTGATGCTGACATTTATCTGTCACAAACATTTTAATATTTCAATTGGTTTCCATGGCATTATTTGGGCGGTGAGATTTATTACAACAGATTATTTTTTATATTATAATCTTTTATCTCTAAATCAATAAAAGAAATAATAAAATATTTCAATGTATCGGATACAGAATTTAATCTTTAAACAAGAACAAAAAATTTCCAACAATAATATTTAGAAGATATTTTTTTAAGAATCTGCTACTTCCGGTTGTTCAATTGCTACCAAAACCTTTTCAACTCTTCCCATTAATATCCGGTTCCTACTTCCGGTTATCCAATTGACGCTAAAGTCTAATCTTCTTTCCATATTAGAAGAAGGTAGAAATACATGGTTTAAAAAGTTTCTGAATGATAGTACTTGAGTTAGAGTGCCCAGAAGATCCACACACACATACACACATACACATATACACATACACACACACACACACACACACACACACACTCACACACACACACACACATATATACACACCCCCAGACATCATCGTGAAAATGTTAAAATTCGATTATAGGGACCTTAAAACGTGGTCATTTATCAAAATCTCGATATGCGATTTTTAGCACGATCCATATACCTCCCTTACCAAGGGTAGCGGGAGGAAAAAATGTACCTAAGCTATATTTTAGGTTTTCTGAGCATTGTTTTAATAAATTAAGATTGCAGCAAAAATTTAAGTTATTTTATTTGTTTTTTGATGTCCTAATGGAGCAGACTAGTATGCCCAGAAATAAGTAATAGGCCTTGATATATTTATTTATTTATGATTTCTTATATTACCCAATTCTGGGTTTGTTAATCTCCTCTTATCCACAGTGTCTATAAAAGAACAAAAGTATCATCATTGCTATTAAATTCCAACATTTTCACTGTTCAGTATCTATCTACTTTTACTACTATACAACATCTATTTTCTAATATCCATTATGTATTTCTTCCATCAATTCTATCATCAGTTGTATATGTTATACGAGCATAGTGAACGTATGGTCGTATATGATTGTGGCAGGAATGGTTATGAATGGACAGTTAAGTTAGTACGATGAGTAGCCGCGGGCGGCGCTTGTGAACGAGGCGCCGTGATGGTTCTCACACCCGCGTACTTTCTCCAGCTCGCCGAGACGGCCGCGTCCACACAGGACCGGACCCATTGCATTTGCATACCAAAAACAAACTGTAATGATCGGGAAACCAACATATTCAAGAGAAGCAAGTTTTTGAGAGAGAGAAATTTTCCATTCGTTAGGGGTCGCTATTTTTTATTTACTTCTTCCACTTATTTCTGTGTTGCGTGTCGTCCTCATTCAGTTCCTTTTCTCTCAAGTCTTCCGAAATACAATCCTTCCATCTTATCTTTGGTCTTCCTCTGTTTCTTCAACCTTCTACTACTATGTATTTATTCTTCTGCCAATATATTATTCATATCTCTTCATGACATGTTCAAACCAATGTAATCGTCTTTCTTATATTTATCTAGAAACTTCCATCACTCGAGCCATTTCCCTTAAACCTTTAATGCCCAATCTTTCCGTTTTTTCCCCAACATCTATCTCAAAATCCTTATCTCTACTACATTCATTTTCTTTTCATTGATATTGACATCTGTCAATTTGAATTATCTGAATATATTAGCAGTTACCCCCTTATTTTATTACTTTCCGTATCTTCCCGTGCCTTCCACAACGTCTATTTTAACATCCTCATCTCTGTCACATTCATTTACTTTTCATTGATACTGACATCTGTCAATCTGAATTATATATTCAAATATATATATATATATATATATATATATATATATATATATATATATGTATATATATATATATATATATATATATATATATATATATATATATATATATATATATATATATTTCCATGGTTGGCATAGCTGGCTGACATGAAATTTAAATATCTTTATAATTATCTAACTCTATATCTGTTGAATATGAAGTATACAATGCAATCAAATCGTATAGAGAATAATATATTATTTAAGTTATAATAACAATAAAAGATATTTAACTGAGATTTTTCAAGAAGAACTGTTAGAATTTTCAAATTTTGGATGAATACGAAAAAACTGTAATTGTTGGAATCGTGGTATTGAGTTATGCGAGCCGTAACTTTCGTCACACACGCACACACACACACACACACACACACACACACACACACACACATACATATAGACATCTCCGTAAAAATGGTAAAATCGTATTATATGGACCCTAAAACATGCTTGTTCAATAAAAACTCATCATTTTTGACCAAAGGCAAAACTTTCCTTACCTAAAGGTGACGGCAGGTAAAAACATAAAAAAAGTTGTTGCATCTAAATCTTATCAATTAGTATTGGCAATTTTATAATGAATTAATCTTATTGCAAATTACATGATTGTTTCTTGATTTGCATGAAGAAATATTCTTGGAATTCCATGCCTATAAGTAATTAAATTTTCACTTTCTTTGTGTTTAATTACAACAAAATTAGCAACATTATTGTTACTGTTGTGTGTGCGTTTGTAAAGGTTATTCCAACACCCACGCACCTCATCGCATCGCTCGCCTCGGTAATATATTCAATTCACGGTGAGCGACGAAAGCTGTTCTATAGTCAATTTGAATATAAACACCAGAGACAATATCCTACACACCCTAATACTGTTGTAATAGTTGATCGCAGAAGATATTTTTATAGGATGAATACTCATCTTGGAATAAATTCATTTCTACCAATAAATCTTGCGGCAGTAATTAATATACCAATGGTAATGAATTAAATAGCATTCCATGGACATTCACTCATACGTAATTGCATAAAAGGGCATTACTGTAATTTACAATCCGTAAAATCCGGGATGTCATATTTACTATCACTGCATTGTAGATGCGATGGTAAGCAGTGGCGTACACAGGTTATTCCATTAAGGAGCTCTTCAATTACACTAAAAATTGAGAGGTGTCTTATTTTAAATTTGACTGTATCTGTCAAAAGATATATGAATATAACAACAAATTATAGTAATAATAAAATAATGAATTTATGTCTCGTTTTCAAAGACGGATGTGGCCAGCATATTACCTTCCGTCAATCCTGTATATTATGTACAAATTTCATACAAATATTCTTGCGGAAGATCCTATATTTCTAGTAAAATTATTTCAACAAACTGTCAGTCAAAATTTTCTTAATATAGTAGCTGTTTCCATGGTTATTATAGCATAGCTGGCTGATTTATAAAATTTAATGTCGTTATAATTCTGTAACTCTATATCCATTGAATATGAAATATAAAATGCAATCAATTCTTATAGATAAGAATATTCTTTAATATTTATAATAATATTGGAGTTATCGAGGCCGAAATTATAGGCTCACACGCACACACATATATAAACAAACACACACATACAGCTACTATCATAAAAATAGTAAAATCGTATTGTAGGGACCCTAAAATATGATTTTTCATGAAAAACTCACTACCGATTTTTTGAACAAAGACGATACCTACCTTACCTAAAGGTGACGGAAAGTAAAAATTGAATTAATTTCTATGAGATAATATGGGATGCAAAATAGATTTTATAAATATTTTCTTCCTAAAGATATAATAAAGAACATTGGTAAGTGTAACGGATAAAATATTTAACGTTCTTTAATATTTGTAAAAACATAAATTATTGTCAAAAATAATTTTAAATTAATGTGGTTTAATGTAAAAACAACCAATGTCCCAATTTAGTATTTTTTTTGAATTAATAATTCAATTCATTTCTATGTAAAATAATTTCAAAACTTCTGTTACATCTTGTGTTCATTTCTGAATTAATTATATACATATATTTCATATTTAACTTGTTAGAAAATAGTGCAAAATCTCTCGCTGCTTCGCGTAGTATTTTTTTAACATATTATTTTGTATGTTTTCTACGCTAAAACAAGTAGATCTACATATTTCAATTTCGAACACAAGTTAGCAAGTAACAATGTAAAAATAGAACTTTGGTTTGTGCAAGTCTGCTACACCTTAATGTTAGCGCGCGCTGCTAAGTATATATTCACGATTTTATTAATATTTTATTTTCTTGAATTTATTTATAAAAATTGCGAATTTCAACAGGCTGGTGCTGCCACCAAACAACAAAAAAATATTCTACTAGGATGATAGAATGTTTAAATAATAATATAACATAGAATTTTGTATAATTGGTGTTTTAAAGTGTTTTAAAGTATAAGATTTTAAAGTAATTCTTGTGGTGTTTTCTGCCCTATAGCTGTGAGTGCCTTTGAGGTACCAGCTAACAAACCTTCATATAAAATAATAGACATAATATATTTATATATGAATACAAAATAACTCGTAGAAAAAATTAAATGGACGATACAGTGGTTTCTTTTAGACAACGAAGTTTAGTTTTAAAATTTGTTTTCCTTTTGAAAAATCCTTCTTCTTAAATGTTTTCATTTTGGGGCAGTTCCATACTCCTATTCTTCGCTTTTTTTTATTTTTGCAATTTTATTCTTGTTAAAATGAACGTCTATCGTCTAACGTCTACCTTCTTCTCTAATACCGTATATTCGCATTAATCTTCCTATCATCAGTTGGCCGGTGTGACAGTGTAAGCTGAGTGCGAGGGCGTATGGGCACAGTGCACCAGTCAGGGTGTGCATGCGTGCACGCCGGCATGCACCGGGATTTATGATGATAAATGCCAGGACGATTTATCATCACGAAGAATAGATTTCATTTTTGTTATAGCTTAAGAGTTCGGTAGAACAAGTAATTATATCTACGTGGAGGAGGAGGATGTTATTGAGAGGATGAAGAAGAAATAAAAGAAGAGAGTTCAATAATAAATATATAATCTATTTGTCTAGAAACTTTTATTACCGAAATCTGCGATTGGTACACCCAGAAACGGGTAAGAATCTATGAGTATATTGCGCTAATTCTTGAAACAATATGAAGAATATTTGTTTCCAATTCCAACTATGTATATTGTCATTGTTCACTGTTGTTTGTCTGTGTGAGAGAAAGTAATTTGAATAGAATTAATAGAACAATTCGCGCGCACTTGTTACATCACATATACGTGGGTGCAGCTGAGCTGAAGAGCAGTGAATATCATCTTCGACACTCGGACTAGGCGCGATCGTAACATTCATCATGAATAAATTATCCTCAGCATTGTTTAGGAGTCAATCCTGTATTGTACCGTCATATCGCGCTACGCCTTCACCGTGACTTACTCGGTGCAAGAGGTACCTAACTCACTCTGTCCTACACAACCGATTCCAATTGTTAGAGATGTCAATAAAAGTAAGGAAACTAGAAGTTTATTTTTTATCTCAAATTAAAAAATCTGTTGTGGCCAACACAATACCTTCCGTCAATCCTGTGTATTATGTATAAATTTCATACATAAAGTTTTTTGCGAAGGATTCTAAATTTCCAGTAAAATTATTTCATAAACTATGCAAATTGCACGACACTAACATCTTCTTCTTCTTTAGCTTTCCCCATTCGTTAGGGGTCGCTATTTTTTATTTTCTTCTTGTACTCATTTCTGTTTTACGTGTCGTTCTCATTCAGTTCCTTTTCTTTCAAGTCTTCCGCAATACAGTCCTCCCATCTTATATTTGGTCTTCCTCTGTTTCTTCAACCTCCTATTACTAAGATATTCATTCTTTATCCAATATTCATTTCTCCTCATGACATTTTCAATCTAATGTAATCATCTCGCTTGTATCTTTCTAGAAACTTGTAACACTAGAGATATTTCCTTACCTATCTTTCCGTGTGTTCCTCAACATATACTTCAACATCCTCTTCTCTGCCACATAAATTTACTTTTTATTTATACTGACATCTGTCAATTTGAATTATATGAACATATTAGTCCATGTTTAGCATAGCTGGCTGATTTATAAAATTTAATTTCTTTAAAATTCTTTAACTCTATATCTATTGAATATGAAGTATAAAATGCAATCAAATCGTATAGAGAATAATATATTGTTGAAGTTATAATAATGTTAAATGTCAATAAATCATATTTAACTGTTAAATCTTCAAATGAGGCTACTTCCGGTTCACCAATTATCACCAAAATCTAATCAGTTGTTCTTCTGGATGTAACCTTGAGGAATACGAAAAAATATTTTTTGGAATCGTGGTATTGAAGTTATGCGATCCGAAACTTTTGTTACACACACACAGACACATACACACACATACATACATACAGACATCATCGTAAAAATGGTAAAATCGTATTATGCTTATTCACTAAAAACTCATCATTGAATTTTTTGACCAAATACAATACCTTCCTTACCTAAAGGTGACGGAAGGTAAAAATATGGACTAAGGTTGTTGTGCAATAGTATCACAAAATGAGGTATTTCGATTTATTCTCTTCAAAACCTTTACAATAAGTGTTCTTTGCAAGTAATGAATATTTTAATTAATTACCAATAATTACTTGCAAAAGTTAAGATTGATAATGACTTCTGGAGAATCTTCACCTTTGACTTGACTGCGACAAATTCCACAGATGCAGTCAAAAAATAATAAGTATGATGCTTGGCTTGTACTTTTATCATGCGTTCAAAATTTACTCGTTACGTATTTACATCAATAAACTCGTAACTGTAACTACCTAGTTCGAGTGTATTTATTTATAAATATAGTTCTCAAGGGCTGTGTTGCTGTTGAAGATGATCACATCTCTAGCAAAAAGTTGTGTAACCTACATCTTTTATCGCTTCCTTATTGAGTTTTTGTTGAATGATCGGTGATGAACTTGTCAGGAGTTTTTGTCCTGAAGCCTAGCTGATTACCGCAGTACATACAACACTTGGTCGGTGTACGGTAGTGTTAGTAGCTACAGCTACAAGAACATGGAACACCGAACAAACACTCGACAGCACGCAGAAGCGCAAAAACACCACACTACGTGGGAAGATGCTATGCGGAAGATGATATCCAGGAAAAATAGCTAGCAAACAATTATTGGGATGTAAGAGTTAATTAGCGGTTACTGCAGCAGGATTAGCTGTTTGCCTTTCGGATTCCGTAAATACAATGAAAAGTCACAAATCAACCAATAAAAGTTACATTATACACATTGAAGTATTGCATGATTTTTTTACCTTCCGTCACCTTCAGGTAAAGAAGATATTGTCTTTATTCAAAAATTTTGATAGTGAGCTGCTAATGAATAAGCACGTTTTGGGATCCCTAGAATGCAAATTTACTATTTTTACGATAATGTCTAAAGGGTTTTTCATTAAGAGCGACGCATTTTGTTTTTTTCAATTAAAAGACTTGTGGGTTAGTTATTAAAATGATTTTTATTTCGAAGCAGAAGCGCTGGCACGAATGAATACGCTGGACCCAATTTTCCATGACTCGAGCATATAAATCGGCCGAAATATCAGGAATTTCGCGTTCGATGTTGGCCTGCAGCTCTTCTAACGTTGCTGGTTTGTTGGCATGTTAAATCGCACGAACGAGGCGGCCATTCGCAAGCACCGTTGCGTGAGCTAACTCGCTCGCCGAACTTGGTCTGCAATAATTCGATTGTGTCGTACGCTGTATGGCACGTTGCGCCGTCCTGTTGGAACCACATATCGTCCACGTTCATAGCGTCGAGCTGGTCCCAAAAATACTCCGATATCATGGCCCTGTAACGATCGCCGTTGACGGTTGTTGGCGCGCCGTTTTCATCAAAAAAGAAAAATGGGCCGATGACGCCGTCGGAATGAAAACCGCACCAAACAATTAATCTCTTCGGATAAAGTTGAGTCTCGTACATCACTTCAGGCTGCTCACTCGTCCAAATGCGACAATTTTGCTTGTTGGCAAAACCATTGAGCCAGAAGTGAGCTTCATCCGAAAAGATCTTGTGCGATATAAAGTGAATTTTGATAAAAAAAAGTTCAATAATTTGCAAACGTTGTTGACACGTGTATCTCTCCATGATTAAATGGCATAGACTGACGTTTCAAAATGTGAAAGAATTGCGAAGCCAACTTCCCTAATCTTTGAGAAGTGTCAAAAACAAAATGCGTCGCTCTTAATGAAAAAGCCTTTATATCTCTTACTATATAAAATAAGTAACTTTGGCGCTGCTGCCTCTATAATTCAATTATTAAGATCGTATCTACATAATCACACACGTTGTGTCTTCTTTTTTTGAATCTTTCAAATTTGTTGCTTATTCAGACGTACCGCAAGGATCCAATTTAGGGCCGCTTTTATATATTTTGTTCATGAATGAAATAATTTCTTCATTGAACTGTAATGTTCTTGCATATGCTGATGACATCAAATTATATTTAAGTATTTATACCCCAGCTGCTACACTTCAATTGCAAACCAACATAGATTTAATGGTCAATTGGTGTATCAAAAACAAATTAAAATTAAATATTGACAAATGTTGCATAGTTACGTATACACGTAAAAAATCTTTTGATGGTGGAATACAATATGCAGAATATATTCTGTAGTAATTTTATGTTCATTTCACTTGGAAATCGGCTAGCAAGACACTAGGTTTTCTTATGAGAATTTCTATTATGTTCTAAAATCTTTATATTTAGAATTTATAATGAGTAAATTTGAGTATGCTTGCTTAATTTGGTACCCATTTTATCATTATCAAAGTCTAGCTCTTGATCAAATCCATCGTAATTTTTTTAAATTTCTTTCATGTAAAATAGATAGGTTCTATCCAGTGAGAGGTATAGACCAGGATTCCTTATTACAACGTCATTCCATGCAGTCCCTGGCTGAAAGGAGAGAACAGTCTTGTGCTCGATTTCTTAATCGTTTGATAACCAACAAAGTTGATGCCTCATATCTCCTGTCCCGGGTGTCAATTCACGTACCACGACTGCAGTCCAGATATCCTAGGTCCTTTCATCTGCCAACTTCACGCACATATATACTGAAACGATCTCCAATTTATGTAGCTTCCTATGTAGCTAATCTTCTGTACTCAGATATTTTTATTTAAAATATTATGTAAAATATTATTTTTGTATTTTCTCAATACATACATTGTTTTTGATTATTTTATATACTTTGTCCTGTAATCGGATTACTGTTGGGTAATAAATTATTATTATTATTATTACATAATTTTTTTTTATTTTTTATAATCTTGATATGAGATTTTTACCACAATTGCTAAACATTTTGTATGTTTTATTGGTAGAAAGATAATAAAACTGTCATACTAAGTACATAATAACTATTTAGAAAATATTGGAAGCCACAATACTTTTTTTTTCTGTTGGAAGCTGACATGAAGATATATTAATTTACCATTCTAATCTCCAATGATGTATTGGCTATGCAGCTAGGCAAAATTCCAGTGAACACTCTTCTCGCTGAAGGCAACGCGCATTGTACAATAGAGCACAGTTGCGTGTACCTTACCTTTATCCTTTAAAAGTCCCCGTGTCATTAATTTTCATTGAACTTTCTTATAATTTCTCATGTGGCGATTTGCATATCTATGAGTGAAGTTTAATGGCAAGGCTATAGCACAACATTCAATTATTCATTAGATTGGCCGAGGCATTAGATTATCTGCGTGGCTGTGGCTACCCAAGCCTACTAGAATCCTATGCGGTTATTGTCGGATGTCAGAAACCCACGGGAACACAATAAGCGCCGCTAATATCATTTGGTATTTAAATTTGCCACTATTTGTTTTCGTTAGATATTTTGCTAAGGACATTCATCCTAATTTTTTTTGTATATCACTTTGTACCAACAAACAAATTATATTTATTTAAAATAACATTTCGATAATAGTATACAATTCAATATGCCTATTTTTAACCGTGTGAGAGTGGTGAATGAAAAAAGAGTAATGAGCCAATTTGAATATAATGTTTTTTTTTTATAAATTGTTATTCTGGTTATTTTTTTACATTATACAGAATGTAACAGAAATAAGTATTGTGACGTGCGCCCCTGAGTTAAGAGTATACGAGCGCCGCTACTGAAAGAATGTCCACGAGCGATGACGTAATACCCTCGTCGGAATTACCCAGATGACGCAATCTCCGTTTCCCTAAGCTTCACCATAGGCCAGCACAATGTCTGTATACTCGCTATCCGTAATTTATTTTGTCAAAATTTATTTGAAAAAGTAGACAACTCACATTTGTCAAAAACCATTGTTTTATTGTTATTGCTACTGTATAAAAAGTTTGAAAATATATTGAATATTTCAAATATGGGGGTCTTTTTTAATAATTCCTACGTAGTCGCTCTATTTATTTCCGATATTGTATGTACAGATTTATTTTAAAAACGGTTGTGAATCTTGAGTATTATCAACTGCAGGGCCGTGCGGTAATATGGAGCAAAGGAGCAATTACTCCAGATGCTTGTTGGGGAAAGGTGCCCACAGTTATATATTGAAATTGAGATGATATATATATATTCTGATTGATACACTCCTGGCTAATCATCCAGGCAAGTCAAGCAGCTTGAGCCAGTTCGTTCTATGTTCTTCTATATTGAACCAAATAAATGAAAAATTCACTCTGTAATATATAAATACTTCTCTTAGTCTTAAGTCCTGATTTCTTCAGGTCAAGAAGATGAGCCTGAGTACAAGTATCTCTTTAGTCAAGATGATCAACTCTAATCAGTTCACCGTAACTCTTCTCCACAACCTTTTGGTGTTCAAGGTGATCTCAATATTCCGAAGAACGAAAGGCAGAGTGATGGACTCAAGAATATTATCATTACTGACGTTAGGTCAGATATCAGGTCCTAATTCCACAAGTTTTAAAGAGAGTTAAAAACAAAATATATATCTGTGGGCGCCCTTTCAGAAAAGGTCCAGATTAAAATAATAAATATATCCTTATTGATATGCTCCTGGTTAGTCACTCAGTTAAACAGCTAGAGCCAGTTTATCCTATGTTCTTTTGTACTGAACCAAATAAATGAAATATATTTTAAGTCGCCAAATTGAATATTATATACTCCAGGCGCCAAAATACTACCCCACGGCCCTGATCTGCTGTACCATGTATATGTAACAGTTTTAAATTATATACCGAATGTATACCTATATGCAATAATGTTGTTTTGATATTTGTAAGTTTTGCCAACATACTATTCATACAACTAAGAATAAATGTTACTTTCGCAAAGTATTTCACTATCCAAGACAGAAAACATAATTAGTTTTGACATATTATAGATTTATAAGTGATGTCAATTAGTTTCTCATTAGTCGCGATCAAGAACGGTGCTCTAATCTAGTAACTGGAATTGACTATGAACGTTTCGCACGGTTGGTCTCTTTACCACTGTATTACTCTCTTGTTGTACAAGTTCTAATAATTATGATTCTAATTTGTTTATAAGTACACTTAATTTATTCTATAATTCTTATATGCGAATAATAACAATTCAAATAAAGATCAAAAATATGAAACTTCTTAAAGAATATTATATAATTCCATCTATCATCTGTCAAAATAAATCATGGCTTTAAATGTCAGATAATTGTTTCATATTTTAACAACTAGATAAAATTGCTTGTAATATTTGTAATTTTTAATTCCTCCATTTCCTTATTTATTTGAAGAGTTTGGCGACTGTCACATTCTCTTGCGTCACACCTTCTTTCTCTTCGCTTTCTGAAGAATTTGCGTCCTCCCACAGCCTAACCCTGCTATTGTTTCCAAAGCCAACTGTATGCAAATCACACGAGTCGGCAAAATAACACTCATACGCGACGACTTTTATCGACAGGTGAAAGACATCTGATTGATTTAACAAAACTGATTCACCGTTGTTGTAGTATGACATTAGATAATTAGAGTTAGTTGTCTTTCCTCGATGAAGTCCAATACAGATTTATATTTTGTTCTCTAATTATTCCAATTTCGATTCTATCTTGTAGTGTTATACCTAGGACTCTTCTTAAATTTTTCAAGTGTTTGAATTTTACTTTTATAGAGAAAATATTGTTAATTATTATACCGTTCATTTACGGTAAAAACTGTACAATGACATAGGGTCTTGTGGCCGCGTGCCTGTCTGGTCGCGAATCTTGGAAACCGGGTTCGATCCCGACCAACGCCAAATATTTTGAATTGTAAATGGCACAAAATTAACTCCTGTGGTATACTCTCAACGCCAGTAATGAATGCCTGTGAGGTGACGTTTGGTAAACGCCCGCTCGGTATCATATGTCATCATCATTACTGAAAGCTGATAGGGCACACCCAGCAATGGATAATAAGCCGTGATGATATATTTATTTATTTTACTGTGCAATGACAAAGTTGTTCAGAATTAAAAGTTACATTTTTATATTTTTAACAATCGTCATCTTTAGGTAAGGAACGTTTTGTCTTTGGTCATAAAATTCGATGGTGAGTTTTCAATGAATAAGCATGTTTGTGTGTGTGTGTGTGTGTGTGTGTGTGTGTGTGTGTGTGTGTGTATGTGTGTGTATGTGTGTGTGTACGTGTGTGTGACGATCGATTCGGCGGCGATAACTCCAATACTACAATTCTAAAAATTACAATTTTTTCGTAATTCTCATTGTTACATCCACACAAAGACTTGATTAGATTTTGGTTACAGTTGATGAACCGGAAGGGCCTTAATTAATTAAACACAGTTACATCTAATTTTTTGACATTTTATGTTATAAATATTAAAGAATATTTAATTCTCTATACAAAGATTTGATTTCATTATTTTCTTTATATTCAATGTATTTACGATGCAGAGACCCTAACAATGACAAAGAAAGAAGAAGAGCAACTAAGAATAGTGGAAAGAAAAATTATGAGAACAATATTAGGACCGATCAAACTAGACAATAATGAAATACGAATAAGAAAAAACACCGAAATACTACACATGCTAGATGGGGAAGACGTAGTAAGAAAAATTAAACAACAAAGAGTGAAATGGCTTGGACATACGTGGAGAGCAGGAACGGAAGCAGCAATATAGAGCATAATGGAATGGGAGCCAAGAAGAAAAAAGATAGGAAGACCGAAATCAACATGGTTTAAAGAAGTAAAAGAGGACTTGCAAAAAGCAGGATTAAAAATTGGAAAGAAACAACAAGAAATAGAAAAGAATGGAGGAGCATAAGCATGAAGATATGAGGCCAGGAGAACAGGGACTGATCCCCCAAAAGAAGATCTAGAGAGTTTCAAGGAAGCGGCGCAACCCCACAAGGGGTGTTATCGCCACCACATATATATGTATTTAGAAATAAAGAATTATAAAGAACAACATATTATTAATTATGATTTTGGTTTATTAAACGTTTAAAAAAGATTTTTTATAATTCTTATTACTATTTTGTAATTTACAACTAGCTACCGTTGTTACAGTTTCGCAGATTTACAGCCCCTGTAAATCTACTTTTACAAAAACCTAGTAGCCACGTATAACAAACGAAAATCTATGTCAATTATCACGCTGGTCAGTTTGGTTTTCAATTGTCTGCTTCCCAAAACTCTATTCTTCAAATTAGAAATCTAGAAACCAGAAGTCAATGTATAGTATTTTCATCATGGTTTTATGAAATTTGGAAAAGGAACCGTGTAGAAATAATATTTATGGCTTATACAGGTTTATGACTTGTGTACTATACTTAGCTATTGTTCTGTGGTCACAGTTGGTTACTGTATGGTCAATATTTGGGGAATTAGTTATGGATAGCAACTGGAACGAATCTGGAGAAAATGGGTATGGAAAATGAGAAGTTTAGGAGGAAATTTCTAGATGGCACTACAAGTTTTCAACAACTTAGGGTGATTCATTGATCTGTTTAATAACTCGATTATTTTAAAAATCTGATGTGGCCAGCATAATACCATCGGTCAATCCTGTGTATTATGTACAAATTTTATACATATATTTCCAGTAAAATTATGTGACGTGGGCCTCTGAGATAAGAGTATACGAGCGCCGCTACTGAAAGAATGTTCCCGAGCGATGAAGTAATCCCCTCGCCGGAATTACCCAGATGACGCAATCCCCAGCGGCGGAACGCCTAGACGTGTTAATTACACCGTTGACCTAAATCTATTGTATTCGGTATCATTGCGGTATCGGAAGGTTCCAGAAGGAAACTGGACTGTATAAATACCGTCGGAACGACAGCGAATATATAGTCCGATATATAGAAGCAATGAGCGATGAACGATATAAATAGTCTACGAGTTGTTCACATAAATAAATGTAGTTATATAAATAAATGTAGTGATATAAATATTGTTGACAAATAATCTTAGTGTTTAAGCATTTAATAATATTCATAGTCTTATATTTTATAATTATTTATTGTTTAATAAACGTATTATTTTAATTAATAATATTACTCCGATTATTTACCCTTCGCCCATATAAATAAAACGTTACAATTATTTAGCTTTTCCCATTCGTTAGGATTTTAATGAGTAGGATTGTTTAAAGGCCCTATAATCTGATTATAAAATTTTTACAATGACGGCGAAATTCTTTGAGAATATATTCGTTTATTCATAATGATAAAATGTTTCATATATTCACCTAGACTTTAATAACATTTTGTACAAAAATAAACAATATTTTTATATCTAATAAACAATATAAAACAGATATACAGTTTTAGGACATGAAAAATAATAAAATAATAACATTTCATTAACGATTTTCATTGTTTTTCATAAATTTTTATCAATTTTTCTTCTACATCGCATTAGCCATGCATTCGCCTGTATTCTAACAGCCCGCAAAACGCTTCTGGCGCGCCAGTTATCCACACATGTGTTATGAAACAAGAAACAAGAGACGATCAGTGTGGTCTTTAATCCAAGACCCTCTAGATGTCTGGATGTATAGATTCAATCTTATCTAAAAATTAATGAGAATATCTTTAAAATTTCGACTTCAGTGCTTTTTGATTAGATATAGTAATTAAAATTTTATCTGGTGAGGAGAAAAATATGTAAATTAGGATACCTGCTAAGAAAAAAATGTTAAAAAATAATTTTACTAAAAGATAATTAAAATATTTATCAACATTTTATTTTAGATGTATTAATACATCAGAATATTTATTATTTTAAAGTTACTAATATTTGGAAAAACATTTAAAATTTAATATTTTCTCTCACAATGCCATTCCGTGACAGCAGGGTGTTTTTGTGGTATATATTTTGGTTAGATATACAATTCTATACCTACCTATTTCTACAATACAGTGTGAAATATAGGAACCGAAACTAATACGATTTTCTTTTTGTGTTCGTCGAAACCAGGTTGTATCGTCACGCATTTAATAAAAGTACATTTAAAGTGATGACACAAAGAATGAATTGATTTTAAGACGTAAATATTTACAGACAAACGAATTAGGATTTTACACCTTGATATGTCAGAAAAATTGAATTTAGCGGGTTTAACAATAAAACTATGACAAGGTGGCATATAACTATCACTTCTTTTTACATTGAATGCCATAATGCCATTATTTGTGCCGCTTTGTTGAAATGAAGACAAGTATTGAATTGATTCCCTATTTACTCTATAAATGCCTGAATTTTTCTTTAAAAATTTCAAGATTTTCTAAATTCGCGTATAGTTAATTTGTCACCAGGAGTGTGGAATTTACTTGTCGAGGAAAATAAACCACATGGAATTGGAAAATCACTAAATTTAAAATGAAAAATTATGATGTTTGACATCTATGTACATAATTACTAGCTATCATTCTGATACGGGCTTCCAAATATGCTTGTCAAGGCCAACAAAGTCGCATGACTGCTCGCACCCTAATGTATTTAACATTTCTTGTATACCTACACTCTACACCAAAAATTCTACTTATATCTACTCTTTACTTTTAGATTTTTTAATTTTAAATTCATTCTATGAAGAAATTTTGTCCTACCCTAATCTTTCGAAATGTTTTCAATTCGTTGTCGGGATTGACATTATTTTTGAAGGGTATATGTAATATACCTATAATTTTAAATAAAACTATTAATACAATAAGAAATAATATAATGTAAGTACTTCCCAGAAAAAATCTTCAGTAATGTCTCTGAATTTTTGACACTGACATTATTAGTTACAAAGTTTAATATTTCAATTGGTTTCCATGATTTTATTTGGGCTGTGAGATTTATTACAATAGATTATTGTATACCTTACATTTCTTTATCTCTAAATCTATAAAAGATATAATAAAATATATGTATCAGATAGAGAATTTACTCTTCTTTAACAAGCAAGAATAAAAATTTCCAAAAAATAATATTTAGAAGATTTTTTTAAGAATCTGCTATTTCCGGTTGCCCAATTATTACCGAAACATTTTCAGATCTTGCCAGTAATGTCCGATTGAGAAGTACGTGGTTTAACAGATATTAAGTATTATAGTTTTTGAGTAATCGTCCTTGAAACCTCCCCACACACACATATATATATATATATATATATATATATATATATATATATATATATATATATATATATATATATATATATATATATATACACACACACACACACACACAGACATCATCGTAAAAATATTAAAATCAGATTGTAGGGATCTTAAAACATGCTTCATCAAAATCTGGATAAGAGATTTTTAGCATGAATCCAAAATACCTCTCTTAGCGAGAGGTAAAAATTGTTTAGCTTTGCTCTATTTAACAGTCTCAAAAAGCAAATATGCAATTAAGTCTTTATTAATAACGAAAAGAAATTTGTTAATACATTTGGTCACGGCTATATATCATTATTTGTACCGCATGGACTCCAGCGATGACTATTCCTTAACTTTTCCTCTCTGTCGTGTATTCTGTGATTTATAGGAATAACAAAATTGTATGTAATTGTTGTAATTAACACTAAAACATCCATAAACCACAAATATCCCGGATTTAATAACAACATAATTAAATCTAGTATTTGCAATTACATCTCAAATTTCGAACTATTAAAACATGTTCATAGAATCATTGTAGTGTACTCATAAAAGCAAGCCAATCGGAGGATTGCTCACATTTCAACAACCAATCACAAGGAATATTACGAACTAATGTAGAACAAATTGATTAGAAATGAGTAAATTAATGAAGTCATCATAAAATAATGGAGCCAGCTTTCGGAGAACAATTATGTTTGCAATATAATCAAAAACTTGAAGTTTATTACTTTTGGAATTGGTTATGCTTAATATGATTTCATTTATCATTTATGTTTTAATCAATATGAGTACATGGGATATGTTTCTCTTTAATTTACGAGACAGATAGTAATTTCTTTAGGCACCTCATCGCTTTAAAGACTTGTACAATTTAATAAGGTTTGTACCAACATACAATTATTCTTAGAAGGTGGCAAATTAGTGCTCATAAGCGTTTTACCTAAAGGAAATTTTATTTCTTTGGTATTGTATGATTCCTTTTCTCGGCAACTGAATTCCGCACCCCTGATAACAAATAAACCATAATAAGAAAATCATGAAGTTTTGAATGAAAAATTAGGACATTTGTCAGTTGTGGACATAAATGATAGCTGTCATTTTGACACGGGCCCCCATATTTTCTTGCCAATGTGAGCAAAGTCACGGGATTGCTCGCGCCCTATATATAAATTTCCTTGCACTTCCCACATCCTATATTTCCAGTAATTTCAAACAAACTATTCAAATTGCACTTGACACTGACATCGTCTTCTTTAGCTTTTCCTATTCGTTAGGGGTCGCTAATTTTTATTTCCTTCTTCCACTCATCTCTGTTTTGCGTGTCGTCTTCATTTCTACCTTCTACTACAAAGTTATTTATTCTTCTTCAAATATATTTTTCATCTCTCTACAAACCAATGTAATCGTCTCTCTTATATCTATGTAGAAACTTCTATCAAATATCTATCTCAACATCCTCATCTCTGCCACATTCATTTTCTTTTCATTGATACTGACATCTGTCAATTTTAATTATCTAAATATATTAGCAGTTTTCATGGTTAGCATAGCTGGCTGATTTATAAAATTGAATTTATAATTCTTTAACTTTATTTCTATTGAATATGAAACATAAAATGCAATCAAATCGTAGAGAGAATAAGATATTCTTTAAGTTATATTAACTTTAATGTCAATAAATGGTATTTAACTTTAAAATCTAATTACCTCTTTTGGATGCAATCTTGAGGAATACGAACAAATTATAATTTTTGGAATCGTCCCACACACAAACACACGCACATACATACATACAGACATCATCGTTAAAATGTCATATCAATAAATGATATTTAACTGCTTTTTTCAAGAAAAACTACTAATTTTTTTAAATTAGTGTACTTCCGAGTAACCAGTCGTAACCAAAATTTTATCAACTCTTCATATGGATGTACAAAAGAGGAATATGAAAGAATTATAATTTCTGGAATTGTAGTATTGGAGTTATGGGATCCGAAACGTCGTACACACACTCACACACACATACAGACCATCGATTTTTTTGACCAAAAACAATACCTTCCTTACCTATAAGTGACGGAAGGTAAAAATGGAATAGAATTTGATGTTTTTATCGTATTTTTTTAAGGAAATTAAAATTTATGAAATGGCCCTATTTTATTTTATACAGCAAGGAAGAAAAATTCATGATTTTTTCAGAGGTGTGATTTGTAGCCCTTCGATTTCACCCCTTGGAGAATCATGGTTGCATTGATCCCAGAGAGAATTTTTTTCCAAGGTCTTTAACCCCGGTTTAAGAAACGCGTTTTCAAAACCACCCTTCATGGAGTATTGCCCTTTGTGTAGAAAATATCAAGCTGAGAGAAACTCACCAAAAAATTTACAAATTTCTAATTCTCACGGTTGCAATACAAGAAACAAATCATTTGTCTTCGGGGACAGTTATATTTTTTCAAGAGTTGATTAATTTTTTGAATTCAAATTCGATGATTGCGAGATATTTGAACACTTATCCATCCAAACAATTCTTCTCTTTTATATTTCCCGCTTGACGTCCATCAAGGCGTCCGTCTTTTGTTCCCCGTCCGCCAAAGCCATCTTTCTGTTTTATGTAGAGCGGCATATTACGAAACATGGACATTGTGGGCTGACATGGGTTACCAGGTTACTACAGTGGTGGTTAAGCATTCGTCACAGTTGATTTTTGACACATTTAGAGATTTCGGTAGCTTTAGAATGAGTGGTGTGCTGCTTAAGAAGTGAAACTTTAAAATACCTACGGAACAGGTAGAAGTGACAGATATCGCTTTTCTCTAAAAGAATGCGTGTCAATCAAGGATGGCTATGGTTAGTAAATGGTTTGGAAACTATTGTGGTTTGAAATGAGGTTTCTACACAAATTCCGCCAGTGAACTACCATGTTAACAATAAGGAAATATTTTCTAATTCCCTAATTTATGTTACAGGCATACCATAAACCAGTAG
The DNA here is from genome assembly GCA_951394225.1 of Harpalus rufipes. Lineage (NCBI taxonomy): Eukaryota > Metazoa > Arthropoda > Insecta > Coleoptera > Carabidae > Harpalus > Harpalus rufipes. Next base: position 50,979,781 of record OX596281.1, on the reverse strand, counting down.
TAGTCCCTAATTTTCTTATTTAGCAATGCTTATTACCTTCATATTTAAGTAAGGAAGGTATTGTCTTTGGTCAAAAAATTCGATAGTGAGTTTTCAATGAATAAGCAAGCACGATTTAGAATTCCTACAATACAATTTTACTATTTTTATGATAATGTCTGTATGTGTGTGTGTGTGGTGTGTATGCGTGTGTGTGTGTGTGTGCGACTACAATTTCGGCTACAATAACTCTAGCGCCCGCACGGTATAAATATTTCATCGTTACCGATATCTGTGTACAAAGCAGATTGGCACACCCAGTAATAAGTAAAATGCCGTGATGATATATTTATTTATAAATATTAAAGAATATTTTATTCTCTATACGAATAGGTTATTTTTAATACTTCATATACAATGGATATAGAGTTAAAAAATTATAAAGGAATTAAATTTCAAAAAGCAGCCAGATATGCTAAACATGGAAACTACAAATATATTAACAGTGAAAACAGTCCCTATATTAAAAAAAAAATTCTAATTGAAAGACGTCAGTATATACATAGTATGTTTTTTGTTATAATTTTACTGGAGAATTTTTTGCTAGAAACATTGTGTATAGAATTTGTACAAAATACATATAACTGACGAAAGGTAATGTGCTGGCTACATCAGATTTTTTAAAAATTTATTTCTAAGTCTATATAAAGTTAAAGCTGAGGAAATACCTACCAAAAACTTTTTTAAAATCAAATGCTTATTAAATCTTAATAAAATTTATATAGGTATAGACATAGGTAAAAAAATCGAAAAAGTAGTAGAAATAGTTTTATTTTTGCTGTTTCGTTTGTTCTACTATTAATTTTGTAATAAATTCCTCTCTGCAGTTAATAAAACAAATGAATTTCTTGGCTGGCACACTTTGATCACCAATAAATACACCCTCAAATCCATTAGCTCTGTGCAATCATCAAACAAATCATTTTAATTCGTCTTTCATCACTATAAAGTTGGCTATGGCTCGATGCGATATTGTTAATCGTGCGCGGGCGTATGTTTGAATCTCGCGCACGCTCAAGCGTGGAATTGATTTCTGCGCATTCGGCCAACGCAGGGCGGCAAACTTAAAAGACGAAAAGAATGCTAAAAAAATTGATGCATCTTGGATAGAATCTTATAATAATTTTTTAAAAATATTTATACATATTTATAGAAGTCCTGTAGAAAAATAATTAGCGTCTTCTTGCTTAATCATGCTTCTGATTAATCACAATAATTCACAAACAAATAAACATCGAATAAATCACATTCATAGCTAATAATTATTAAACAACCGCATGATTCCGACCTTCGGCTGTTCTCCGTCAGGTATTTGCTCGGCTACTTGGATCTCCGGTTTGTGGTTAAACCCGGGCTCAAGAAGACCGTCTTTTGTTTTTCCCACTGAGACTGAGATTAAAACCAATAATTAAGTTAAACATAGGTTCAGTGGCACTTTGTTACAGTGTAAAGTTCTGAGGTTAGTCCAGCTACAAAGGGTAGGTTATTTAATCATAGGGCAGAAATGGACACTAACATTTTAGATTGTAGATTGTAGCAAAGATCATATTAGTGATATAAATGGTTTCTAGTAGGTAACTTATATGTAGAATAAGAGGCATTAGGGGCAGACATAATATTTGTTTCAGCGATATTGTGCATTTCGTTGACACAAGTTTTTCATTAGATTTTTTCTAAATGATGTCTTGTGATTTCCCAGCGTTTCGGAAAATCAATATATAATAAATTAAATCCCTAAATTTGAAAGAGACAGTCTCAAGTCGCTAAATGAATAAAAATCACGCTTATATGTCGTAGCCCAAGTGTTAAACTTTCGTTGACTTAGCGATGTTTAACGATTTGGCTAGTCGTATAGATGTTTCATACAACGACAGCGTACTTAAATTGTTTACAGGTGTATATGTATAGTGCAAAAATCTGATGTGACTAGCACATTACCTTCCGTCAATCCTGTGTATTCCATACATACATTTTCTTGCAAAATATCCTATATTTCCAGTAAAATTATTTCATAAACAAACTATACAATTTGAACTTGACACTCACATTGTCTTCTTTCTGTTTTGCGTGTCTTCCAATGTATTCTTCATTTCTCCTCATGATATATTCAAACCAGTGTAATCATCTCTTGTATTTTTTTAGAAACTTCTAACACTAGAGTTATTTCCCTTATTCTTTCATTCTTTACCATATCTTTCCGTGTCTTCTCCAACATCTATCTCAACATGCTCATCTCTGCCACATTCATTTACTTTTAATTGATACTGACATCTGTCAATTTGAATTATCTGAATATATTAGCAGTTTCCATGGTTAGCATAGCTAGATGACTTATGATATTTAATATAAGGTAAAAATACTTTTTAATTATTTGTTTACTCTAAATACTTACAATTGAAACGACAACAAAAGCAGAAATGATTGTTAGCCCTTTATCTATAGTGAACAAGAATGTTTAATTCGTATTTAATAAAATTAAACACCTCGATAAATGATAATCTTTTGTAGTTGGCTATATGTAGGTGTTATATCGTCATTTGTTGTAGATATAGAATTACCAACAGAAATATGAAAGTCAGAGGGTTCATACTTTTTTAAATACATAATTGTTTTGGTGTTCCCTAATTTTGTCGGTATGTAATAGTATATTACGTCCGAGGTGGGATATGTTTCATTACAGCCGAGGGCTTATGTATATTACTGAAACTCCCACCGAGGTATGTATACTATTTTATTCATAATCATCCTCTTTTTAAATCAATAATTTTCAAAATAAATCATATTTTTTGACAGCTCTATTAAAATTTGTTTAGCCTACTTTATTATAGGGATCTATGGTAATGTTGCCGAGCAACTCCTACATAAACATTTCCAGCCCTTGGGTTGGAAGTGAAATCTATTATTCCCACACAAGAGATTGTCATTGCAGTTAGGTATTTCCCAAACTATAAAAGGTTAGGAATCGCCACATTACTATAATGATTGTGAATAAAATATAATATAACATAATCCAACGAATTCGTTAAGGAATATAGCATATACATAAAACAATCTTTGTGGCAATATATTCTCCTGGTAGGTGATTGACGTGGAGGAAGAAGCCCTGTACCAATTATCGTTTTAATGAGAGCAGAGAAGATCCAGGCCACCGCTGAGCCTTAGCAGGAAATTAATAACATCAAAATCACCGCGCACTCTGATCAGAAAACACTTCATCATAACTGCTTCATTAATATATTGACACGTTTGCCATTTTATACTTTACGAATACACCATCCTTCTTCATTCATCACATGCTCAAAATTATCACAAAAATACAAACTCATTGCCCATGAATATTAAATAGATTTCAAAATCGAAAAAGCGAGAATCAAAATTTTCAAGATGACTTTGTCAGGGTATATGACTATTACATATTATTATTCTTTAGGCCAGCAATGAGTGCTTGTGAGGTGATGCCTGGTATACGCCCAGGCGGTACAAATAGGTCATCATCATTACCAACAGATTGGCACACCCAGCAATGGGTAATATGTCGTGATGATATATTTATTTTTAGCTATACCAATATGGAGTATAAAATACAATCATATTATAATAACATTAAATGTGGTATTGGCGTTATGCTATCCGTAAAAATCGTCATATGCAAACACATACACAGACGCACACACTCATATATACAGACATCACCGTAAAAATAGTAAATTCGTATTTTAGGGACCAAAAACAATACCTTCCTTACCTAAAGGTGACGGAAGGTAACAAAAGGACACAAATTATGAAAAATGCTAAAATTTCCTTTATACGGCTTTTGAAGAGTCTACAAGAAAGTGATCGATAGCAACCACTATACTATAGTTTCAATTATTGAAGTCATCTTCGTGCTCGTGCGCATGTTAGCGTTCTATGCGAGTGCGCATGCTTGTTTGTAATTAAAGTGCCGTTTATCATGATAAATTAGCTTCCGTTAAAATCGAATAATGAGCAGCTTTACAAAAACACCCAGACCGCAAAGGTTAAGTCAGTTTTAAGAGAACGCAACAATTTATTTTTAAAGTTAATTATGTTCTTAATGAGTAGCAATGTGTGAGAGTGTGAACCACCATGAACGCAGCGAAATGAAGAATTTCTTCTTCGGAATTCTCATACTGCACTAATATGCAGAAAACGCTTTGCTAGAGATATCGTGAATCGAAGAAATTAATTTCATCCTCGTACGCTCGTGTAATAAAAACTGTTAAAATCTTCGAATTAGGGTACTTTCGGTGGCCCATTACAACTAAAATCTAATCAAGTCTGCATATGATTGTAAGGAAGTGGAATACGTAAGAATTATAATTTTTGGAATTCTAGTATTGGAGATATCGCGGCCACACACCCGCACACACGCGCACACACACAGACACACACATACAGACATCATTGTAATTTATTTATTTATTTATTTATTTATTTGTGAGTCAATCCTACAGGAAAAAGAAAAATCCCAATTACAGGATGATTATAAAAAATAAACAAATTACAAAAATATAAATGCTTCGACGCAAGAGATACAAACAATGAGAAAAAAATATATACATACATTATTACAAATACTAAATAAATATATATAAACATACAATTTAACAAGTAAGAAAAACTAGAAAACGTTATGAAAAGTTTTTAGATACATCGAACTGCTCAAACTAATTAAAATGATGAAAGAGATATCGTTTGAAAGAAGGGATTGAATCAAAATATATATCAACTTCACATGGTAATTTATTGAATATAGTGCACATTTGTCTAATTGGTGATTTTAGTTCATAATTTGTCCGTGCTGCGGAGAAGAGTAAAATCGTTTTGTAGGGACCCTAAAATTCATTGAAAACTCACCACCGAATTTTTTGACCAAAGACAATACCTTCTTTACCTAGAGGTGACGGAAGGTAAAAAACATACTGTTATTTTTAGGAGTAGTTCAGTTCAGTTTAGTACGAGAATAGAATAGTTTGCAAAAATTGTGTGGAATTTGTACATAATACTTATAATTGATTGTTTTCAGAAAACTAAAATATTCTTACAGGTCGTAGTAACATGAATGTCTATCGCTTAAAACCCATAAACTAATTAATAATAACTAATAACCTACCGATATTTTTGAACAGTAGTGTACGTACATGATTGCTTCTAAAACATTTACCAATTACCACGATGTTTGGGTATATTTGTATTGATGATCCTCTTCATATGTGATGGTAATTTGAGGTAAACTCTAGTCAGGGTAGTAATTAGGCGTTTTGGCGGCGGTAGTCGGTAGAGGGCGTTGCAGTCAGTCTGCCGCCAGCCAAGGAAACTAATCAAAGCCGTGAAATGAATAGCTACTAATTTGTGCTTCTGTTGCGACACAACAACGTAATAGATTGTCTGTTAGTATAGCCCCAAACGCGTCAGAACACCAGCAACATTGTGAGAATCTTTGCCAAAATTGCTGGTTATGAAAATGTTTTAATTGTTATGTAGCAACATCAAGGGAAATATTTTAGAGATGACAAGAAGGTGAATTTTTTTTTATAATAACAAATCTTGAAAAAATATATTTAAAGGTATTCTTCGAAGAAAAACTACTTTTAACTTCCAGTAAAGTGCCAAGGTTTCAAAATTTTCTGATTGATAGTATTTGAGTTAGAGCGTAAAGAGGATCCACACATACACAGACATCATCGTGAAAAGGTTAAAATTGGATTATAGGGACCTTAAAACGTGGTCATCCCTATACCTCCCTTACCAAGGGTAGCGGGAGGAAAGGGAAGTAGTAAAGCAAACTTTCATCCAAAAATGCGACACAAATATGAAATACAATGTTGAACGTCATTATATCCGTTAAATGCTTTTACGGTATTCATTTCGAAATTCCAGATTTGGCTTCTTCGTCGCCTCGTCCGGAAACATCTTATTCGTAACGGAAAACTCATATACCGGACTTATAACATAAATAAATAAATATTTCATCACGGCATATTACCCATTGCTGGGTGTGCCAATGTGCTTCGTACACAGATATCGGGAATGATGGAATATTGTACCGTGTGGGTGCTTACCAGGCGTCACCTCACGGGCACTCATTGCTGGCGTGGAGAGTGCGCCACAGGGGTCAATTTTGTGCCATTAAAATGCGATGTAATTTTTGGCGTCGGTCGGGATCGAACCCGGGTCCCCAGATTTGCGACCAGACACTCAGGCACACGGCCACGAGACCCCAACATAGATGACTATTTTAGGTTTATGGTAGCGTGTGTATCTTTAATTTTAGGATGGCTCTCGTTTCGTACATCTTTAATCAATACCTATATTTTTCCCTTCATTTAGTTAGTTTTAGACTTTAGACTCGTTGTTAACAATTTTCATAAAATCCTTGAAAATATTGTTTTCAACCCAGCTCTTGATAGTCCAAAACTTGACTTTTCAAGTCAAGCAAACCTCGTGAATCTCAACTCGTTTGGTGTAATCATTTGCGTTCTGTTGGTGGTCCAACTCCTCTCCGATTCTCATGGAAACAACTACATCACCAAATTAATCTAGAGCGTTTAGATGAAATCAGGTGCTAAGCACCAACATCGCATCATCCTTGGCCAAAACAACCTGCTATCGCGGGCTGACAGCGCCGCACGAGTTATTAATAGGCTTTCTAATGAGTAAATCAATCGGTTAATGAGACCGCGCTGATAACAATCAGGCTAAGTGAATTGTCAGAGCCTCAGGGTATTATAGGGCAGGGAGGCCCACCGATAACGGATGGTAGATGATAATTTGTTGGACTTGTTAATTATTGAAGTGACTGTGCAGTTTCAGGCCTAATAAGTAGTCCACATGAAGAAGATGTTTCGAGTCGTTTATCATGGAATACTGACAAGATTGAAATCTTGCTCCCGGCCGGATTTTTATCAATGCGAAATTGATTATTTGCCCAATTTTTCATTTTAAAATCAACTAATAATAATTAGAGAGTAATTGACCAGACTTCTTGCCTTGCTCAGCAGTTTCTTCTCTTGTTTTGAAAGAAAATAAGGCAAGAAATTTAAATTAGTCCTCTGTTCTCGCCAATAAAACTTTTCTCTTGCTTGAGAGGTTCTTGAAAATTCCTTATCTTGCGGCGAATCTGGAGAACCGGGTTCTTTCCCGACCGACGTCAAATATTTCGAATTTTAAATGGCACAAAATTGAACCCTGTTGTACTCTCTCCTCAAAAGCAATAAGTTCTCGTGAGTTGACGCCTGGTAAACGCCCACTCAAATATGTCGTCACCATTACCGAAATCTGAGTACAAGGCAGATTGGCACACCCAGCAATGGGTACGCTGTTTAATAAATTAACTGAATGTTTTGTACGAATGTATTTTGTGTACAGTAAAATTTTTGAAAGATGTCCGATCAAGGTTGTCTACGAATTGTATGAATTCAGATTTTTGCTCCGCCCATTATGACAAATTCAGTAGTGTCGTTTGCTTAGTTTTTATGAGGGTACGTAAGATACTACTGTTATTTTATTATTATAAAAATATATATTACAGGAAAAACATTCAAAATTCAAAAATAATACTACTAGTAAGTTTATAAGCAAATGTAAAACCAAATATGTTAAAAATAAGATACTGACACAATGTCAGTGTCAGTGACTCTGACAGAATATAATGTTATACGTACGGCTATGAATCCAGGTAATGTATCTGAATTAATAAATAAACTTACGTAACAGCGAAAGTATTATCAACAACGAGCATCGTTTATAAATGGAATGTCCTAACTTAGTCGAAACAATATGAATTTTTGAAAGACAAGCGTGTTATATCCATCCTTATCACACACTCTTTGCAAAAGAAAGAGATAAATGTATGCCTATTTGTTAATTCGTTCGTGATACAGGTGCCCTTGATCGGACATCTTTCAAAATTTTTACTGTACATGAATTGTAACAATTTGTAAGATCCTACTACCCTGAAGAAGGTGCAAGGGTGCACCGAAACGTTGGTATAGTAAGAATAAATGCTGTTTGGTTGAACTTTCTAGTAATTATTAACACCTTATGCAAATTGTATTTGACACTAACATCTGCCAATTAATAAATTCCATTGTGGTTTCCATGGTGAGCTTGCCGCAGTATAAATTGCAAGATTTATGAAAATTAATATCTTTATAATTTTTTATCTTCAAATACATTGAATATGAAGAAGAAAATCAAACAGAAAAGAGAATAAAATATTTTTTAATAATAATGATAATATAAAATGTCAAAAAATAATATTCAACTGCGCTTTTTCGAAAAAAAAGAACTTCATATAAGAGTTCTTTCGGTTTACCAAATATAACTATCGTAAACAGAATATTTGGAATTGTAGTATTGGGATTATCGCAGAAATTTTTGTCACACACACACACACACACTCACACACACACATACCGCACTCAATATATTTGCGAAACACATTATCTGTCAGTCTCCATCATTTTTATGTATATCTCAATAAAGTCCAATTTAGAACATCTTCAAAAACTTGTTTTCATTCTCTCATTTTACGACGGAACAAGAAATTAATTAGTACAGACCCTTCACTATTATTACCATTCCCCCAAAAATTGGTAGCTGTAAAAATGTTTACTGTAAGCAGTGGATGTTTGTTTTATTTCCGAGATAATTTGGGTGTACAGGATTTCGAAACCGCCATATAACTTTAGAGCCATGGCTCAGAAATTTAATCGTTACATTTTGGTGCGCTGTGCCATAAACTATAAATTTTATTGCCCTAATAAAAAATAAATAAATCTAGAAGGAACGTTTCTAATACTTTCTATGTTTCCTTCACATGATTTTGTGTATTTAACGAACAATATTTTGTGATTACGTTCAAAAGTGGCGCGTAAATTTGCAACATATTTGAGGTTATGTCTTCATAGGGAATTCACACTAATTAGAAGGAAAGGTGGTAGTCATATAAGGCAATAAAATGCACAAAAGTTTAAAGCTGTAAACGTAGGACCAAAATGCTGTTGTTAAAGTTAATTGGACATTGTTTGGGTATCAGTTTTACTCATAAACTATAAAAATGGTAGTTAGAAACAGTATAGTTAACAATTAACATATACTCGAAAATTTCCATGGAATAATTTACAATTTTTTCCTTATTTGTCTTATAATTTCCATAAGGAATTAAGTATTATTATTATAATCAATTTTTGTTTTGATTAGTCATTTTCATTATTGTAATCAATTTATTTTATTGAACATGTAATTGTTGTAATCAATTCGTGTATTCATTAATTACAATAATAACCAAAGTATAGCGTACAAATGATTAATTCCACAAAAAAATTATTGTTATTAACCTGTTATATTCTTATTTATATTTGTATCAAGTTTTTTTTAAATTTCTTATATTCTTAATCAAAATGTAATATTTTTTCAGATTGGCGAATTCCTGACCACCTGCCGCCAAATTCGTAAGTCCATTTTTACATTCATTCTTTGAAATATAATACCCACTTTATCTAAAACTTTTCAATATATAATTAGAATCAAATTGAGTAATTAATCAACTTCAATAACATTTTCATTTGATAAAAAAATCATTAACCTCACACATGGTCAAAATCTCCAAATAAATTTAAATCTCTATCGTCGATTCTGGACATAATTCACTGTTAAAACAAACACTTTAACTGTATTGGAAAAAATGTTTGACACATTGATTGAGAAGTAGTCACTACGACATTTGAGATAGCAAGTTAGAATTTTTTCCGTTGAATAAAAGTGAGTTTTGCACGGAGCGAAGATAATTTATTCATTAATTCACACCATGATTCGGACAGCGTTTTAAAATCTAGCGATTGTAATCAAATCATAAATTTGTATTGAGAAGTGCCGATTCACCGTGATATATGGATGCGGAGAATCCATTGACGTAGGGGGAATATTTTTACAGCCCCATAATTATTAATAAAAGCAGGGTCCTGAACTGTAACGAATTTATGGTTCAGATTCAAGAAATAAATGTCGGTTCAGATTCAGTTTCAGTCCAAGAAAAAGTAAATTATAACGGTTCACAAGTTTTCTGTAAATACTATTAAGAAAAGTTCTTCTTTCCCTTCAGTGTGGATGATTTATTCCGTATCTGTTCTCAATTTGCAGTAGAGTGTGTGCCCCAATAAATAATGTAGTCCTCCGTTCAGGTGTTGGTGTTTGCGCGTGTTTCGACTTGTTATTTCCAGGCAGGGGTCGATATAATCCACCGTGTAAACTATGGACACCTATTGTATTGATCGGTTATTGATGATTTGAAAACAGATTTTATTTGTAGGCGATGCAACACTTTGTTTCTTACCTCTGATTTTTTTTTTCGCCTTTCAATCGACATTCGGTACCTGTAGAAATAAATGCAACTCAATGTTTAGATTTTAAAAGGAGATATTTATAGTATTGGTGAAACTGTTTGTCGCCAAAAAGTATCTTAGTTGCAAATCATTACATTTTAAATTGTGGGTAATTTCTCGACTGTGTGTTAACAATTACTCGAAAGTTCAAACAGCATTTGTTCTTATCACACCAACTTTTTGGTGCACCCTTGCACCTTCTTCAGGGTAGGAAGATCTCACAAATTGTTACAATTCATATACACAAAATAAATTCGTACAAAAAATTTAAAGACCATACACACATCCATCATTTGCTCTTTGAATTTTTTGTACGATGTTTAATAAATTAATTGAATGTTTTGTATGAAGGTATTTTGTGTACATGAATTGTAACAATTTGTAAGATCTTACTACCCTGAAGAAGGTGTAAGGATGTACCGAAACATTGGTATAGTAAGAATAAATGCTGTTTGACAAGCGGATATGAGGACCCATGTCAGAATGATTATTAGTTATTATGTATTTTGTGTCAAATATAATGTATGTACTTCTCAGAAATAATCTTCAGTAATGTCTTTGAATTTTTGACTTTGGTTTCTATGACATTATTTGGGCTGTGAGATTTATTACAACAGATTATTATATACCTTATATTTCTTTATATATAAATCTATAAAAGATATAATAAAATATTTATATGTATCAGATGGAGAATTTACTCGTCTTTAATAATAGCAAGAACAAAAATTTTCAAAAAGTATTTAGAAGATTTTTTTTAAGAATTTGTTACTTCCAGTTGTCCAATCATTACCAAAACCTTTTCAGCTCTTTCCAGTAATGTCCGATTAAGAAATACGTGGTTAAACAAATATTAAATATTATAGTTTTTTTGAGAAATCGTCCTTCCAACATCCCCCCTCCCACACATACACACCCACACACATATAATATTAAAATCATATTGTAGGGACCTTAAAAGGTGTTTAATCATTCAAATCTGGATATGCGATTTTTGGCATGAATCCAATATCTCTGTTAGCGAGAGGTAAAAAAGGAATACGAAAGAATTATAATTTTTAGAATTTTAGTGTAGGAGTTATTGTCTATGAAAAAATTGTTACACACATACACACACCCATACAGACATCATAGTAAAAATAGTAAATTCGTATTGTAGGGACCCCAAAACGTGCTTATTCATTGAATAAGATTAAACCTTCCTTACCTACAGGTGACGGAAGGTAAATACGGACCTAAATGGTTGCTAAAGTATAATTCTAAAAATATAAAACTAAAAAATAAATTCTTGCAATAAAATAAATTAAAAGTATACAAGTACTTAATTATTCTTAATAGATATATTTATAATGTATTTAAGTATTTAAATTAAATTTTAAATCGAATTATTCGAAGCAGCCGATTACGTTTGAAACGTTACTAACACTTGGCCATCAACGTATCCTCATCCCATCTCGTATCATTCCATTCTTCGTCACATATTTATAGTAGCAAATAAAAGAGCTCTCCCAGAAATAATTGATGAATTGTCTGTTACAAAAAACTCTCTCATCGCGTCTAGAAGGCTGTGTGCCGTGGCTACATAATGGCCGCTTTTCACGCCAATAAAAATTTCTGAAATGTGAGCTCGGCTTCGGCCTGTGCTTTTGCCTTCGCCGCCTGTAGCACGGGAACTCGTGACGGCGCGATGAGCTCTGAAAACATTTGTTCCATTGTGCGAGCTTCAATATCAAACAATACGATTAAATTCAATGGATGGACTGTTCCACTCTTCTGCCCTGCCAGCCAAAACAAAAGGGGGAGGGGGGAGGGGAAATACAAAACTATACTTAGATGGAATAAAGAATAAAGTATCTACGGCTTAAAGCTAAAACAAAGCTATAATGAAAATGTTTAACCAAAAAGTTATTAATTGAGAAATGAGCTAAAAAAATACTAGCGTATAACTGGCAGCAAGAATAATGATTAGTGAGCAGTTGACTAGCATTGTTTTTTCTCTGCTAATTATTTACGGATTATTTTAGAGAAAAAAATCTGATCTAACCAGCACGTTACCTTATGTCAGTCAATTCAGAGTGTATTATGTACAAATTCCATATAATTGTAAAAGATTATATATTTCCAGTAAAATTATTTCATAAACAAAACATGAAAATTGCGCTTGAAACTGACACCTTCTCCTTCTTAAGCTTTTCCCACTGGTTAAGTGGTCGCTATTCTTGAATTTCTATTTTTCTTTCCATCTTATCTTTGATCTTCCTCTGTTTCTTCTACTTTCTACTACTAAGCTGTTCATTCTTGTTCCAATATATTCTTTATCTCTCCTCATGACATATTCAAACCAATGTAATCGTCTCTCTTGTATCTTTCTAGAAACTACTATTACTCGAGTCATTCATTTTCTTATATTTTAATTCCGTGTCTTTCCCAACATTTATCTTAACATCCTCATGTCTGCCATATTAATTTTCTCTTCATTGACACTGACATCTGTAAATTAGAATTTTCTTAATATAGTAGCTGTTTCCCTGATTAAGCATAGCTGGCTGATTTAGGAAATTTAATTCCTTTATAATTCTTTCACTCTATATTCATTGAATATGAAGTAATGCCAATAAATTGTTTAACAGCGTTTTTTCAAGAAAAACTCAGTTAAATATCATTTATTGACATTTAACGTTATTATAACTTAAAGAATATATTATTCTCTATACGATTTGATTGCATTTTATACATCATATTCAACAGATATAGAGTTAAACAATTATAAACATATCAAATTTCATAAATCAGCCAGCTACGCTAATTATGGAAACTGCTAATATATTCAGATAATTCAAATTGGCAGATGTCAGTATCAATGAAAAGTAAATGAATGTTTGTTTATGAAATAATTTTACTGGAAATATATAATCTTTTACAAGAAAATTTATGTATAGGGCGCAAGAAGTGACGAGATTTTTCTGACTTTGACAAGCAGATAGGGGGGCCCGTGTCAAAATGACAGCTATTAATTACGTCCATAACTGACAAATGTAATAATTTTTCATTCAAAATTTCATGATTTTCTTATTTTATGTGGTTTATTTGCCAAGAAAAAGAATTATAAAATACCAAAAAATGAATGTACATAATTAATAGCTGTCATTCTGATACGGGCTCTCATATCGGATAGCCAAGGTCAGCAAAGTCACGTGACTATGGAATTTGTACATAATACACAAAATTGACGGAAGGTAACGTGCTGGCCACATCAGATTTTTTAAAATATGCAAGGAAGCAACTAAGAAATGTTGCTTCTTTCTCGACAAGAAATCTTGTTCTTGTTCCAATGTAACCTTGTCTTGTTTCTTGCAACGAACCTCTTGTTCTTTCTTGCAGCAAGGTCAAGACAAAGCAAGTCAAGAACAAGAATCTCATGAACACCTACTACTTTTTTATTGGGTTATGTTGAAGTATTAATAAAAGTTGTGCATTAATTTAAAAGGAGTTTTGTTGAAAAATAAAAGTTTGACTGAAATAATACTTGTTTTAGGCTAAAAACTTAACAGTACTCCCGCGAAATATACGATCCTTATTGGTAATTGAAAAACAATGGCACAATAGTATCCTTTCTCTTAGTCTCATATTTAATTTAATTTCATTTGATTCCCATAAGTCATTTGTATTTCTTTTTGTGAGCAGAGTATAGGCAATATTTCACATTAGAGCGTTCGGCGTGGAAATGAATGGAGCGCATTTCTGAAACAGTGTGATACCAATCCATTAATATAATCTTTGTTGGTCGAGGCTAAATGCTGGCATTGTGTTCGAGTTAGCGCTCACTGCTGGCCCTTTGCCTTTATTTGATTAAATGATTACTGATGAACAGGTGTGCGATGCCGATACATTCCAAACATTCTATACAGATGGATTGCATTGTTAATCTGACGATATGTGAAGTGTGAATCTGATGCTGAGATAACGTCACAGATCAAGATAATGTGGAGATTGTTCAGGTATAAACACAAGAACAATTGTGACGAAAATAATCAAGCTCTGTTCGTTTGGATTTCGACAACTAGTGAATCTCTGAATCCTTCGCAAATGGAGAAAATGGCAAACGCCAAAGAGCTATTAGCTCTCAGCAAAAAGGACCTAGAATTATGACAAGCATTTTTACTGGTAATTGTCCTTTGAAATACCATCTATTGGTATAGCTGAAAATAGTATCGGTGAATCTGCGAAAAGGAAGAAGAGAAAGGGTTCATGAAAACTATGGGAATATTTCCAAAAAAACTAAGATAGGGTCATGTTACAAAAGAACTTACAGAGGTCGCAGTGATAAAAGTGACTAACGCTTAAAACTCTCAACTATTCAGTTAATTAGTTTCATTATTGTTTTTTATATCCAAATACATTGAATATGCAGATAACTTGCACGCACACACACACAGACACACACACATACAGACGTCATCACAAAAAGTAAAATCGTATTCTAGACAATACCTTCCTTACCGCAAGGTGACGGCAGTTAAAAATTCTATTATGGCCAGCATAATACCTCTCGCTATTTTCATGTTATGTTGCATAGGGCGCGAGCAGTTATGTGACTTTGTTGACCTTGGCAAGCAGATATGGGGGTCCATGTCAAAATGACAGCTAGTAATAATGTGCATAGGTGTTCATAAGTTTTCATTCAAAAAATTATGACCAAATCCATGTGGATTATTTTCCTCGCCATGTAAATTCCATACTATTGATGACATATAAATAACATGCAGAATATTTTGAGATTTTTAATGAATAATTATGACGCATGGCATTTGTGACTCTATGTAATTAGCTGTCATTCTGACACGGACCCACAAATCTGCTTGCCAAGGGCAACAAAGTCACATGTCTGCTCACGCCCTATAAGTAACGAATTTAACATTTCTTGTACACACAAATAATTGAAATTGTATCTTCTTTCGTTTTATGAGTAATTTTGTCCTACATTTCTTATAAATTCATTGACGGTATTAGCGGTATTTCTTAAGGATATATGTAAAATTAACATACCTATAATTTAAATACATATTGAATTAATAATACAATAATATATTGTATAATTGGATTGTAGGGACCCTAAAACGATTTTTAGCATGAATCCAATACCTCTCTTAGCGAGAGATAAAAAGGAAAATCAAATCACGAATGACTAAATTTTTTTAAAATCTTATTTGTTTAATTAAAATAACTTTGACGAAATTGTATAAAAACAATGCTATGTAAAAATGACGTATATATCTTTGGTAATATTGTGAAGTAATATTATCCCGATGAGTGAATAAATATCCGATGGTATTTATCTCACCTTAGATTTATTGCAGCATAAAATGAAAAATCTCTGTTTTAACACCACACCATTCGTAATTTTCTTTTTTCAGAAGCTAATTTATAATCATAAAATTTACGAGGCACCAGTATTGGCATTTTTATTTTATCACCGATAAAAAAAGTCCTACACAAAAACTGCAACAGGTACAACTGCCAAATATAAAAACCTAATAAAATAAAAATACAAGTAGAAATAAAAATTTGCGGAAAACTGAACAGCAAGTTTGACTCATCGGCGAAGAAATATTTTTAGAACAAAAATCATCACTTCATCAACAGTTTGTATTAGAATTTAAAAAGCAAAATTAATTTTCAATTTTATTTTAACAAAATAGAAGTAGAAGTAGCAGATTCTTAAAAAAAATCTTCTAAATATTATTTTTTGAAATTTTTTGTTCTTGCTAGTATTAAAGAAGAGTAAATTCTCTATCTGATACATATAAATATTCTATTATATATTTTATAGATTTAGAGATAAAGAAATATAAAGTATATATTAATCTGTTGTAAAAGATCTACAGCCCAAATAATGTCATGGAAACTCTAAAGACATTACTGAAGATTTTTTTCTGGGAATTACATACATTATATTATTTCTTATTGTATTAATATTTAAATATTTAAAATTATACGTATATTACATATACCCTTCAAAAATACTGTCAATTCCGACAATGAATTGGAAACATTTCGAAAAATTAGAAGAGTAGGATAAAATATCTTGATAGAATGAATTTAAAAATAAATAATCTAAATATATAGAATAGATATAAGTAGAATTTTTGGTGTAGAGTGTAGGTATACAAGAAATGTTAAATACAATAGGGCGCGAGCAGTCCTGTGACTTTGTTGGCCTTGACAAGCAGATATGGGGGCCCTTTCCAATTCCATGTGGTTTATTTTCCTCGACAAGTAAATTCCACACTCCTGCTAACAAATTAACTACATTAATTTAGAAAATCTTGAAATTCTAATGAAAAATTCTGACATTTGACATCTATGCACATAATTAGTAATTGTCAGGATCCGGAACTAAATTCGAATTAAATTGTCGAATATCCGAAAGTCGGAGTTTTGTTGGATCCTTACAGCACTACTATTAATTAAGGTAAAGTATGGTCAAGAACGAGCATCGTTTTGAAATGGAATGTCCTAACTTAGTCGAAACAATACGAATTTTTGAAAGACAAGGGTGTTATATCCATCCTTATCGCACGTGCTTGTAGTCTTTCTAAATGAGATAGATAAATGTTAAGTGCATGCCAATTTGTTAAGTCGTTCATGATATAGATGACCTTGATCTTTAAAAAAAATACTGTAAGTTTTTAAGAAAAGCCAAGAACTCAACTGAGTTTTAGCGTTCGGATTAACTTGGTGTGGTCCTCAAAGTGTTACAGCATCTTTTATGTGCAATTTTTCTAATACGTTTAATTTATCATCGCTCTAAACAAAACAACATTTTAATGTCCCCAACCAAACCATTTCGCATCGGCACACCACAACCATACCATAAACCATCCCCCACCACTCGTGTATAATTCACACCTCGAGCTAGGACCAATTAGCTCGCTGTCTCCTACAACACATTAGATAAATTAAAGTTGACATTGTGAGATCTGAGGACAGATCCAAACGTTTGTGGTCTTTCTCTCTCTCGCATTGTCTTTCATCTCATTGTCTCTGTCTCAACGAGTGTTAATTGAGACTAGCCCCCCACCTAGTGGGTAAAAAGCACACTAATTCTCTCGGAGCGTTGGGTGGCCGTTGTCAGATAGCGATCTGGGATGGAGTGTAAGTCTGATGTTTTTCTCGAATCGCTGTGTTTCGATCAATTATCGGGTTTATTGATGTGGGGAGCCACGCGTAAAAACGACACGCCATTTTGGAATGAGTGAAGTGAATTATGGAGATGAAAGGGAACAATGACAACACAGCCACGATGATTTCAGGTCGGCCATTTTAATAGAGTACAACTCGCGAACTCTACCAGCAACATTGGAGTTAGTACAAATGGTTAAAATAATGTTCCACCCAAAAGAAGTGTAATCACAGCAAAATATAATATAGTACGAGGGTCATTCAATAAGTAAAGAGACAAATGACTAGCTCAAAAACGGTTTATTTCAATCTTTCAAAATTAAGGCTATTTTTCTACATAATCACCCCTCCTTAACTTCCTCATTGTTAGCAAATCTTTTTCCACGTAGGGCGTCTTTGAGTGGTCCAAACAGGTAAAAATCAGATGGGGCCAGGTCGGGACTGTAGGCAGGATGATGTAAGACCTCCCAACCCAATTCTTGAAGCTTATCACGGGTCAGCTAGGCTGTATGAGGGCGGGCGTTATCGTGCTGAAGAATGACTCCTTTTAACAAGAGTCCACGGCGTTTGCTCCTGATAGCTGGTCTAACTTTGTGTTCTAGCATCTCAGAATAGTATTGGCTATTGATAGTTCGCTGATCTTCAAGGAAATCGACATAGACTGGACCCTGTGAGTCCCAAAAGATGGTCAGCATCACTTTACCGGCGGAAGGTTGAACCTTGATTTTTTTGCGAACTGGAGAGCTAGTGTGTTTCCACTCCATACTCTGCCTTTTGGTCTCATACAACTTTTACCGTACTGTATTAACATTCTAGAAAACATTTCACTTGGTTTTACACCTTCTGCGACTAAAAATCTAATGACTGAGCGCTGCTCTTCTAAGGTGCAATCTTCTAGTGGACTTGCCATGGTGAACTGAAGATTTTGAGGTTATGTTGACAAAAAATGATGAAACAGCTGATCAGAGCATATCCCAAGGTTTCCAACTAACACCCCTGAAAAGATTGTACATATTCATTGAATAGTTTTAAAATTATAGAATTTGTCTCTTTACTTATTGAATGACCCTCGTATATTGCCTACCATGTCAAAATTGCCTGAGAACAAATTATGAATTATGTTAACCAAATCAATATCTTATCAATAATCTACTGAGTCCGATTTTAGAAAACACTACAGTACTAACACGGCATTGGCTTTTCTTACATATCAAACTTTGTGCATTGCTCTCTTTAACGAAAAATAACGTCTATAATGAAAATACTGCCCAGCATATTAACAGAATTGAATGAATGTGCAATTGAAGAATGTCTGAATGGTTTTATTTCCTCTCCACATTTATTTCATTCCGTGTAAGATGGAATAAAAGCCATGTAGTTGTCGGCGCACCAGGATAAATCACAAGTGGACAGCAACATCGTCTGCGCAGACCTGGGGCCTCGCTGATGTTTTTATCTCGGCCACACACAGCACGGCCAGAGGACGAAGCCACGGCCGAGGTCTAGAGACGCAGGGGAAGGCGTTACAACTTAACTGGCTACGGTGAGGCTATGTTTCAAACCTGATAACGTACTGACACGGGATCGAATGACAACCACACTACGGATAGGATGGAATGATCGCCTAAAGTCTTAAAGCACCAGCGAGTCCAATGAAAAAATAAGTTTGATTTTGGATATTTGAAAAAAACGGTCATTGTTAAATCCGTGAATTGAAGTAGATTTGCACCATAGCACTATAAAAGTGTCACACTTAAGCAAGTTTCACTTAAGAAAAACTTTATTAAGCGTCACTTACTCGTATTAATCTGGGAATTTGATTTTTACCTATCGTCACCTATAGGTAAGGAAGGTATTGTCTTTGTTCAAAAAAAATCGGTGTGTGTGCCTATAATTTCGACCGCAAAAATAGTAGTTATTATTATAAATTTTAAAACATGTTAACTATACTAATTTTAATGTAATTAACATTACTAATAGGAGTGTAATATATGAATGCATTACAAAAAAATCTGTTGTGGCCAGCACAATACCTTCCGTCATTCTCGTGTATAATGTATAAATTCCATAATTTTTCTTACAAAAGATTCTAAATTTCCAGTAAAATTATTTCATAAACAAACTATTCAAATTGCACTTGACACTGGCATCTTCTTCTTTAGTTTTTCCCATTCGTTAGGGGTCGCTATTTTTGCATGTCGTTCTCATTCAGTTCCTTTTCTCTCAAATCTTCCGCAATACAGTCCTTCCATCTTATCTTTGGTCTTCCTCTGTTTTATTAACGTCCAATTACTAAACTATTCATTCTTGTGCCAATATAATTCTTCATTTCTCCTCATGACATGTTCAAACCAATGTAATCGTCTTTCTTGTATCTTTCTAAAAACTTGTAACACTAGAGTTATTTTCTTACCGTATCTTTCCGTGTATTCCCCAATATCTACTTCAACATCCTCATATCTGCCACATTAATTTACTTTTTATTGATACTGACATCTGTCAATTTGAATTATATGAATATATTACTAGTTCCCAAGTTTGGCATAGCTGGCTGAATTATAAAATTTAATATCTTTAAAATTCTTTAACTCTGAGAATAGAGAATAATATATTCTTTAAGTTATAATAACGTTAAATGTCAATAAATCAAATTTAACTGTTAAATCTTCAAATGAGACTACTTCCGGTTGACCAATTATAACCAAAATCTAATCAGTTGTTCTTCTGGATGTAAACTTGAGGAATACGAAAAAATTATAATTTTTGGGATCGTGGTATTGAAGTTATGGAATCCGGAACTTTTGTCACACACACACAGACACATATACATACAGACATCATCGTAAAAATGGTAAAATCGTTTTATATGGATCCTAAAACGTGCTTATTCAGTAAAAACTCATCATTGAATTTTTTGACCAAAGACAATACCTTCCTTACCTAAAGGTGACGGAAGGTAAAAATCTTTTAAAGAGATAAAATAAGTTTGGCTCATAATACTTCTCCTATCGATTTCACTGTCTCAATTTATTAGCGTTAATTTTAAAATCAATGCTAGTCTTCCTTATCTGTAAACGGTTCATCCATTACCCTTAAATTAAAATCTTCTTTCCCATCGGTTCGCATTTCAAAAGTCTTAAATTACTTCCTGATTCCTGACAAGGTGTCCTAGAATGGACGCCAGTATTATCAGTCTGCCATCGGGCGACTGTGGAGACAACTCCAGTAGCTGTCGTGCAGATCATGTCCAGTGGGCCAAACAAATGCCACATAAATTACTTCACGCACTGGTAGATCCTAGATACCATAGGACACAAGGACACCCAAAAAAGATTTACCGATATGAATAGAGAAACAAAAATACTGTACCAAAAATATGGGAAAGTTTTATTGCAAATGAAGCGGCGATTTTTTTAAAGGAGGAAAAATATCCTGCCTACGCCACTGCGTCTTCCATTGCATAATATATCTAGTGTGCACGTGCGGTCACTTCATATGATGATTCTGCACCGCCCACACACGCATGTGTGTGAGTGTGTGTGCGCGTGTATTTATTACCCTGGCATTAGTTCTTGAGCACTGACCTCTTCCAAGACAACGAAGCTCAACATTCGTAAAGTGAAAATTGGTGTCATCAGGAATGGTAGGATAAAAGCTGAATGAATGTTTTTGGATGAAGAAGAATTTATAAAATTAAATACTAAGATAGGACAGAATTTTAATGGCTGTTTAAAAATTCCTTAAAATCGAATTGTTCTTTTCAAAATCTTCTTTTTGTATGCTTCAGTGACGGCTCGTGAATTGAGTGTTACTTTTTTTACCTCTCGCTAAGAGAGGTATTGGATTCATGCTAAAAACCGCATATTCAGATTTTATTGAATAACCACATTTTAATGTCCCTAGAATCCGATTATAACATTTCTCTCTCTCTCTCTCTCTCTCTCTCTCTGTGTGTGTGTGTGTGTGTTAGGATGTTGTATATACGATTTCTCAAATTTTGTAAAACTAAAGACCTGTGTAACAACGTATTCCTCAATCTAACAGTAATGAGAAGAGTGGAATAGGTTCTGGTAACAATTGGATGAGAGTTCGTACATTATGCTTCTCAGATATTGGAACTCTGTCATTGAGATGTAGAGAGACTATATTGAAGGATTGTAAAGAGATAAATCGGTCACTTTAATATGTTTAAGAGTAAGGATTATGAGTCTGGCCGTGGCGAAAGAAGTCTGCTTAGATAGGAATGTGTGGCGAAGGATGATTGTTTCCTAACTATTATTGTGATCCGGATGCGGTATTTCGCTACCGAAAATCGGTCACTTTAATATGGTTTAAGAGTAAGGATTTGTTGTATGATGTTGATGTTGTTCTTATTGTTATCGGGTTTGTGCAAACCCACTAAGTGGGACACGCGTGATTTTATGTATGTATGTATATACTATGTAAAGAGATAGTGTAATAAAAATAAACAAATGAAGAAACTAACAATTGTGTTAAATATTTATGAAACGACCGATCGTATATTTCATGAGTGACGGTATTTTTCGATATCTTTCAATTTCTATCAAATTTGTGAAATTTTCCGTACGTTTATCTGCTTGTGATGAATTGAAATGGTGTTGCTGTGGTTATAGATTAGGCTAATCTAATAAGGAGGCCCCCCACAGTCTGGACAAAGTGGTTCGTAGGCGCGCGCCAAGTCTTATCTGAAATGCTCTCATCATCCAGCCACGTGTGCAGTTTGTTCATCAATTCAGAGCCTACTTATTGTTTTCACCTTTTCTCGGAGAAATAACATAAGTACTATTTCTAATATTGGTAGCCCCTTCAATTGAGAACTTTTACAGTTTACAGAACTCTAAATAAATGGCAAAAATACTGTAAATCCAGACAATGAATTGGAAACATTTCGAAAAATTAGAAGAGGACAAAATTTCTTCATAGAATGAATTTAAAATTAAAAAATCTAAATATAAAGATGTAAAATTTTTGGTGTAGAGTGTAGGTGTACAAGAAATGTTAAGTACAATAGGGCGCAAGCAGCCATGTGATTTTGTTGGCCTTGACAAGCAGATATGGGAGCCTGTGTCGGAATGATAGCTAGAAATTATGTACATAGATGTTAAATATCATAATTTTTCATTCTAATTTACTCATTTTCCAATTCCATGTGGTTTATTTTCCTCTACAAGTAAATTCCACACTTCTGGTGACAAATTAACTACGAGAATTTGGAAAATCTTGAAATTTTTAATGAAAAATTCTGACATTTGACATCTACATACATAATTGCTAATTGTTAATCTGACACGGGCCCCCAAATCTGCTTGTCACAATAGAGATTTTTTTTATAATGTTTTAATGAAATCAAATCATATAGAAGATATTCTTTAATATTTATAATAACATAAAATGTCAAAAAATGTTATTTAACTGCATTTTTTCAAGAAAACTATTAAAGCAAATGAGGGTACTGCCTATAAACAAAACATTATTTTGCAATGCCGATATACAAACATTTCTATCCTAAATAAAAGTGTTCTTTCCTGAATTTTTTCTTGTTTTCTTTCTTTCTGACAGTCCAGTGTCCACCTACGTTTATGTGATGATTAACATGTGCCCCACGCATGTTTTGCGTGGTGGTGGAGATGTCATCTGATCTTTGTGTGCGGTACAAGCCCTTTGACCATACCGCCTCGAAGAAGACATGAAGCATCTGTCCACATCTACAATAACCACATGCCTTTATGCCTGCACTTCCAATGTGGTTAAAAAGGTTTTAAAGAATGAAGACATCCAATAATAAATAATAGTGTTTATTAAAAAGATACATTAGTATGTGGTACTTCCAGTTTGAGGTCTAATCAAAACGCCAATGACATTTTGGTCGTTTCCAATAGAGAATCAATTAATTCCAACCCTAATCAAAATTGAGTGTTGCTGGGTGGGATGCCGGATGATCAGAGAGGTATCTGAAGATTGGACTGATACGACATGGAGGAACAAATCCAAGCAGATTGACACCCACATAATCCGTGAGGAGTTAGGAAATCAGTGTGGGAATACAAAACATGGTGCAGTAGGTTAATTATAATTCTTTATCTCTAGTTTGAAGAGAAAAATATATTTAAATCGATTAGAGAATAACATATTCTTTTATTTATAATAATATAAACGGTCAAAAAATGATATTTAACAGCGTTTTTCAAGAAAAACTGTTAAAATCTTCAAATTAGGGTACTTCCGGTTGACCAATGATAACCAAAATCTAATCAACTCTTCATATGGACGTATAAATAAAAGAATTATAATTTTTGGAATTGTAGTATTGCAGTTATCAAAGGAGAAATACACACACACACACACACACACACACACAATGACACACACACATATATACACACACACACACACACATACATATATCATCGTAAAAACAGTAAATGTGTACCTATAGGTGACAAAAGATTAAAATCAATTCTAATCCGATTTGCAGATATTTAAAATTTTAGAAGAATTTCATGTAAATTTACGTTGTTAGTCTAGAAAATCGTGTAATACATAACATGAAGGAGAATTTCTTGCTGCATTTAAATTTTCAAGTCGCGTTATTGCATCTTTAACTGGGTCGTGGTGGTGGATGAATTTATAGGAAGACGTTGAAAAAATTATTTAAAATTATCGATAATTTACTTAACTAAAACTAAAACTATTACCCCTTAACCTTAAAATAATAATATAAGCTATAAGCTAAATACGTATTTCGAGAACTAAGTTCTCATTATCAGTAGAACAAAAACAAATGTTTAAGCAGAGTAGTTAAGATCATCTAAAAAGCGGTAATCCCGGGAAAAAAAATATAAATGAATATATATTTGGGTAGCATGATGGTCGAATTGATCGAGAGATAGAAAGGAGAGTGAATGAGGGATGTAAGGTAATGGGTGCTTTGGGTACGTTTGCACGAAACGTTAACGTATCAAGGGATGCTCGATTAAGTGTATAAAATGGAGTGCTAGTGCCTGCTTCGATGTATGGAAGCGAATGCTGGGCATGAACGGGGAAGCATAAAAGAGAGTGACTCCCGTGGAAATGAGGTATTTACGTGGTGTATGTGGGTATGTCAGGCGGGATCGCGTGAGGAATAATATGGTGTATGAAGAATGTATGGTTAGGAACAACGTCATTAAGAGAGTTGGTGTGAGTCAGTTGCGATGGTTTGAGCATGTGGAGAGAATGGCGAGTGAACGGCTTGTTAAGCGTATATATCTAGGTGAAGTTGAGGGTTTTCGATTGCGTGGCCGACCAGTGTGTAGAGAAGAAGAGCATGTATGAATGCGATTATGAGTATGGCCGAGGCGAAAGAAGTCTGCTTAGACAGGAATGTGTGTCGAAGGATGATTGTTTCATATTGTTTTGATCCGGATGCGGTATTTCGCTACCGAAAATCGATCACTTTAATATGTTTAAGAGTAAGGATTAGTTGTATGATGTTGATGTTGTTCTTATTGTTATCGAGTTTGTGCGAACCCACTAAGTGGGACGCGTGATTTTATGTATGTATGTAATATTTTTTATTTTTTTGAGTAATTAAAATTTCTTCCAGAAATGACAAGTAATACTCGGTAAAAAATGTACAAAAATTACGATCTTTATTTATGCATTCTTGTAAACAAAAGCATCTACCAGATTGAGAAATATATTGCGAAAATGCATTTCTCTCTTATAACACTGCCATGAGTTTTTCTGCTAGCGGCTGCAAATCTCTAATGAAACAGTTGAATTGATAATAAAACTACTATTTTATTTGATTTGGTGTTGTTTGTTCTGTACCACCCTGGGAGATAATGAGGAAATAAAGCAAGGATTTAACAAGGCAGTACACCCACCAAGAACTTAAATCAGTGATGCGTAGTCATCAATGTCATCAGCTCGACGACAACTAGGAAATCGTCTCTTTATGGACACACGCAATGCGTGAGGCAAGACTATGTTTCATTCACTCACACGAACAATCAAACGACATTCTGATGAATGGAACGAATGGCTAAGAAACTAAAATTAATACATCAAATAGTTCATATTTGTATAAAGAAACAAGAAAAATACTTTGGAGATAAGACAACATTCTTTATATCCATTAGCTACTCTGTCTTTGTCTTCAATAACTCTTTTAATTCTTTCGAGAAGAAAAAGAAAATATCTGGTTGTAATAAGAATGTTTGTTCATTTTTGAATGATGTAATGCAGTATTAGATTAACTTTAAACGCACCCCTAGGCATTTTTGTTTCAACCCCCACTCATATAATCGGTTAATCTCTAAAATAATAAATGACATTATAACAAACATTCTTGTAAAAACGCAGTACCTATCGCCACTTCCGTTTTTTGTCACCAGGAGTGTGTAATTTACTAGTTTAGGAAAATAAACTTCATGGAAATCACGAAATTTAGAATGAAAAATTATGATATTTGACATCTATGTACAAAATTACTAGCTATCATTCTGATACGGGTCCCCATATCTGCTTGTCAAGTCTAACAAAGTCACACGACTGCTCGCGCCCTATAAGTAACAAATTTAACATTTCTTGCACATACAAATTATTGAAATTGTATCTCTTCTTTCGTTCTATGAGGAATTTTGTCCTACTCTTCTATGTTCAAAAATATTCAAATTCATTGACGGTATTAGCGGTATTTCTTAAGGATTAATATATCTATAATTCTAAATACATTTAATTAATAATATAATAAGATATATTAAATGTACTCGTACCTCCCAGAAAATTATTGTGTACCTACACTCTACACCAAAAATTCTATTTATATCTATATAAATTCATTCTATGAATAAATATTCGAAATGTTTCCAATTCATTGTCGGAAATAACAGTATTTGTGAAGGGTAAGTTTAATATACCTATAATTTTAAATATTTAATATTAATACAATAAGAAATAATATATGTATGTACTTCCCAAAAAAAGTCTCCAGTAATTTCTGAAACTGACATTTATTTATAAGATTTATTACAACAGATTATTTTATATATTATATTTCTTTTATAGCTAAATCTATAGAATTTATTTTTCTTTAATAGTAGGAATCATCAAATTTTTCAAGTAATAATGTTTAAAAGATTTTTTTCAAGAAATCTGCTACTTCCAGTTGTCCAATTGTTACCAAAACCTTTTTAATTCTTCCCATTAATGTCGGATTGGGAAATACGTAGTTGAACAGATATTAAGTCCTTCCAATATACACACACACGCACACATCATCGTAAAGATGTTAAAATCGAATTGTAAGGACCTTAAAATATTAAATGATAAGCATACCGGGGTCTAAATCGATTCAGCACAGAAATATCATATCGAAAACACCATTTCCAAAACGCGATGCTACTTTACGACCCGTACAATAATTCCGTTCCAACGATCACGTTCCACTTGTCCATAATTTGTTGTCTCTTCGTTGTATCTTTTTCTGGTTTGCATGGTGTGTGGATGACTTAATTACGACACCTCCTCCTCGTATGTTGGCTGCACGCCATCAGCCGTCGGTAAACAGACTCGGTGCAAGTGTAAACACACTGCCCAGCACCCAATAACTCCGGGATGTACGTACGACGTCACGCACGATAAGTCCGAAGCAGGGTACAAAGGAAACGGTCAAGGGACGAGAAGAAGAGGATGTTTGCTGTGGGGAAACAGAGGACAATGGATATAGGGGTTCACGGTTCGGTTATCTAAAGGAAAATAAGAGAGGAAGTTATCGAAAGATGCAGGGTTTGGAGGAAAACGTTAAAAGCAATGATTTTGACACGGTTATGGTGGAGTCAACCCTTATTTGAGGCACAATCAATGACAAATAAACAAAATTATATCAGAATATTTTGAAAATTTGAATAAAAAATTATGACAATTGTGACATCTATGTAAATAACTACTAGCTGTCATTCTAACTGTTCGCGCCCTATAAGTAACGAATTTAACATTTCTTGTACACACAAATAAGTGAAATTGCATCTTGTCTTTCGTTCTATAAAGAAATTTATCATACTCTTCTATTATGTTCAAAATTCTTCAAATTTATTGACGGTATTATCGGTAATTCATAAGGATATATGTAATATCAATAATAACCTACAGTAATTTTTTTAAAGATGTCCGGTCACGGTTATCTGTATCATGAACGAATTAACAAATTGGCATACATTTATCTCTTTCCTTTGCAAAAGCTATAAGCGTGTACGATAAGGATGGATATAACACGCTTGTCTTTCAAAAATTCATATTGCTTCGACTAAGTTAAGACATTCTACTTTAAAATGATGCTCGTTGTTGATAATACTTTCGCTGTAACGTAAGTTGATTCATAGCCGTACAATAACGTTATTTTCTGTTGGTATCACAGACAATGACATTGTGTCAGTATCTTATTTTTCACATATTTGGTTTTACATTTGCTAATAAACTTGCCAGTTGATTTATTTTTGAATTTTGAATGCTTTTATTGTATCACATATTTTTGTAATAATAAAATAACAGTAGTATATTATTTACCCTCATGAAAACTAAGCAAACGACACTACTGAATTTGTCAGAATGGGCGGAGCAAAAATCTGAATTCATACAATTCGTAGATAACCTTGATCGGACATCTTTCAAAAATTTTACTAGTGTGTTAAAAAAAAACTCGGAGTAGGCTATGAGCAAGGAAAGTATGTCAATTTAATAGAAGAAAGAAATCAAAGTTTTTCTTATTGAATCTTATTTTAGAAATGGAAATAAATTAGTAAACAGCTGATTTATTTGCGTGTGTGTACCGTTTTCATTGAAATGAAGAGAACTTATCGATATATCTGATTGATGGAATGGAAGAGAAGTGTGCATGTTCTCTCAGCATCAATCTGATTCCCGTGCACTGCCGAACCGCAATACGCACTAGGGTGCTCTTATAACATACCCAATCACACACGTACTGTACTGTACTGGCTGTGGGAACCTGAAATGTTCATCACAGACATTCTTATTATAAATTATAAAACCGAGCAAGCGCCACAGATCAAGAAATTCAACATGAATGTGAAAGGATTGATTCGGAAGAAAGATTTTTGTGAAAAATTCATCCCTCATAATAATATATGTTCCATAAGTTAATAATTAACAAAATTGTGATTTTAAATTAAATAAAAAGGGCTATGTTCTTCCACAAGGCGTAACTCTCTGCGGATACCTAGCATTAGGTTTTTTGGGACATTCCTGATTCCTGTATATTCTACGTTGAAGATCGTCCTCATTTTGGGCTTCCCGTTTTCCATCCTAAACTTTTCGAGATTAATCTATTATGGGATGATCCTGGGGAAGGTTAGGGGGATTGTTGTTTCGCAGAACAAATGGTATGTGTTGGTATGTTTGCCAATTTTGAGTTTGTCTTGCATAATGACAGGACGCAAGATCTGGCCAAAAGACAAAATCATCCCCAGCGTGTTCTTCTTCAGTAAAATTAACCAATTTTGTTAGTTAGGGCTTCAACCTTATCTGCAAATTTGTCAGTATATAGGAAGCATCATTTCCTTTAATTTTGAAGTATGCAAGGTGTCCTTGTGGAAAAATACACTCATCTTTAAATTAAAATAATAACTTTAAGTAAATGCATTTTTTTATTTCAAAAAAATTGTGCCAAAACTTTTGAGACATATGGTAGGACAAAAAGGATTAAATTGAGAATACATATTTATGATTATAGATAAACTACGAAACATCTCCTATTCTTTGGTTCTTCTCTTCTATATTCCACGTTCCAGGTTCGTTTGCGTGGGCGTATGTGCTGGTTGTTGAGTCGCCGTGTCTCATGGTCTGAGCCTCAGCCGACGTTCAGGCTTGCGCTCACCTTTGACCCCGGCGATGAATGAACCAAGACCCAGACCGCCGAGAAATCAATGTGTGGGTGTCAGTGAAGGATCAATGGGAGACACCAACGCCAAGGATTAGGAAGAAAGTCATTTGCATACACTTCAAATACATATTTTCCAACAATCGTTAGTTTAAAATGAAACCGTCGTATTATTAATTATTTAAAATTATAGGTATACTAATATTATATATATCCTAAAGAAATACCGCGAGTGTATGTATAAAAGAAATGTTAAATACAATAGGGCGAGAGCAGTCATGTGACAGATATGGGAGCCCGTGTCAGAATTATAGCTAGTAATTATATACATAGATATCAAATATAATTTTTCATTCTAAATTTAGTGATTTTCCAATTCCATGTGCTTTATTTTCCTCGACAAGTAAATTCCACACTCCTGGAGACAAA
The DNA here is from genome assembly GCA_951394225.1 of Harpalus rufipes. Classification (NCBI taxonomy): domain Eukaryota; kingdom Metazoa; phylum Arthropoda; class Insecta; order Coleoptera; family Carabidae; genus Harpalus; species Harpalus rufipes. Next base: position 50,949,823 of record OX596281.1, on the reverse strand, counting down.
TTAACCACGTGAACTTAGAAAATCTTGAAATTTTTAATAAAAATTCTGACATTAGACATTTATGTACATAATTACTAATTGTCTTTCTAACACGGGCCCCCATATCTGCTTGTTAAGGCCAACGAAATCATGTGACTGCTTGCGCTTTATACTTATTTAACCAAAAACGGAAATGGCGAGTGGTATTGGTATATTCTTAATATCAGATTTTTATTAAAAGAAAAAAATCTTAGTGCTCTCTTTACAACAGATTTTAAAGTTCGTCAGGTGACGCCTGGTTAAAGCATTCAACGGTCCAGATATATTATGCAATATTATAAAATTGAAACAAAAAATATTGTTCTAATTAGTTAGCAGATAAATCTGTGCATTTTGTAAAGATAATCTCTCGAGCAAGCAATCTATGTGATGATCTGTCAAGCAGCTCCCAACTTATAGCTGTTGCATGTTCGTTGGGCAGTACTCAGTGCTCATATTCGCTTATCTGATGTTCCCGTCCCGGCCCAATATCGTAAAGTCCGTCTCTGATTGATGGCCGCACCCACACAGTCCCCATCACGGCATGGGTGGTTTCCACTCACCACGAATTTTTATTGTCCCATAAATGTCACATATTAACATGGCAGAATTGCACACACCAAGGTTTTCCACTAAAAACCACCAAGACAAATCTTACGTCTTCGTATTGAGATGATCGTGTGAGCCAGCCTATATTCTATTTATACACTGATTGCAGTATTGTTAATTAAATCTGTGAATGGGTGAGTCTGGTCTGGTGGCTGTCACGTCGCATGAAGCAAGTCGTCGAGATAATTTTCTACGTGACGGCATCGATTAATGAGCGATGGTACTAATGAACAACATGCACTTGTCATCCGGAGGTTGTCGTTCGTCATATCCGATACCTACACCTAACATAAATTCACAGAACACACGCAACATTATTACGGACAGAGAGACGAATTGTCAATTTCATAACTACGTTATTACATTATTGTTACGCGATTCAAATAGAACCACGGCTAAATAAGAGATGCAGATTTTCTTTAATGCCAAAGAAACAAAAAAAATGTTTTATTTCGAACTATTTAAAGAATTATCAAAAGAAAAACTTGATTACAGTAAAGAAACTGAACAAAATTGTTTGATTACTACAAAGAAAAATTTGATCACAACAACTTGACCATAGACAATACCTTCCTTATCTAAAGGTAATATATTCTTAGATTCTAGTGGCCGTATGCCTCAGTGTCTGATAGCGAATCTGGTACCCCGAGTTCAATTTCGATCGACGGCAAATTTATTTTAAATTTTAAATAGCACAAAAGTGACCCCTCCACGCCAGTAAGAAGTGTTCATCAGTTGATGGCCGCATTGTACAAATGTGCGTACAAAACAGATTGGCACACTCAGCAGTGGGTAATATGCCGTGATGATATATTTATTTATATCAAAAGAATTTGATTATAACAAAGAAACAAGAAACTATACAAAATTGATTACTACAATGAAATAATTGATTACAACAATGGACAATTTGCTTGTCATGCTCCATAGAAAAAAAATCCATTTTTATTTTGTGTTTATTTATTAACTTCTGTAAGAACAATAATTTTGATTGTAGCACACATTTTTAAAAACTTTTGGAAATAAGTTTTTGGCCAAAAATTATCGTTTTTTTGTTAATTTTCATACGCGTTGCATGAATGATCTTACTAGGAATTCACCCACCATTCATTATAGGTTAGATAAGTTTCCACCCCTTATCTTTATAAAAGAGAAACCACGTAAAGTGGTAACCCGATACTCTCATGATAGAGATCGCCTTTTGGTCTTCCTAGAGCGGGCAAAACATAAAAAGGGTCCGCTGGAACTTGAACTATAATTCAAGGAGTTAAAGGAATTTTGTTTACTCTCTTCACACATAAAGCTTAAACAAAGAATAGTTTAAACAGCAAAGCACATAAAACACTTATACGAGCTCTCCAACAATCTTCTTGACAAGTCAATAACAGGGGAGATGAAATCGCTACCACCTTGATGGTATTGCCATTTTTAACTCTTCAAGATGCTTCGGCTAAGATTAACTACTGTTGTTAAAGATATGTGCCAAGGAACAGCACTAAAATTGTAATTATTATGATTACAACAATGAAATGATTTGATTACAACAATGGAAAAAGTAATTGAAGAACGAGATTCATTTCCTAAATTGTTAATTTATTTTTTATTAACATAGTCTTTCTGCTTCTTAATGATATTAAATCTAAGACACCATCTCCGTTCATCTGTCGAATGGCAGTTTATACCTTTCGCTAAGATCGCATAACCAGATTTTAATAATTAAGCACGTTTTAAGGTCCCTACAATCTGATTTTAATATTTTTACGATGATGTCTGTGTGTGTGTGTGGATGTATGTATGTGTGTGTGTGTGTGTGTGTGTGTGTGTGTGTGTGTGTGTGTGTGTGTGTGTGTGTGTATGTGTGTCTGTGTTCGTGTGTATGTATGTGAGTCGGTTGGAAGGACGATTTTTCAAAAACTATAATACTTAATATCTGTTTAACAACGTATTTCTCAATCAGACATTACTGGGCAGAGCTGAAAATGTTTGAGTAATAATTGGACAACCGGAAGAAGCAGATTCTTAAAAAAAATCTTCGCAGTGTTGCCAACCTGTAGTTTATTTTATTTTTATGGTTATCGTGATTGTAATATTTCTTGGAATTCTCATTTTTGCTCTAAGAGAAAATAGTTGGTGGATGGTCGGTGGCTGTCACGATTAACTTCCGATAGACATGTCTGCATTGTGGAAGAATCAAAAAGGCAACGAGGAGATTACACCAGGACAACACTAAGCTGCAGTAATCCGCTTAGCTAGATCGCTACCTCCACGTCTAGCTGTTTACCTCTGGACACAAGAATTCTTGTTAAACGGACACTTCCTTTCTCACTACAGATACAGACTTAATCCGGTTAAACTTGGAAATTACTACAAGAACAAGGATGATGTGACAGCGATGGATTGGGTTGAAGGAAGATACCTTTAAAAGAGGCATAAATCTATGACATGTTCTTTGAATATTGAAAACATTTTTGCCAAAACTCCAGTCATAAAATACCTTAGTCAAATTATTATTTATGTTATATCAACTCACATAAAAAGTTATTATCCATTATTTAAGAGCTCGCAACAAAAAATGTACACAAAATTTTGTTTATTAATATAATTTAAAACGTAATAATATGTGGAGCAAGTTTATAAGTTTAATTTGGTTTGAAGTTTACATTAGACTAATACCAAAAATAATACCGTTTTCGCCTAATTTGTTGTAAGTGAGGTATAGGGATCGTGCTAAAAATCGTATATCGAGATTATGGTACAGTAAAATTTTTGAAAGATGTCCGATCAAGGTAATCTACGAATTGTATGAATTCAGATTTTTGCTCCGCCCATTCTGACAAATTCAGTAGTATCGTTTGCTTAGTTTTTATGAGGGTAAATAAGATACTACTGTTATTTTATTATTACAAAAATATATGATACAATAAAAGTATTCAAAATTCAAAAATAAATCAGCTGGCAAGTTTATTAGCAAATGTAGAACCAAATATGTGAAAAATAAGGTACTGACACAATGTCAGTGTCAGTGATACTAACAGAAAATAACGTTATACGTACGGCTATAAATCAACTTACGTTACAGCGAAAGTATTATCAACAACGAGCATCGTTTTAAAGTAGAATGTCTTAACTTAGTAGAAGCAATATGAATTTTTGAAAGGCAAAGGTGTTATATCCATCCTTATCGCACACGCTTATAGACTACAAAGGAGAGAGATGAATGTATGTCAATTTGTTAATTAGTTCATGATACAAATAACCTTGATCGGACATCTTTAAATAATTTTACTATAAATGACCACGTTTTAAGATTCCTATAATCCAATTATAACATTTTCACGATGATGTCTGTGGGTGTGTATGCGTGTGTGTGTATTTCTACCTTATTCTAATATGGAAAGAAGCCATTAAATTTCAGGAAAGGAATTTAATATAAATAATTTCTAGCATTAGTTAATATGTAGTTATGTATTTAAATAAAAAATAAATAAACATTTTATCACGGCATATTAACCATTGCTAGGTGTGCTAATCTGCATTCTATACAGATTTCGGTAATGATCATTACATATTTATATCGTGCGGGCGTTCACCAAGCGTCACCTCATTGCTGGCGTGGAGATATATCTATAATAATATTTAGCGTTGATCGGGATTGAATCGGTTTCCCTAGATTCGCAACTAGTCATCAGGCACGCGGCATCGAGACCCCGTAGTTATGTATTTAAAGTAATAAAAATTAAATGACGGGAGGTATTGTGTTGGTCACATCCGATTTTTTAAGTATAGTATAATAATTGTAGATCCTGAGGAAGGCACAAAAGGTGCTGAATCTAGTAGAGGCTAGAAATAAATAATTGTAACCATTGATTGATAACAAGAAGTGTTTCTTTTACCTATCAAAATTTTCCCAGTCAAGAAGTTTAAGAACATTATATATTAAGTTTATGGAGTCTCGTGGCCGTGTGCCTGAGTGTCTGGTCGCGAATCTGGGAACCCGGGTTCGATCCCGACCGACGCCAATAATTACATCGCATTTTGATGGCACAAAATTGACCCCTGTGGCGCACTCTCCACGCCAGCAATGAGTGCCCGTGAGGTGACGCCTGGTAAGCGCCCGCACGGTACAAATATTTCATTATTACCGATATCTGTGTATGAAGCAGATTGGCACACCCAGCAATAGGTAATATGCCGTGATGAAATGTTTATTTATTTATACGTCAATTGACAACTAGTTTAGACATTATTTAGTAATAAAATTTGGAGCGTAAAATTTTTCTGAAAAATTATGTTACATACATTAGTTTGTAGAATTTAAACTATTTTGTTAACATTTATAATTGTTTTGCTGAAGCGGGTGTTAATTTATGCATGTCATTAAAATTTCACAAAAGCAAAAACAATCGGTTGAAAAACTATAATCACGTTTGTATTTTGCAATTATTCGAAACCGGTTAAGCTTGAACAAAACCTGTGCTGCTTGCCTAAATTAATAATTCATGTCATCATCCATCCATACATGACGCAGGTTCTTGGACCGTATAATTAATACACAAAAACAACGCATTCCAAGCATTATAGAGAAGGAATTCATTCATTCATTTTGTGGTGTTTAGCCTCCTCTCTGTCATTTGGAGGGAGGGTAATAAGCATGTAAACAACGCGTTGCTAAGATTTTATCGATGCAGTTAATATGCACTTATGAACAGCCGTGTAATGGCACAAGAAAGAGCCGAAATCGTTGACAGACAATTTGGCGAATAATTGCATGAATATCGATTCTACAGCCTTTGCAAAGCCGAAACAACCAATATTAAATGCTCATAAAATCATTAAATTAACCATGCGAAACAAAACGAAAAATGATTTGAGTGTCTGACAGCTTGTCACTATCACACAGCCGAAATAATACCCAAATTATTATTACGAGGGCTGGTGTCTTTCCGATGAGCCTATCTAGCAGGCTATGATAACATTTGAAAGAAATTGTGGGTAATTTCTCGACTGTGATGTGGATTAGGTGCCAACAAACAAGGGCGTCGCCAAGGGGTGGAAAGAGAGGGGCAGCTGCCCCCACCTAGAGATTAAGAAAATTTAGATAAAAGAAGAAGAAAATTAAAAACGGTGTTGTGTGAAAATGGCGCTATAAACATATTATAGTACTACATTAGTTGGAATTAGGGATACAATGTCTAATAGAATTAAATCTGGTATTACTAATAAAAGCGATGTAACCTAATATTAAATGGCGGAATACTTGAATAACATTCAGTTTGGTAATTTATATTTTAAACTAGCCGAAAGAAATTTGCAGAAATTTCTTACCATTTACGTAGGTTTTATTTATTATTTTATTAAAAAAAATTATTGCTCTACCGTGCACAATGTGTACTGTGGAGCGATCCTTTACCAGCTTAAAGGGAATAAAAACATGGCTGAGTAGGACTATGGTAGAAAGTCGTCTCAATGGCCTAGCAATGATGAGCGTTCACAGAAATTTTTGGCAATCTAGAGGACTTTATCAATAAAGTGGTCGACAAATTTGCACAAAACTCCGGAATTAATTTTCATTGATTTTTTACCTTCTTTTAATTCTTTGTAAATTTTCCTTGTATAAAAATACCTTTTTGTTTTTAATTTAAATCATTGTACTTATTCCATCCTCCCTCTCATCTTGCCCCCTCCCCCCTTCCCATTGGCTGGCGACACCTTTGTTAACAAATACTCAGAAGTTCAGTCAAACAGCATTTATTCTTACTATATCAACGTTTCAGTGCACCCTTGCACCTTCTTCAGGGTCTACAATAATTATACAACAAAAATGTAATACATACAAAATAACATGGACTTTATCACATTTATAGTAAGATCTTATAAATTGTTACACAAAATACATTCGTACGAAACATTCAATTAATTTATTAAACATCGTACAAAAATTCAAAGAACATACACACATCCATTTGCTCTAAAAAACGATAACCAAAAATATGGGTAAATAGCCGAAAATATCCTGTGTAATGATTCTGGTGACATCATTGAAACGGACTCCTATTGGTCGTCTTACAGACGACCAATAATAATAAACAATATCTACAACACGAATTTACTGTTTTTACGATGATGTATGTATGTATGTGTGTGTGATAACTCCAATACTACAATTTCAAGTGTTATAATTCTTTCATATTCCTGTTTCGTACGTCCATATGAAGATTTTGGTTATGATTGGTTAACCCGACGTACCCTAATTTGAAGATTTCCTATTATAACAAAACATACTCGTGTGTATTAATGACTATTCATGATCATTACAGACAGAGTCTACAACGTATTCGTTGATCATGCATTTAAAAATGTTGAAAAGAATATCTGTAAAATTCTTTGGGTGTGGTATTTATTATTTGATCCTCGGAAACATCTATATCCCTTGTAGACAACATTTCCGTATTGTCAAGGTATGTCAGTGACGAGACAGAATTTCACAGAATCCAGGAACACACAAATGAAAAGTAACACACATGTATATGCTCATATTAGACTTTGGTCTGTGTTATATTTGACCAACAATTACAAGGATATTCATACAAAAATATAAAATTGGTTTTAAAATTCATAAACAATCAGTTGTTTTCGCTACCGGCCAGTATCTTTAGATTTAGAAAAATCAGTGTGTTTAGTTCAATATTTAATTCTACAGTAAAATTTTTGAAAGATGTCTGATCAAGGTCATCTGTATCTTTAACGAATTAACAGATTGATATACATTTATTCTCTTCCGTTACAAAGGCTTTAAGCGTGTGCAATAAGGATGGATATAACACATTTGTTTTTCAAAAATTCATATTGTTTCGACTAAGTTAGAACATTCCACTTTAAAACGATGCTCGTTGTTGATAATACTTTCGCTGTAACGTAAGTTTATATATTAATTCAGATTACCTTGATTCATAGCCGTTCGAATAACGTTATTACATTTGCTAATAAACTTGCCAGTTGATTTATTTTTGAATTTTGAATGCTGTTATTGTAACATATATTTTTATAATAATAAAATAACAGTAGTATCCTCACAAAAACTAAGCAAACGACACTACTGAATTCATTAGAATGGGCGGAGCAAAAATCTGAATTCATACAATTCGTAGGACATCTTTCAAAAATTTTACTGTACTTAGTTTTATAGTATGTAAGATCATGTCATTTTAATGTGAGCTTGATGTTTGTTGGCAAGACTGATATATATTTGCAGCATTGCGGCTTTGGGAACAATAAGCAGCATTGCGCCAAGCCTACGCTGCGTTCTGATTGGTGCACTAAGGAAATTATGTTCTCCATTCATATAAATTCATATGAATAATAATAGACAATGCTTCGATGTATAGCGTCGGAACTCGAGTGGGATAATTGTCAATGAACTCCAGGATGCTTATCAGTTAGATTAGTATTTGATCCTGTATGGTATGACAACATTCAAATAAGGAGGAAGAATTAATTAATACATATAGAAAAACAGAAATGGAAACACCTCCTTCAGAAAAGACTAATATGATATTTTAACCAAGGACTGAATCTCGGGGTCGCTATTTTTTTATTTTCTTCTTCCACTTATGTCTGTTTGCGTGTTGTCCTCATTCAGTTTCTTTTCTCTCAAGTCTTCCGCAATACAGTCCTTCCATCATATCTTTGGTCGTCCTCTGTTCCTTCTACATTCTACTACTATCTTTCTGTGTCTTCACCAACATCTATCTTAACATCGTCATCTCTGCCACAGTTATTTTCTTTTCATTGACCCTGATATCTGTCAATTATTAAAAATAAATTAGATTACCGGCGGTTATTTGTGTAGATTATGTTGTTTAACTGTAGTTTATATGAAGGTACAATTGTTTTAATATAATATATAATAATAAAATTATAAAGTTTGTGCATATATTTTGTTAATCTTATTAAAACTATTTCAACAAGTATCGCAATTGTACTTATGGTATTATAATTTTCCCTGCGATGAAGTATAAGTAAACAAAATGACATTTCCATTATTTTGGTTGATTATTTTAGTGGTGATCGTGACGAAACCAAAGGCAGTTTGGCCTGAGGCAAGCCTTGCGAACTGTGGTCTCGTCGGTGCGGTCGTGTTTCGTGTTTCCACCCACACCCACACGAATTCGACGTGGCTTGATTTACAGCTCGCCTCAGCATCACCATCGGTTCCAACTCACCTCGCGATCATTATGAATAATTATAATGTTACATCATTTTTATATTAGCCACGCTGTCGCGAGTACTTTGATGTAAGCGATACTCAATGAAAGAAAAGTTTCTTTCAAGGAGAATTTACCTTAAATAGATGCCAAGATTATTAACCTTAATGGTTCTTATTCTATATGGTATTCAAATACATTAGCACGACTTGGGCTCATTGCTAATCACGCAAATTTAATTGTAGCAATCTGCTTCTATTTGCAGATTTCGCGATAATATTTACATCCATATCATTGAGCCGTTTCCTTAACCTCACCTCACGGGCATCAAAGCTGTTACGAAGAAAGCACTACATGCGTCACTTTTGAACTATTCTGTCGGACCACGAATGCCTAGTTATAAAAATAAATTCTTATTCCAAGGCTTCAGACAATTACATTTTGTTATATGTACTTTGGTAAAAAAATCTGTTTGTTAATATTATATTTCTTTTTACCTTCCGTCACCTCTAGGTAAGGAAAATATTGTCTTTGGACAAAAAATTCGTTGGTGAGTTTTCAATGAATAAGCACGTTTTAGGGTATCTAATTACGATTTGCTATTTTTACGATGATGTCTGTGTGTGTGTGTGTGTGTGTGTGTGTGTGTGTGTGTGTGTGTGTGTATGCGTGTGTGTGTAACTGCGATTTCGGAAGCGATATCTCCAATACTAGAATTCTAAAAATTACAATTGTTACGTATTCCTCTTCCTTACATCCATATGCAGACTTGATTAGATTTTGGTTATAATTCGCCAACCGGAAGTACCCTCATTTGAAGATTTTAACAGTTTTTCTTAAAACACTGATAAATATTATTTACACAGTTAATGTTATTGTAAATATAAATAAATAATTATATCATCACGGCATATTACCCTTTGCTGGATGTGCCAATCTGGTTTGTACACAGATGTCGGTAATGATGATGACATATTTGTAACGTGCGGGTGTTTACCAGGCGTCACCTCACGGACACTCATTGTTGGCGTGGAGAGTGAACCACAGGGGTTAATTTTGTGCCATTTAAAATTTAAAATATTTGGCGTCGGTCGGGATCGAACCCGGCCGACCAGCCACTCAGGCACGCAGCCACGAGACCCCATATTACATTGATTACAGATTTAAACACTAATCATTGCAAATTTATAATAGTAACGTTTTAAAAAATAATATAATAAATAGAACAATAATTATACGGAAAGGAATTAAATACAGTTTCCATTGTAAGTAAATATGTATTTAAATTAATAAAAATTAAATGGCGTGAGGTATTGTGTAGGCCACTTCAGATTTTCATTGTAGAAAACAAACTGTTAGCCATATTCCAAACCCATAAAATGAGCATAGCAATTAATTAAAATAGCTGAACTCCCTCAAGTCAAGACAAGTCAAAATCGTTGACCGTGGCAACAGCAACCATAATGACTTTCAAATACCGGGATGCACAATAAAAAATAAATTCGGGTTGCGGGAATTTGAATGTTGGCAGGTTAGGATTCATGGCAGCGAAGAGTGTGGTTCTGGTCCGAGACAATGGTGCCCCCTGCTGCGAGAGATATAACTCTACTAATGAAGGCCCCGCGTCGTTAAATTAACAAAAAAGCCAAGACGCCCAAAGGATGTCCATCATCTGATGTCCTCCCGTCACCACCAAACCAATTAACACTAACGAGAAACAGAAATCATAACCCGCAGATGATTACAAACAAAAGATGTTATATCCGTATCCACCGGTCACTAGATCTTCGAATATTATTGTTGAAAATTTCCCCAACATCCACCTCAACATCCTCATCTCTGCAACATTAATTTTCTCTTCAGTGACACGGATATCTGTCCACCATCTGTGAGAATTTTCTTAATATAGTAGCTGTTTCCATGGTTATAGCATAGCTGGCTGATTTATGAAATTTAATTTCTTCAACTCTATATTCACTCAATATGAAGAATAAAATGCAATTAAATCGTGTAGAAATTTTAATAATCTTTAATTTTTATAATAACATCACGAAAAAATAACATTTAAAGATCATTATTTAGATTTTAAATTTATGTAACTGACCGATAAATAATGTCACTGTCAATAAATTAATTATTTCAAATAAATAATGGTAATATTTTAAAAAGAAAATATTAAAATATGAATTTATAAGACATCTAATCAATAATGTTTCATATGTTTGTAATAGAACTTAATGCAATAACCAGCATTAGTAAATATGTAGGTATTTATTTAAGTTAACAAAATCCCATCAGATTTTTACTTATAATATTTCACAAAATTTTCCTTTTCATTCTTTACTCTTCCTCATACATATTAATACAAATTATAATTGTAAATGACAACAAGGGAAATAATGAGGAAGTAGTAGAAATTCAAATTTTACTATAATGTTCTATGAATATTTCATTATTTATTTCTAAATTAATCAGCATGCCAAATGAATATCAGTACAGATTTTCTGGTCGTTATATTATATTCAAATCCTTTCTAAATTATCTGACAAGCTTTTAGTTGTAAGCCGAAAATTATAGGTTACTTTTAATGTAGTATGGTTAGGATTTAATCCCTGTTTCGTACGGAATAACTGTAACCACCAGGAGCTTTTAGTCCAATGAGATAAGTGTCACTTTTAAAAAGGGGGATATCGTATAGGGGATGAAACTTGTATAACGACATGTAATAACGGAGGTAGCTTATACCAATATGATTGGCCAATCATCTTTTTCCACTTCACACATTTTTTTGTATTTATTTTGTTACGTATTGGTTAGTTTGAATTTTGAGTTATTATATTTTTAAAATATGTAAAATATTATGAACCTATTATCGTTTGCCTATTGATATTTAAGTGAAGTAACGTATTGACGTTAGTCGTTTTATATTGGGAATAAACGTGGCATGGGTGCTGCGCTTTTGGCTGGTGACAGACAGGGGCTTCTCTGCATGAGGCCCATGACAGGGCCCCGCGCAATCAGCGCCTGTGCCCCCCGTCGACCAAAGCCTCACCGCGGAAAACTTAAAGAATGCCGCACGCACCGTCGGACAACACAAAGAGCGACAATATTAAAAATTCATCTACCATTCTCCACATTCAAAGCATATGAATTCGAACACTTTAAAATATATTAGCATTTCTTCACAGGACGGAAGATCTATTTACAATAAATTGACGTTCAAGGCGTGGTGACAATACTGACATTAGATAGATCAAGGTTTTATAAAACCATCGATGTATTCTTATCTTCGTTTTACTCTTGTAATTTTTTATTATTGAATAGAACAATTAATATAAAGTTTTAAATGCACAACGCAGAAATCATTTTAATTAATTATAAAACAGATTTGAAATTGATTTTAAAAAGGACCTTAACAACCAATTATTTACTTTCACTATACATGAAAATAGCAATTTAGTTATTTAGTTACAACCACCCAACAGGCTAAGCCCAAATAAAGGGTAGTGAATAAATTTAACAAAATATGCTGATAAAGTTTGAGAATTTTCCAAACTCTAACTGGAAGATATCAACCTTAGAGAACTTCATAGTGTAAATATGACACATTTTATAAATAGGTGATATCATACGGCAATTAATTCTAGCTGCGGGTAAATAAAAAGTGAAGGTATTTCTGGTTCGAGTAAAGGGAGTATGGAAATTAAGACAGAAAAGAGAACAGGATTCACTAATAAAGGCATTGATTAGTGTTGACAAGTGTAAAACCTGACCATTTTCTCGACATACAAAAAGGCTTTTTAGATTTAAAATAGACAGAAGTTCATTGTAAGAAACGGAGTAGTCGGGGTAGACCTGAAACGTTTTAAAGTACATGAACTTTAGTATTTTTTTTTTAATTGATTCTATGGGATCCTGATGTACTTCATAAATCGGGTTGCAATATTCTAATTCGGTTAGTACCAATGAGTAGTAAAGGAAACGTATAGCTACTCTATCGAGAAAAGTGAAAATATTTCTAATAACAAATCCTAGTATCCTTATAGCCCCATTGTAAGTGTCCTGTATTTGATAGAAAAAAGTGAATTTTGAGTCAAAAATTACACCTAGATCTTTTACTTTATGTGATCGTAATAAGGAAACATCTTGAATGGAGTAATTATATTAAAGGCGACAATTTAGATTATTAGTTTTGCACCAGTCTGAAAGTATGTTTAAATCATTTTGAAGTAGATTGAAGTCCTGTGCATAGGTAATGAGATGAAAGATTTTAAGATCATAGGCAAATAATAGTTTTTCACACTGCAAGATGTTAGAAACATCATTGATAAAAAATTAAAAAAAGTAATGGACCTAAATTAGAACCCTGAGGAACTCCAGATGTAGGGATAAAAGAAAACGAATTATGTTCTTTTAAGTGAACGTACATCTGCCGTTAATGAAGATAAGAACTAAGAATTGAACATAAGGAAATGGAGAAAGAAAAGGATCCAAGTTTGCTGAGTATATACGCAGTAAACTTGATCTTGAGCGTCTAAAAAAAAAAAAAATTGCTGAAATTTGACAGCATGGCAATAGGACGGTAATTATTAATTAACGAGGCGTCATCAGATTTTAAGATGGGTGTAATGCGAGATACCTAGAGATACTGTATGAAGCATATAGAAAATTAGATTGCAGAACTATAGAATTATTCTTTGAAAGATGAGAGTGATCCAAATGTGAAATAATTACGCTATAATATTGCACTTGAACGATGCCTATACTTTGAAAAAGCAAGTATTCATTCGGTGTCATAATAAATTATTTATACATTCATATTTCTGTGTGTATACCTAATAAAATATTTCATATATAAATTAATGTTTGCAACATTATAAATATTGGTAACTATTATTAATTCCGCTATTAAAATATGACTACATGTTCCTCAACAGACCATAAGTTAGAATCCAAGTCGTCGCTGCTTAACTCAATTAATATCCTGGCTTAACATCGCTGTCAACTTCAAAATTATACATTCCAGCCGCGGGCGTTTGCGGTAAATTCTTCAAAACTAGTTTAAAACTAAAAAAAGTAATTAAACATCGCATCAAATCATTAAATCCATGTTCACTGATTCTTCAACACCCAACAAATATTCATAAGTTTTTTATTTATAAATCAATCAACGCCATATTGAACTAAATCGCACATGAAAAACAAAAGCAGTGAGATTTCATTGGTGGCTTGATAAAATCAAAAAGGGACCCGCCAATCGAGTTTCATTCCATCCTTTTCTAGCTTGTTATTAACTCTTAAACCAAACTGGTAACGTACGAGCCAAAAATTAATTTCGCCGGAATAATATTTTACTTTAGTGACAATAGTGAATTATTATTATATAACATATTTGTTTAATTTTTCATATGGTGGTAGATAGTTAGATACCGAAATATATTTTTTCTAGTCTACATAGAAAGTAGCCATTTGCGCTTTCTTTTGTCAACGCAAAATGTCACTTTGCCGCTCTAGCGCGACAAAGTAGAAAAAATGCTCGCTGTCCAAATTTCTATACAATGTTGAGAAATGTCACTTGTCTACATTTTTAATGGCACTGTAGTGACACATTTACCACATCTGACATATAACTGCTCTGTCGGTATATTACATAGCCAAAAAAATGCCGCACTATTGTGAAAATAAAATAGGGCATTCATTTACAAAAACGAAAGTATAACATGTTTAGATTAGATTGAAGCATTAGGCCAAGAAGAAGGGAAATAATGATAAATTAAAATTAAATATAAAAGACGTTTTTCTTTTATATTTTATTATTTTTTGTTATGGTGGAGGACCCCACTGTGGCGACTGTAGAAAAAATATCTTGTGTGTGTTTGGAGCACAAATACACATTGTCGATTTCGACAGAATGAACAACAACCACTCAATCGACAATGTCCTATTTTGCGCTCTTAATACACAAATAGCTATTATGATCATGTCCGGCCGTTGTACAGTAATATTTCGAGAATTTAATCCACCAGTTTTTTCTTACCATAACATTTTCTTTAAACAAATTAATAATACCTTGTACTATCAATCACGAAATGGAATGTGAATTGCAACCAATGACATTGCTGTTTTCATTGTATGCAGATTTGACAGCTGCCGAATCTGTATCCCCAAGGCCCTATTCCCTAGGGGATTATTGTCGTATTGTTGGTAGCTGTGATAATATGTGGCTAATACTCTGGTGTCATATAAAGAGGGTAATTTTATACTGGTTGCACTGGAATGGGGTTAAAATGTGTGTAATGGTGATGGATAAGGTTCTGACAAGTGGAAGACTCTTCCAGGGGTTATTTATTTTGTGTTAGTACGGTCATATGTCGTCGGCTAATATACGGTGTCCTCAGGCGGTTACCATTATGGTATTAACTACGTAACGTTCGTCTTCATTTGTTTTGTATTGCTGCACTTAATATACTATGCTTCAACGAACAATAACCAAGAAAATAAGTTTATTTTTCTTCTGCAAAAAATATTGGAGTTTTTATTTTGATCGGTTTACATTTTAAATAAATTATAAAATCTACACAATTAAAATGATACAACCTTTTTTAGTTTTATTTCTGTTTATTTATTTAAATACGGCAGTATTAACTACTGCCTTCTTCAGGAATGAACAAGAAATCAACAAATATATAAATAATAACAAAAACATTAGCAACAGGTAACCAGGTGACAATTACAACATATTTAATATAGGAAGCCATGCACGACTAAGATCTAGACCGCCACAATAATTGAGATTATTACTCTTGGTTTTGAAAATCTCAATGGCTTCTTTAATTAACCTGTTGTTTAGGTGTGTTGGTCTCGCCAGTATTTTTGTTTCTTCGAATTTTATACGGTGGAATTCTTCCAGGGCATGCTCTGCAGCTGAAGATTTTTCTGGCTGGTTCAATCTGGTGTTCATTCAATCTTGTAGAAATGGTTCTACCAGTCTGGCTAATGTAAACTTTCCCGCAGACACATGGAATCTGGCAAATCCCTCTCTTGTCTCAACATATGTCGAATTTTAATATATGGAGAAAACGAAATTTTCATGTTCTTCTTACGAAGAATTCTACCAATCTTGTCCGTGACATTTTTGATATTTATTGTTAATAAGTCTTTTCGGTTTCAGGCATTTTTCGATAGATGATTTAGAAAAAAATTCTTCATATTTAGAGAAATTGGAAGAAGAAATGAAAGAAATTAAGAATATTTTTATGAAGAATGGTTTTTCTATGGCATCTATCGAAAAATGCCTGAAACTGAAAAGACCTATTAACAATGCTAATGAAAGAGACGTATTGTTTGCTTCACTTCCTTATATCAAAAATGTCACGGACAAGATTGGTAGAATTCTTCGTAAGAAGAACATGATAATAATAATCTCAATCACTGTGACGGTCTAGATTTTAGTCGTGCATGGCTTCCTATATTAAATATATTGTAATTGCCACCTTGGTTACCTGTTGCTAATGTTTTTGTTATTATTTATATATTTGTTGATTTGTTGTTCATTCCTGAAGAAGGCAGTGCCGAAACGGCGGTATTTAAATAAATAAACAGAAATAAAACTAAAAAAGGTTGTATCATTTTAATTGAAATATGAGTTCTGAAAGATTCTTTAATAATTTAAAATCTACACAATTTTTTCTGTATAAATGTTTGAAATTTGCTAGGAATATTTTTTAACCCTTTGTTTGCAAGAAATAAAATTTTAAATTCGATGCCTCTATATACTCCGAAGTTATGGAATTACCAACAAGATTCGTCTTTTTATAGACGCGCGGTTTTATCATCTACAAATTAACAATTAACCTTTTTCACTTAGCCAAAAATAAATATAAGGACTTGAATTTTATGAATAACTCCATGGAAAACAAACAGTGTTTAGTACAGAATTTCATTGTCAGAATATGACTAAATAAAAACAAAAACAATATGGGTCCATTTTAATTTTCCCTAACAACACACCTGAACTAATACCTTGTATACTTAGGTGTGAAAAGTTTGCAATATTTACCAAATAAGCCCTTTTCAACACCAACAAACAGTTGGTCCCTACCGAACGGCTTTCTTAGCGCAAGAAAAAGCATTTGTTATCGCTTCAATTTCGCTAATCTTGTCGAAGAGGCCTTCGCAAACATCTTCATAGGCGCACTTGAGCACGTAATGCCAATGTGGACCACACACCCAGGAGTGGTGTACACCATTCACACCTCGCCGGTGTTAAGTATGTTTTCAAGTAATCTCAAATAATCCCAACGACCTCACACGAAGAGATAGTGGGTATAGGAAACGGAAAGTGGTCTTCAAAATGTTTCAATATGGAAAGTATATGGAGAAAACAATAAAGACAAGCGAGTCATGGGCGGCGGCAGGAATTTTTGAAGAGTGGTGAAAAAAATGAAATATTTTGGATAATTATGCATCTTTGTTTAGGTCAAAATTTGTTTTATTATAAATCAAAAAAATGATGATGTGGCCAACACAATACATCCCTGCATTTTTTTTTTTAAATTTAATTCGTACCTAAGTTCCTTTCCATATAACAATTGTTGTATTTACAATTTTCTTTTTAAATCGTCAGTATTATTACTTTGAAATAATTATTTTTTGGCAGTCACATATTTGTCAGTTACATTTATTTCAGCTGAACTGTGTAACTAAGGAGTTGTGTTTAAAACATAGATTCTGGGATTAAAAATACAGATTATTTTATAAATTTATCCATATAACATATATAATAAAAGTATTAATGCAAACCTGTAGAAAATTTTATAATCTTTCATTCTTATAATAATATAAATTGCGAAAAATAACATTTAAGAGTATTTTTTGAAGAATAACTATTTTGTGCTTTAAGTAAAGTACCATTTCCGGTTATCCAATTTATACCAAAATGCCATTTGAGGCACATTGTGCATTGTATTACAGCTATGACAAAACCATTTTTTCGGTGTTCTTTTCAGGTTGTTATTTTCACCTTCCGTCAGCTTTATCTTTGGTCAAAAAATTCGATGAGTTTGTTATAAATAAGCACGTTTTAGGGACTTTAGAATATGAATTTACTATTTTTACGATGATGTCTATATAATTGTGTTTGTGTGTGCGTGTGTAAGTATGCAAAAATTATATTTTTTCGTATTCCTCGAGTTTAGATCCATATGCAAACATGATTAGATTTTGGTTAAAATTGGTCAAACGGAAGTACCATCATTTGCAACATTTAATGTTTTTATAAATTTTAAAGATTATATAATTCTCTGTACGATTTGATTGCATTTTATACTTTATTCAAAAGATAAAGAATTATAAAGAAATTAAATGGAAACAGCTAATATATTCAGATAATTCAAATTGACAGATGTCAGTATCAATGAAAAGAAAATGATTGTGGCAGAGATGAGGATGTTGATATAGATATTGGGGAATACACGGAAAAATAGGATAAGGGAAATGGCTCGAAAGAGAGACGATTACATTGGTTTGAACATGTCATGAGGAGGTATGAAGAATATATTGGAAGAAGAATGAATAGCTTAATAATAAAAGGTAGTAGACACAAAGTAAGACCAAAGATAAGATGTAAGGACTGTATTGAGGAAGACTTGCGAGAAAAGGAAATAGATGAGGACGACACGCAAAACAGAAATGAGTGAAAGAAAAAATAAAAAATAACGAACCCTGATGCATGGGAAAAATTTGTATAGTTTGCTTATGAAATAATTTCTCCATAATACACAGGATTGACGGAAGGTAATGTGCCGGTCACATCAGATTTTTAAAATGTACGAAATTCAATATCAAGTATTATAATTCTTCATATTTTTCCTCTCCCTGGCATTTGTTCACCCAGTGTCGACACCTGGCGACAATACCCTTCACTATCCTCTTTCGTTGTCGCCAGCAAGCTGCACGGCGCGATTTATTGTCGCAAGGCAAGCGGTAAATCTATGTAAATTACACATTACAAAAGTGCCACGTATACCTTTGCAGTGCACTCAGTGCAGTATAGGCTCACAGACACAAGCATTCACATTGCAGATTGCTTTTGCAATCATTCATCTTCGTAAATTGTCTTCAGTTCAGTCTGCGTTTGCACTACACTGCAGAGAATGTTCTATGCAGATGTTGATTATTGTTTCAATGCTGATTAATATTCAATAACTTGTGAG
Organism: Harpalus rufipes; assembly: GCA_951394225.1. Classification (NCBI taxonomy): domain Eukaryota; kingdom Metazoa; phylum Arthropoda; class Insecta; order Coleoptera; family Carabidae; genus Harpalus; species Harpalus rufipes. The sequence goes on along the minus strand of OX596281.1, from coordinate 50,930,778 downwards.
GGAGGCAGTAATTGGAAAAGCATTTTTAAAGGACGGCAGAGATTTCATTGCTAAGGATTTAAATGTAAATTAAAGGGAGGATGTAACAGAATATATTTTAAATAATACCAATACAGAATTTAATTAAGAAATCTGTTTAGAATTTTTAGAGAAACTAAGACTCTCGATGTTAATTCTTATATAAACTAGGTCAAATTCCAAAACTGAATTATTTTTTTTTAGATAAACTAAGTCGAATTCTGGATATGAATTTTTAGGTAAACTAATAATAAATATTTATGATGTTTGTTTTTAATAAACTAAGTCGAATTCTATAGGCGTATTTTTAAATAAACTAAGTCGAATTCCGGAAATGAATGTTTAAATAAAGTAAGTCAAATTCTGGAAATGAATTTTTAAATAAACTACGTCAAATTCCATAAGCGTATTTTAAATAAACTAAGTCGAATTCTAGAAATGAATTTTTAAAGAAACTAAGGCAAATTCCTTATTTTTGTTTTTAGAAAACTAAGTCAAATTCCAGAAGCGCATTTTTAAATAAACTAAGTCGAATTCTGGAAATAATTTTTTAGATAAACTAAGTCAAATTTCTGATGTTTGATTTTAATAAACTAAGTCAAATTTTAGAGGCGTATTTTTATATAAACTAAGTCGAATTCTGGAAATGAACTTTTAAATAAACTAAGTCAAATTCCTTATGTTTGTTTTTAATAAACTAAATCAAATTCCAGAAGCGTATTTTAAATAAACTAAGTCGAATTCTGGAAATAATTTTTTAGATAAACTAAGTCAAATTCCTCATGTTTGTTTTTGAGAAACTAAGTCAAATTCCAGAAACGTATTTTAAATAAACTAAGTCGAATTCTGGAAATAATTTTTTAGATAAACTAAGTCAAATTTCTGATGTTTGATTTTAATAAACTAAGTCGATTTCTAGAGGCGTATTTTTATATAAACTAAGTCGAATTCCTGATGTTTGTTTTTGATAAACTAAGTCAAATATCAGAAATAAATTCTTAGTCAAGTTCACTAATTAATTTTTAGATAAACCAAGTCAAAATATAGAATTGAATTTTTAAGGAAACTAAATAAAAAATTCCGGCTGTTACTTTTTAACAAACAAATTTTTAGTGAAACTAAGTCAAAATCCGGAGGGTATTTTTTATATAAACCAAGTCAAATTCTAGATGTTAGTTTTTAAATAAATTCTAGAAACGATTTTAGGATAAACTAAGTCAAATTTCAGATGTTAGTTTTTATATGTACTCAGTCAAATTTAGGAAATTATTTAAACTAAGTCAAATTCCAGTATTAATTGTAGATGAACTGAGTCAAATGTATCTGAAAATTTGTTTAACAGAACGAAGTATGAAGGATAGTATTATAGTGATTGCAAAGGATGTGAATACTTTGCAAAGAAGTAAAATTATAAATAATTTATTGTATGTACATTACTTTTTGCGCGCAGCAAATCTCCTCTTTTCTTTGTAGTAACAACAAATAAAAAGTAAATCACCCTGTCCCATCTATCTCTGGGTATAGAATCAGAGAATATCTTCTCTTTCTGTGTCTGGTTTATCGGCGATTGAGCGTCGGTTAATGAATTTTTATGGGCGTTCGCACTAACGCGTAAACTGAGCAAGTGACAGCTCTGGACGTTTATGTAGCATAGTCGTTTGCATTGTGGATAGGGATAGTATAGCGCAGGTTCTTCGGGTATCCGATTTCATCCATGTATATTCGTATTCGTAAAGAAGTAAATTGTGTAAGAAGAAAGACGATGATTTTGTCAAGTGCTTAATCGCACCGAGGAGAGAATCATAAAGAAAGTGTTGAGAGCCTGAGATGACGCATTTACAATTTATATTTATATTTCTGTAGCCATATGTAAATAAATAACCGGTGTACCAATTTTAACCAAAATCTAATCAACTCTTCATACGGACGTACAAAAGGGAAATATGAAAGAATTATAATTTTTAGAATTGTTAAATTGGAGTTACCGAAGGATAATTTTTTGTCACACACATATACAGTAACATTTTTTAAAGATGTCTGTTCAAAGTCATCTATATAATTAATGAATTAACAAATTGGCATACATTTGTGGCGGATCAAGTATACTTCAATATTTATCAAGTTATCCGCCACGTTAGCCTAGCCCATTGTTGATCAGCTGTTCCGAGGTTACCTTGGAACAGCTGACAACCAAAACATCATTACCACAGACCATATACACTATCATTACTTTTGTATTCCTCGTCCACGACTGTCAAAATTTGTTAATAAAATTTATATTTACAATATCTTTACAATTTAATTTCAAAGTGTTTGTTTTACAAGTTGTAACGATTGGATTCTCAAACGAAGATAATCCTTTCGTTACACATTTATCTGTTTCATTTGCAAAGACTACAATCGTGTGCGATAAGGATGGATGTAATACGCTTGTCTTTCTAAAATTCATATTGTTTCGACTAAGTTAGGACGATATTTGTTGCCGATAATACTTTCACTGTAACGTAAGTTTATTTATTAATTCAGATACATTGCCTTGATTCATTGCCGTACCAATAACGTTATTTTCTATCAGTGTCACTGACACTGCGTCAATATCATATTTTTCACATATTTGGTTTTACATTTGCTAATAAACTAACCAGTTGACATAGTTTTAAATTTTGAATTCTTTTATTGTAACATATATTTTTATAATAATAAAATAACGGTAGTATCTTATGAATCCTCTTAAAAATTTATAGATGACCTTAATCGGGCATCTTTAAAAAACTTACTGTACACGCACACATACAGACATCATAGTAAAAATAGTAAAATTGTATTCTAGGGATTCTAAAACGTGCTTATTCATTAAAAACTCATCCCTCCCTTACCTAACAATGACGGAAGGTAAAAATTGAAGATGAAATTTGTGCTAAAACTTTGGGACATTTAAAAAATCATACTCGATAGATGGCTCTGCGTGTGGTTACCACCACAGTTATATTATCTTGGGTAGTTTATCATCTGTCTACTCAACCTAGTCATTGCCTCCTAGAGGCTGCACTGCACCACAGCGATGAGCTCCAATAAGAGTGAAATGTGTCTGTCAGAAATATTGTAAAACGTTTCAAGATTTTTAAAATATTATCGACGGCCCAGGGGGTTTTTAAACTGCACAAAAATGATCCTAAAAAGTGCTATATCCATGTCAGCTTTGAGAACCCGTGAAAAATCATTCACCGGCAATATCATAAAATGATTAAAACTCCGTACAAAACACCAGAGGCCGAAATATGAGTCTCCTATTTCTCTAAGCTCTAAGCGACGGTCACTAGATGATGGCTCGTAGAAATTGATTGAAAGCTTTCCGCTACTAGAAATTACGGAATTTATTTTCCTGTCTAGTTGTTTTATTAATAAATAAATTCGTTTTATAGTTAGATAAATTAGCGCATAATGAAAACTTTATGAAGCGTATATTTAACTGTTTAAGGAAACGAGATTTCTATATTTAGGATTTTATTTCTAGCATAAAATACAACGGATATTTCAATGGAAAACACGTACGAGGAATCTTAATTGATTTCACGGCGATTAGATCAGGAAGATTACTATTTTATTTTATCGAATTCAATATTAAAAACAAGTACTTACCTTTTTTATTTTAACACCTATCATTAAACAAACAATTTTACTTCTTATATAGTTCATTATTGTAATTTATTATTCAGAAATGTATCGGTAAAATAAAAGGTAAATATGTGAACATCTTTTTATATAAATAGAATGATGTTATTACTTAAATGGTAAATAAGATTTTATAGGAATTGAATAAAGTATTAATTAATTTCTGATTGACTAGGCGAACTAGACTAATATTTGCAGTATCTACCCGAATCATTTTAGGCAAATATGTCACATTTAATCAACATAAAAAATATTTAAAAGTGGCGCGTTAACATCACCTAACCTGACGCACAAATCGCAAGCTGCCATCGGCCTGATTTTGAGCGTAAGTTAAGGTATGTGTACGAAATGCAGAGCATCTTTTTAATTATATTACTGTTAATTAGATGTATGACGAAGCGGGAGTACTCTCGCATCTCGTCTCGTATCGTTGCTTTTTGCGAGACGAGAACGAGAGAGAGAGAGAGATTGCGGTTTAAAATTCGAGGCGAGAAGTCTCGCGAGATTCTCGCAAGTGTCTCACAATAAAAAGCGTTGGTAACTTTATAGCTTTGATTCATAAATTCAATGAAAAATGGACTGGAGAACAATTTACAAAGGGTGGAGCCATCGCTAATTCGTGCATAGAACACGTGAGTGTGAAAAATCATGTGAATTCACTATATTTTTTGACTCTATCCAGAGGTTATTGGTATCGGTTTAGAGTGAGGATAAGCAAAATAAAGAATAAATCGGTTTTGTGACAGTCTCTAACGGCGGTAAGTAAAAAATGAAATTATCTAATAAAAGATAAAGTATAAATGACTCCTCTACATAAGGTATCGGAGATACGGACGGCGGTTTATCTCTGCAAGTGGTGAATTTCAATTACAATTCCACGACTCAAACGTTCTTCTCAGAGCTCGACCAAGTCGCTCTGAGCTGCAGCTCTAGTCCGGAACCCAGCCACTAGGTTCAAGTCCAACAGAACTAGTTTTTCTCCAACATTTCAGTCCTTCCTTCATCCCAATTCATACCGTCTCTGATAAGATACGGATGTTATAATTAGCGTCGATGGGAGCTAACACGTAGCGGAGCGGAGTGATTGGTTTCTGGCAAATTCCCAGTATATCGGTTTTTTGATTAGTGAAACATTTTTAAATTGTGGCATATATTTATAATAAAGTTTACTTTTAGTCACAAAAAAGATTTTTTTAATGTTTAATTAGTTTTACTGATGACAGAAAGGCATTAACAGATGTTCGTATTGAAATACTTTAGATATTTATAGGAAACAATATTTTTAAATTTACGCTTTTGATGTGTGTGTGTGGATGTTCGAAGGACGATCTCAAAAACTATAATACGAGTAGTTAATATTTGCTTAACTACGTATTTCTCAATCGGATATTACTATAAAGAATAGATATAAGTAGAATTTTTGGTGGAGAGTTTAAGTATACAAGAAGTGTTAAATACAATAGTGTGTTATTGGCCTTGACTAGCAGATATTGGGGCCCGTATCAGAATGATAGCTAATAATTATGTACATAGATGCCAAATATCATAATTTTTCATTCTAAATTTAGTGATTTTATAATTCCATGTGGTTTATTTTCATCAACAAGTAAATTCCACACTGCTGGTGACAAATTAACTACGTGAATTTAGAAAATATTGAATTTTTTAATGAAAAACTCTAACATTTGACATCTTACATAATTACCAATTGTGATTCTGACATTGGCCCCCATATCTGTTTGTCAAGGCCAACAATGTCACATGACTTTTCGCGCCCTATAGTTATGTAACCAAAAACATAACTGGCGTGAGGTATTAGCCACAACAAATGGTCTTTATTATTATTTCGTCAATATTGAATAAAATATTGTATAAATCATGTGAGTTAAGAAAGTTTATTCACTTGGTGTATAAATATCTATTAATGTTATTTTTATAGGCATATTATTTCCTAAGACGTCAATGAATGTGAATAATTGTTTGTATTTTTTTTACCTTGTATATTATTTAGTGGTTGACACATTTCAAATTGTCTCTCGGTGCAAAAACTTTGTTTTTAATGCTGCACGTTATTAAAAAGTGTAAAACTCTGATACATTACATATTGTTTACTTACATCATAATATTTATTGAAAATCTAAAAAAAAATTTAATAAGTTAAACCGTTTGTGTAAACAGTAATAAAACGCTGATGACATTGGTATTAGGATTTTGTATGAATTGCTGATATCTCTGGGATAAAATGAAACTCCTTCATAATTAAAAAAACTATATTCACATACAATACAAAACCTATCCTACCACATATCACAATCACTTCGAAGATCCACTGGCGATGATAGCATCAATACTGAACTGCTGCGTGGATGTCGTCGCCGTGGCACTAGCCCCCAGATTATGCGTAAGGGAATGCCGCCTCAGGTCGCAGTTCCTCCGGAACACTTTCCCACAGGAGCTGCAGTTGTACGGTTTGATGTCCGTGTGCGTGAGCAGGTGCGTTTTAAGATTTGAGCGCTGGTTGAAGGACCGCGCGCATACTGGACACTTATGAGGTGATTCTTCCATATGGAGGATTTTGTGGACGGCGAGGGTGCGGGATTGGCAGAAACCTTTGCCGCATTCGCCACATTTGAAGGGTTTTTCTTTTGAGTGGATGTATCTGGAACAAAAATAATAATCTGTCAGTACTGCCATTAACGAAATAGTAGATAGTTTTTGAGGAGCTCTTAGTAAAAACAACCCTAATACATCTTTACCTTATGTTACCTTTAGGTAAGGAAGGTATTGTCTTTGGTCAAAAAATTCGATAGTAATTTTCTAATGACTAAGTACGTTTTGGGGTTCTTAGAATACGAATTTACTATTTTTACGATGATGTCTATATGTTTGTGTGTGCGTATGTGTATTTCTGTGAGTGTGTGTGTATGTAACTTCAATACCACGATTCCAAAATATTTTTTTTCGTATTCCTCTAGTTTAGGTCTATATTCAGACATGGTCAGATTTTAGTTATAATTGGCCCACCGGAAGTACGCTCATTTATAACTTTTATTAGTTTTTCTTGACAAAAACACAGACATTTAATGTTATTATAACTTATAAGAATATATTATTCTCTATACGATTGAATTGCATTTTATACTTCATATTCAATGGATATAGAGTTAAAGAATTATAAAGATATTAAATTTCATAAATCAGCCAACTATGCTAACCATCAATGAAAACTAAGGGCTGAGTCTCAACAGATCGCAGTGTGGCAACTGCTCTACCGAGTACAACACCCCGTCTGGTACGTAAGTCGTTCACGGACAATTCCGAGCCCCAATACCGAAATATAAATTGTGTAACCCATGTTCGACTGGTTGTAGAACGGTTAAACAAAATCAGATTAAAATCAGATCGTTAATCCAGTAAATTGGGCTCGTGTGACTAACGATACGAATATCGCTAGCCTAATAATTCAAATAAATTTGATACATTATTTTGAGCCTTTCAACTCTTGGTGGCTTCAAGAAATATCATTGCCGAAACTGTGACTAGACGGGACACGGCCTTAGAGGCGTTCAGGCATAATCCCACGGATGGTAGATTCGCACCACCGCCCGCTCGAGCGAGTGCGTGAACCAAATGTCCGAACCTGCGGTTCCTCTCGTACTGAGCAGGATTACTATCGCAACGACATTTGAAAATTACATTTGGTACTGCGATTACAATACAGTTTCTTTTTTCATTTTTTGCCGTCGGTTGGACGGAGATAGCGTACAAAAATAAAAGACTCCTATATGTCATGTGTGTACGACAAAGATGATAGACAAAAGTTCAGGAATTCTTGTTTCAGAAATTAATGACATATACATATATTTCGCATTTCGCTCATTATAACTTTTTATTCAGTCATGTTAATTTTGTGTGATTATCTATTTAAACAAATTGATCTTTAATTTGTGAAATTACTACTTTAAATATATCATACTAATCCGGATAATGAACATTATCCAGTTGAACTAATTTCTCAAGAATATTTTTTACAAGTGCGAAATTATTTTGTATAAGATAGGAATGTGTGGCGTAGAATGATTGTTTCCTAACTATTATTGTGATCCGGATGCGGTATTTCGCTACCGAAAATCGGTCACTTTAATATGTTTAAGAGTAAGGATTATGAGTGTGGCCGAGACGAAAGAAGTCTGCTTAGATAGGAATGTGTGGTCTAGAATGATTGTTTCCTAACTATTATTGTGATCCGGATGCGGTATTTCGCTATCGAAAATCGGTCACTTTAATATGTTTAAGAGTAAGGATTTGTTGTATGATGTTGATGTGGTTCTTATTGTTATCGGGTTTGTGTGAACCCACTAAGTGGGACACGCGTGATTATACTACTATATAATATAAATTTTCTGTTAAATTAAAATAATTCTTCCTGTAGACTAGACGGTTAAGGTCATAGAATTAGTAAAATTTATAATCAACAATAATAGTTAGCATTAAGCTACAGATGTGTAGGCCTAAAATTATACACATTTTCTCTACTTAAACGCAAACAAAAACCTTAAACTCGTTGTCTATTCGAAGCAAAATCATCTACACTATCTGTGACATAAAAGACTGAAGTCTTGCTATCATCTCTCCATATATTCCTACAAACACGTTGAAGAGCCTATCCTGTCCTATCGACGGTACCTGTTCCTAAGAACAATAAACAACCGCTGCACCGTCGATTCTTTTTGTTTCATTCAACAGAGAAGAATGGTTAGTGTTTATAGCTGTTTGTGTGATACAACTTGAGTTTGCTCTTCAATTCGCACTCAGGTGACAATGGGACGACAAAAGATACAAACTAGCAAAAGAAAGAAAAAGAGAAAAGGATGTTAGAAGAAGTCATTAGTAGATGATTATGAAGATTGTGAATGATGTTGAATGAAGAATATATAGAACGCAATAAGAAAAAGATTATTTTAAGGGGCTCTAAAATTGATAATGTTTGGTTGATTTTGAACTTAATTTTTCTAATAAAAATACATATTTTAAAAATTTTCGTACCTAATTTCAGATTTTCTAAGAGCGAGAATTTAAATTTTATTACAAATGAATGACAAATACAGCTATAATTAGTAAAAAATCTGTTGTGGTCAGCACAATACCTTCCGCCATTTTTATGTATATTATTCCACACAGAAAGTTCTCGTATTTTCAGTAAAATTATTTCACATGCATATTGTGTAAATTATACTTGATACTAACATCTGTCAATTAGTAATATATTCCATAGTGACGATTTATGAAAATTATTTTCTTTATAAATTCGTATCTTTAAATATATTGAATAGGAAGAAAATAATTCATTTTTTTAAGAAAAACTGTTAAAAGCCTCAAACTAGGGTACTTCCGGTTGTTCAATTGTAGTATTGGAGTTATCGCGGCCGAAACGATTGACACACACATACGCACACACGCATACACACACAGACGCACACACATATAGACATCATCGTAATACATAATACAAAATTTTAAAGGCTGTATATTAAAAATAATCCTAGAATTACGTTTTGGTTATGTGTATAGTAAAGAATATATACTATATCTGTTTAACTACATATTTCTCAATCGGACATTACTAGGAAGAGCTGAAAAGGTTTTGGTAATAATTGGACAACCGAAAGTAATAGATTTTTAAAATAATCTTCTAAATATTGTTTTTTGAAAAATTTTGTTCTTGCTAGTATTAAAGAAGAATAAATTCTCTATCTGATACATATAAATATTTTATTGTCTTTTATAGATTTAGAGATAAAGAAATATAAGGTATATAATAATCTGTTGTCAAAAATTACTGAAGATTTTTTCTGGGAAGTACATAAATTATATTATTTCTTATTGTATTAATAGTTAAATATTTAAAATAATAGGTATATTTCATATACTCTTCAAAAATACTGTCAATCCCGACAATGAATTGGAAACATTTTGAAAAATTAGAAAAGGACAAAATTTAGAATGAATTTAAAATTAAAAAATCTAAATATAAACAATAGAAGTAGAATTTTTGGTGTAGTGTGTAGGTATACAAGAAATGTTAAATACAATAGGGCGCGAGCAGTCATGTGACTTTGTTGGCCTTGACAAGCAGATATGGGGACCCGTGCCAGAATGATAGCTAGTAATTATGTACATAGATGTCAAATATAAATTTTCGTTCTAAATTTAGTGATTTTCCAATTTCATGTGGTTTACTTTCCTCGACAAGTAAATTCCACACTCCTGGTGACAAATTAACTACGTAAATTTAAAAAGTCTTGAAATTTTATTATTTTGTAATTCATTACAGACCTGTACTTTACGAATTTCCTTATATACCTCAAAATCATCTGCGTATATTAGAATATTACATTCAAAATGTATACAAATATCATTAATGTATAATAGAAAAAATATAGAGCCTAGATTAGAACCTTGTGGGACATCGGATTTAGCCGTGTAACCATTATAGACCATGTATTGTAGTCGATTCGTTAAGTACGATTGAAAAAATAATAATGATAGTGTGTTAAAGCCGAAATATTACAATTTTGAAAGTAAAAATCATGACTGATCTTATCAAAGTCCTTGGAGAAGGTAGTATCTTTAAATACCCGAATATTGCGGCAAATATGAGAATTTTTTCCCTGGTCTTTCAATTTGTCATTGTGCCCATTATTTCGTTCTTATTAATGGCTCATTTATTCATTCCATTTCATTTCTTTTGTTTTGCAAACCGTCGTCCATCTAGTGGGCGTCTCCCAATCAAATCCATCTCAAGCAAATTAAGTCTGAACCAATAAACTCGTTGCGTCGCAGCTGCTACTAATTACCGCTCGGACCCTGTAGTAAATATTAATAACGCGGGTAATTGGACCATGGCAGAGTCGGGCGGGGCTGCTACCGGATGATTACCCCAGCCTCCGCCCATGGCCCCGGGCCAGTGGCGTACCGGTCATTTGAATAGAATTTGGGATATGCGGAAAGCGTAGCGTGCATAAGGCTTGCGTGTTAAGATTGGATGTTGTGTTAGCTTAAGGGAAGTTTCAGTTACCATTTTGAAGATGAGATGCTTGAGAAGACGGGAATAGGTAATTTTATGTAAATTTCTTCCTCATACTCACAAGAATTACATAAGAGTCTTTATTTTATAACAGTTTTGGTTGTATATGAGTTATATTTCCTTGTTAAAATTTTTCTTTCGCGTCGAACACTTTTTTATTGCCCTTTTAGACTCCCACCGGCCCTTTGTACACTTAAATATTCTTTTCTTGTCCTGAAGATTTTTACCTGTCGCTAAAAGAGGTATTGGATTCATGCTAAAAATCGCATATCCAGGTTTTAATGATTAAGCACGTTTTAAGGTCCCTACAATATTTTTATGATGATGTCTATGTGTGTATTTCTCAATCGGACATTACTGGAAAGAGCTGAAAATGATTTGGTAATAATTGGACAACCGGAAGTAGCAAATTCTTAAAAAAATTCTTCTAAATATAATTTTTTGAATTTTTTTGTTCTTGCTAATATTAAAGAAGAGTAAATTCTTTATCTGAGACATATAAATATTTTATTATACCTTTTATAGATTTAGAGATAAAGAAATATAAGGTATATAATAATGTTTGTAACTAACAGATAATGTCACTGTCAAAAATCCAGAGACATTACTGAAGATGTTTTCTGGGAAGTACATACATTATATTATTTTTTATTGCATTAATAACTAAATATTTAAAATTATAGGTATATTACATATATCCTTCCAAAATACTGTCAATCCCGACAATGAATTGAAAACATTTCGAAAAATGAATACAGGACAAAATTTCTTTATAGAATGAATTTAAAATTAAAAATTCTAAATATAAGGGATAGATGTAAGTAGAACTTTGGGTGTAGAATGTAGGTATACAAGAAATGTTAAATACAATACGGCGCGAACAGTCATATTACTTTGTGGCCTTGACAAGCAGATATGGGAGCACGTATCAGAAGTATAATTAGTAATTAAGTACATAGATATCAAATATCATAATTTTTCATTATAAATTTAGCGATTTTCCAATTCCATTTGGTTTATTTTCCTCGACTAGTAAATTCCACACTCCTGGTGATAAATTAAGTACGTGAATTTAGAAAATCTTAAAAATATTAATGAAAATTCAAACATTTGACATCTATGTACATAATTACTGATTATAATTCTGACACGGGCCCCCATATCTGCTTGTCAAGGCCAACAATGTCACATGACTGCTCGCGCCCTATACTTATGTAACCAGAACAGAAATGGCGAGAGGTATCGTGCTGGCCGCAACAGATTTTTTTAAGTAAGGTTTCATTTTCATCGTTACTGTCCTTTAAGAACCAGCGCACTTCGCAGTGCAAAATAATGAAACATGCGAATTGTCCAATCCTGTCTCGACACACTTGCCACCCAGCCGCCATAATGTAAATCTTGCCGCGTAACCCCAACGACCAACTGATTTACCCCTAGGGGTACGCACTTTTAGAAACCCTGCTCTAGGTATATTATTCCTCGGTGCAGTTGGGATCCCTTAAAGATGTCTCCCGGACCCCAGGTTAAGACACGCTGTTTTAACAGAAGAACGGGTAGACCTTATGGGTAGCCCAATATTAAATAGCGTAATAAAATCAATATTTTAAAATAGTCGAAAAAGGTTGTAGAAATTTTATACCATTTGCTTATATTATATATTTGCTTACTCGTATCTATAGTTTGATTTATAATATTTACTATTAATAAAATAAATAGAACAAAGATCGAAGTACAATAAGATTTATTTATCTAGTTGGTGCATTATTGTCCATAAATTCAATCAATCATATTATAATGAAATATCGTTTCCTTGATGGTTGGAGCGAGCACAATACCAACACCCACTCTCTCATTTTCGCAACACTAGGAAACATTGTACTTTATCTCTATGTGTGGGTGGAGAGATCTAACGTTCGAGCACACATAATAATCATCATTTGCTTTACATCAACGAACCCATCTAGGCTTATTTTCCAAATCATCTGCAATCAGGCAATCACAGACAGATAGACTTGAGAGTGTTTGCTCTTTACTTGAATGACTCGTTGTAAACACATATGTAATTGTAAAGTGTAAATATTACATCCGAGGTGGGGTATGTCTCATAACAACTGATGTATATTACCGAGAAGCGAATCAATAATTTTCAAAATGAATCAATAAGTTATAACCTTCAATTTTATTAATATTTTTTGACAGTTCCATTAAAATTTGTTTAGCCTACTTTATTATAGGGATGTATGATATTTCCCACCCAAGAGATTCTCATTGCAGTGAGGAATGACATATTTCCCAACCTCTAAAAGGCTAGGAATCGACATATTACTATAATGATTGTGAATAAAAGTATTTAACGGTGCAATTTTTTTATATATAGGGCTTTAATACAGTTTTTTATAAAAGGCCAGCTTATACCATCCTAAAGGTTTAGGCATAAATTTCAACATTTAAAATGCATTTACTTAACATTTGTAATACTTAATAATTAACTGTTTCATACATACATACATACATAGAATCAGGCATGCCCCATTTAGTAACAATAATATCTACAATAATAAATCACTCTTTTGACAACATTCTTACTAACTGTATGACGGAAGAGGTGTAGCGCCTTTCGAAGATGCTTTGGCCTACGCTCAACAAACGTTGCGACGTCGGGCATCTGAAGCTTACAACGAGACACAAGACTGACTTTCAGTAAATAACTAAACAACTCGAACGGAGAGCTCACGGTACGGGTTTTAAAGAAAAACGGAAACTTTGCTCACCTGGAGGTCGGCTTCAATGTCTTGACGGATTACTCGCAATCAAGAGTCGATGGAATACTCGCAATCGGCTTTATTTATTGAGAGGAATACTTGCAGTCAACAACTCCATCCTACAATCGCGGGCCCTGCTTTTATACAGCCCTGCTAATTAAACCAGCTTAAGTTTGTTTACTGATAGCAAGAACTGCATTAAAGAGGGCAAAAAGGTTTAAAATGGAACACGATGTTGACGGCCTTTATTCCAATTGTTGGGAAGAAAAGTTTTCACGGTTCGCGGATTTATAAGGGCTGAGTTACACGGCATTGAACTATTTAACCCGTAAAACTTGTGACAGATCCACATCGTCATAATTATACAACAATTCCTCACTCTTAACATATTAAAATGACCGATTTTCGGTAGCGAAATACCGCATCCGGACTATAACAATAGTTACGAAACAATAAACAATCATCCTTCGCCACACATTCCTGTCTAAGCACGCTTCTTTCGCCTCAGCCACACTCATAATCGCATTCATACATTCTCTTCTTCTCTTCCCTCTCGGAAACTTTCTTTTAGCACTTTACCATCCACATCCATCCACTTACACTCTGGACGGTTACTTCATCAAGATATATGTGCTTTACAAGCCGTTCACTCGTCATTCCCTCCACATGACCAAACCATCTCAACTGACTCACCCCAACTCCACAAAATCACGAACTTTAATTACATAAAGATGGACGTGTTCTTCCAGAAAGCGCAGCTTGCTACGGACATCTAGCATTGGGTTTTGGACATTTTGGGCTTCCCAATGTCCATCGTGAATTTTTCAAAATAAAAAAGCCCAAAAACCTTCAATGGGACGAGCCTGGGGAAGGTTATGGGATTGTCGTTTTGCCGAACTAATGATACGTTTTGGTCAGTTGGCTAAATTTGAATTTGTGTTGTATGAGAGGAGGCAAGGTCTGGCCAGAAGATAAAATCATCCCCAGCGTGTTCTTCAAAAAATTGACCAAATTTGTTCGCCTCACTCGGCCCATGTAAGGTCTGGATACACCCTTTATGGAAATAATGCGCCATACCAACACCTTATCTGCGAATTTGGTCTTTTGTTTATATCTGACATTATTAGGGACCTATGCAATATTGTCAGTATAAAAACGATCATTTCCCTTAATTTCGGTGATGCTCAGTGTGAAGTCCGAGAAATCGATATAAATATCGTCCAAAATGTAATGCTAGGTGTTTGTAGAAAGTTGCGCCTTGGGGAAGAACAAGCCCATCTTTATTTAATTTATTATTTATGAAACAGTTGACTAATAGATTGGAACACCCAGAACTGGGTACTTACCAATAAGCTATGATGATTTATTTATTTATGTAATTATATTTTCATACACATTTTTACATATTTAAAATACTATAAAGCAATGTATTTCCTGTAATAAAATTAAAATTATTCTATGAACAACCATGTAAATATGTAATTTATTTATTATAAACCATGTAAAGATAATGAATTGCCAATTACAAGCAATAATAATAACAGCAATTTATGAATATATAATATTGTTATTAGTAAGTAATAATAAACATATACTTTAAATAGATAATTTCATAATTCAAATTATAAAAAAATCTAGTTCTATGTATTTATAAGTATATTATCTTGCTTGATTCTTCTACGGGCCGTTTTAAAATCTCTTGCCGGCTATCGAAGCATCATCGTCCGCTAACAAGAATCGTAGTGACCGCTGCTTATAAGTCTAGGCTTAACCGATCGAGTGCGCTATGGAATTTAACGGTCTTTTCTTTACAACGGCTTTCTTGCATTAAAACCGTTGACTAGCGAGGAAATTTAGTTGATTTTTAAATAGATATCAGTTTATATTAGTAGTAAATAAAAAAGAAAATAATGAAGAAGTAGATGGAGAACATAAATGATAAATAAGACAGTAAGTTATAATAGTTTTTAAAAAGTATTCGATCGTCTAAGATTCTATAAAGAGTAAAATTTAATTTAATAGTATTTCTTCAAACAAAGAAGGTACAAAGTCCATTTCTGATACCATTTAAAAAATGAATGATGTTATTGTTTCTCGTGAAACCGACAGTAAAATTCAGAATCTAATCATACCAATAACAAAAAATCTGTTGTGCCAGCATAATACCTTCCATCATTTCTATTTTATATAAATTCCACATTTGTATTTTCAGTAAAATTATTTCACATACATATTGTGTAAAATGTACTTCACACTAACATCTGTCAATTAGTAATATTGAATTGTTTCCATGATTTTTAAAGAAAAACTGTTTAAGAGCTTCAAATTAGGGTACTT
Source organism: Harpalus rufipes (assembly GCA_951394225.1). Taxonomy (NCBI): domain Eukaryota; kingdom Metazoa; phylum Arthropoda; class Insecta; order Coleoptera; family Carabidae; genus Harpalus; species Harpalus rufipes. The sequence continues at coordinate 50,914,902 of OX596281.1, read as the reverse complement.
CCGGTTTTTCAATTGTATTATTGGAATTATCGCGGCCGAAACGATCGTCGCACACACACACACACATATATATACTCACACACACACGTATACACACGCACACATCTACTCATACAGACATCATTGTAAAAATAATAAATTCGTGTTCTAGGGATTCCAAATGTGTTTATTCATTAAAAACTCACCATCGAATTTTTTAACTAAAGACAATACCTTTCATACCTAAAGGTGAGGTAAAAATGGCATTTAAGTTCGCCCAAGCTTTGCAAATTAAACTTAAGATTTAAATAATAATAATAATAAAGAAAATATACATTATTCCTATTTATTAATTACGCAGTACATTAATAATATACATAGGTAGGTATCAATTAAAAATTGGAATCCTATTGGTATTATTATTGGATATTGGGCGCCATTTTTTTTTTTGTTGACAAATATAATGTAAACAATGCCATATACATACGTTTATTCTTATAAGAAATCAATACGTAAATGATATTTCGCTATGTACACAAATAATTGATTCTATAATAATTATATAACCTTATATATATCTTTATTGTTTGTATATAATTTTGACAGGTAATTTGGACACAAAATGGCGTCCAACAAAACAAAAACAATATGGTAAAAATGTATTATACAAATTAATATAATTTTACTGGTATTTTGACAAGTATACTTGCAACTACTTCGGTGGTTTTGCCGGTTATTAATAAATTCTGATTCATTCAAATATTGGTTAGTTGTTAATATAACAACAACAAAATCAACATACCTGTGGTCTCTGAGATGATCTTGTCTTCTGAAAGCCTTTCCACAGATATCACACGAATAGGGCCGTTCATCCGTATGCGTTCTTTCATGAATCAACAAATTATACGACTTTGTAAACTGCCTATTGCAGAACTTGCATATAAACTGTTTCTTAGGCCTAGAGCCCCCTTTTTGCCTGGTGGAGGTCGTCGTCGTCGTCGTGGTGGATTGAGGACTTCCGGCACTACTCGACGACGTTTGTTGATACAAAGAGTTCATTATTAAACTAGGATAACTGGTATCAACAGGCGACGTTGATATCGGGAAATTGTTAAGCGCTTCATCGTTGTCGAGAAGAGCTAGGTCTTCTTCGACTTCTTCCGATAGATCAACATCTTCAGAAAGGTTAGTTTCGTGGGTGGTAGCTTCTGTTGAAGATTCCGTTGTTGTCGTTGTAGGTTCTTCAGTGATTTTGGCGCTATTTGTAGCTATTTTAAGAATGTCTATACGGTTACTCGTAGCACTCACTGTACTTAGTCTTTGCAACGTAAGATACGATTCAAGGGCTTGTAAGTTCAACGCAGCAGCGGCGGCACTGTTAGCGGGTAATAACGCCGCTTGCTGAAGCGAATTCATCATCGCGTTTTGCAATGACAAGGCGACATTTTGAATGCTTCTCTGCAGGAGAATTTCCTGCAAAGGGGTCTCCTCTTTTGCGGCTTGCATTTTCACTGTTTCACTGTAGTTTGGCTTGCATTTTCACTGACACTTCACCACACTGGTATAGCGATGTTACCTACGTAGTGAGAGCGAAACGCGTTTGCTTGCGTGAGACAGTAGACAGAGACTAAACCCGCGGACTGACCAGCGAAGATTGGTCCAGCGGAGTGCTGCCATCTACGATGCTGGAGAGAAAGAGACAAGGACAGGAGATGTGAATACTGACAGTGGAAGGGAGATGGAAATGTGATAACAGTTTGATTGGGACCCTTAGTGGAGTGAAAGGAAGAAAGGGTTACGGAAAATGCACAATTTTAATTTGTTTACCTACAGACAGATCAAATATTATAACGGATTTATAAAAGAAACTTTTAAATCTAAAGGGATCTATATATCAATCTTGAACGCCAAATAGAAAAATCTAATGTGACCAACACAATACCTCCCGCCATTTAATTTTTATTAATTTAAATACATATACCTATGAGGTCTCGTGGCCGCGTGCCTTAATGTCTGGTCGCGAATACAAAATTGATCACTGTAGTGCACTCTCCACGCTAGAAATGAGTACCCTTGAGGTGACGCTTGATAAACGCCCATACGATACAAATCTGTCATCATCATTACCCAAATTTATGTACAAAGCAGATTAGCATACCCAACAATGGGTAATATGCCGTGATGTTAATGCACCATACACGGACATCTGGCAATTATATATTTTTAATATAGCAGCTATTACCATAATTCTAAATGGTTGCTTTATTAAATTTAATATCTTTATAATTTTTTAACTCTATATCCATTGAGTATGAAGTATAAAATCAATTCGTATAGAAAATAAAATATTCTTTAATATTTATAGTAATATTAAATATGAAATAATGATATCTAACAATGTTTTTTCAAGAAAAACACCTTGAAATGAGCATACATCCGATTGACCAATTATAATCAAAATGTAACCAAGTCTACATATGGATTAAGGAATAGGAATACGTAAAAATTGTATGTTTTGGAATTCTAGTATTCGAGTTACCGCGGCCGAAATTATAGCCATACACACACGCATACACACACATACAATACACACGTATACACATATAAACATTGTAAAATAATAAAATCATATTATAGGAATCCTAAACCGTGCTAATTTAATGAAAACTCATCACCAAATTTTTTGACCAAAGACAATACTTTCCTTACTTAACAGTGACGGAAGGTGAAAAAATTAACCTAGATTGACAGATAAATCACTAACATTTGTTAATTATTAGTTCCAATTTCATGGCTATCACTATTTTTGGGGTGATTTTCGCCATTTTAGTATGATTTTACATGTTAAAGTCCTACGTTCCGGTGTCGCGGTCAACACCTTGTTTAATATGTTCCGAAGTATTTTCGTGCTCTTCGCAGAGTCGACAGATATGTGGTATTTCAGAGGACAATGTCAGCTACTTGTTATAGTTCTAAGGTCTTTTTTGCTGAGACCCAGTAGGTCTGTCAGTCGGTGTAATACCACATAACTTTCTTTTGACGATAAAGCTATGTCAAAACCAAGGATTTATGATTGGTACAAATGTTACAATAGAGCCGTAAAGTACATAGTTAATTGTTATTTTAAATTTCATCTATTAACGACTAATGTAATTGTATAAGTAAACATGTAACGCCTTCTTATATTCTTGGAAATTATACTTGTAATCTATGTTGTATCTAACGCGCAGTGTGGTGTGCAATTTAAGAACAAAGCACGTCCCATTTTAGCAAATACCACCACAGTTGTTGCAACTGTCAGTTGAGACAAATTGCAACAAATTATAATTATATTAGCCATTGAAACAGAATTAAAACACAATGAGAATGGCACGCAAATGTTATATTAATTCCCGGTAACATGGCACGTTACGTTATGGAATCGTGCCATCACACGAGATAGCACTTAGAACAGAAAATTTCATCCTTTTCCATTTTATCACTTCCTAGAATATACTTCTGTAATCTGTGTTAAAACCAAAGGTATACTATTCTTCACGTATGAATGACATTGCGCAATGACATTTTGTTTATAGGTAGTTCAAATCGCTCTAAAAACTGAGCTGATACCTACTAGGAAAGTATAAAGAAATACACGTGCTAACAAGACCATTATTCTAGACCTTTTCCATAGTTTTTTTTAAATATAACCGGTTAAGGTCATCTGTATCATGAACGAATTAATAAATTGGCATACATTTGTCCCTCTCATTTGAAAAGACTACAAGCGTGTGCGATAAGGATAGATATAACACGCTTGTCTGCTTCATATTGTTTCGACTAAGTTAGGATATTTCATTTCAAAACGATACTCGCCGTTGACAATACCTTCCCTGTAACAAAAGTTTATTTATTAATTCAGATATAACACTTTGATTGATAGGTAGACGACTAACGTTATTTCCTGTCAGTGTTACTGACATTGTGTCAGTATCTTATTTTTCATTTGGTCTTTGCTAATAAACTAACCAATTGACTTTTTAATTTTGAATGCTTTTACTGTAACATATATTTTTATAATAATAAAATAGCAGTAGTGTCTTATGTACCCTCATAAAAACTAAGTAAACGACACTATTGAATTTGATACAATGATAACATTTTGAAACCAATGTAATCATCTCGCTTGTATCTTTCTAGAAACAAGAGTTATTTCCTTATCCATCTTTCCGTGTCTTCCCCAATATCTATTTCAACATCCTCATCTCTGCCACATTGATTTACATTTATTTATATTGATATCTGTCAATTTGAATTATATGAATATATTAGTAGTTTCCATGTTTAGCATAGCTGGCTGATTTATAAATTTTAATTTTTTTAAAATTCTTTAACTTTATATTTATTGAATATGAAGTATAAAATGCAATCAAATCGTATAGAAAATAATATGTTATTTAAGTTATAATAACGTTAAATGTCAATAAATCAAATTTAACCGTTAAATCTTCAAATGAGGCTTCCAACTGTTCACCAATAATTATAACCAAAATCTAATCAGTTGTTCTTCTGGATGTAAACTTGAGGAATACGAAAAATATATGATTTTTGGAATCGTGGTATTGAACACACACATACATACATACAGACATCATCGTAAAAATGGTAAAATCGTATTATAGGGACCCTAAAACATGCTTATTCACTAAAAACCCATCATTGAATTTTTTGACCAAAGACAATACCTTCCTTACCTAGAGGTAAAATCGTTCAAACCCTTATTCCCAATTATTTCCTGAACAGAGTTACGACATACGAAAAGAAACTATTTCAATTACGTGTGTCGTCACGAATCATACAGTTTTTGTTGCGCAATACCAGTCTTAAGTGAAGAATACAATACTAACTGATAGTTATTGAATATAGGAAATATTTAATGATAGTTAAATCGTATGTGGTGGAATATTTAATATATCACGTGTGTTCGCATTGGTTCAACAAACCATTTATTCAAAATGCGCATTCGATTTAGCATAAGGCGATGCATCATCCGCGAACAAAAATATTTAATTATTAGCATTACTCCGCACGTAACATGTCCATATACGTGCGGCAGGATTTATAATTATTACATTTTCTCCATACTTAACTCACAGAATGTATAATAACATTATCCCTTGTCAATGATTAGTAGTGACAACACTACACGTACACGCAACGTACAAATGAAATTCGCATTGCCATAAACGAAGACAACAGAACAGATGGAGAAATTGAGCAACAGTGACCATTAGCCAATGATTATACACCACAATAATTGTTGGCAAAATGTGTGTTCATGATAATTGTTTAAAATGTTTGGAACAAAAAAATTCATAAAGTAAATATACCAAGATAGTTTTTTTAGACCTAAAAAGAACTTTCGAAACCAAATATCAGGAAAATTTACTTCATAAACTTTCTTTGTATGGTCTATAGGAAAGGTATTATTATGGATTAAAAACTATTTGGACAAACGGTGTCAATTGGTTAGATGGAAGATGTGACAAGTCCCACCAGTAGTTATTTATAAAATTAAATATTGTATGTCAGTGTCGGCAAGGTAGTGAGCTGCAGAGAGATGGCGCAAACGACGAGCTGCGATGGTTCATGGGAAGGGCGTGATCCGGATGGTGAAGAAAGAGAGGCTGACGTTTGGTGAGGAAACAACTAAGATCGAAGGCTCAAGAACGTCCCAGACGTTTCGTTGGAAGCAAACCCAACAGTCAACCTAGAAGTGGACCGGACTCCGAGAAGTCCACTATATTGGTGTTGGAAAACGCCAAATTCCGGCGAAGGAATCCTGCCTTCAAAACAAACGAGGAAGAAAACTTGTGGAGGAGGTGATTAACCGGTGGCCATTTTTAGTTTGCTACCTTGCCACACACACTGAATTATAATTGTAACTTTAAATGTAACAATATTTTGTTAAAGTAAGTGTTGTTATTAGTTATTAAATTATATCATATTTGAAGTACAAAGAATGTGGTATCTTATGAAGAATGCAGCATTGGAGTTCCACCGGGCAGCATTTTAGGATCATTGTTGTTTATTATTTATATTAATGATATTGTAACTAAAATAAAACAATGTGAATTTCAACTATTCGCAGATATGCTTGTTTATGCAATTGGTGAAAATGTTCAAAATATTTGTAATAAAATAATGCTGATATTGACTATAGTAACATTGTTATAGATAACAAATTTAGAGTCATATAATTTATGTATCTTGGACATTACGGTGCACCCTTGCACCTTCTTCAGGGTCTACAACAATTATACAACCAAAATATAATACATGCAACATAACATGGACATTAATCACACTTACAGTAAAATTTTACAGATTTTTACAATTCATATACACAAAATACGTCCGTACAAAACAATCAGTTAATTTATTAAACATCGTACAAAAAATTTGCTCTAAAAAACGACAACCGAATAATACAGAAAATAGCCGGAAATATCCTGTGTAAGGATTCTGGTGACATCATTGATACGGACTTCTGTTGGTCGTCTGTACACCAATAATAATGTAGCAAGTTGTAGGTATTTAAATAAAATGTAAGGGAATTAATGAAACTCAGTTTGGCCTGCAATTTGCCTTTTCCTTTTTGAACTTTTTCAATACACAAAAATATACGCTGTTAAGTCCTTGACTATGAGTTCTTGCATTGATGTTATTGCAATCATCCCTGATATGTAACATTTCAAGAAACATACTTTGGATTAATTCTGCACTTCCTCCAAAATCTTGAAATTATCCAGATCAAAAGTGTGTTTTAGTGTATTGGATTGATCACCCAAAGCTCATTTGTTTGCCGTGTTGTTCTGTGTTGTTCTGCGATGTTCGTTCTGGCTGAACATTCCAATACACTAAAATACAATTTTGATCTTTCGTATTCGTATCAAAACGAAAAACTATTGTGACTATGGAAACGAAAAGTATGAATGGTGTGTATTTATGAACATTCGGTATCGTAATTCGTATTGACATTCGTTTAAGGCGAAAAACTGTGCATTTTAAATAACCACTACACATACTTATAAGTTTCTTAAAATTTGTTGATGTTTTCCAGAACCCTGAGGATGGTCTAATTGAGACCAAAACGTCGGTATTGTTGTTCAAATAATATTTTAATAAAGGACTGAATCTCCATTATTTTCTCCAAATTATTAGGGACCTCTGCGTATAAAAACCATCATTTTCCTTAATTTCGGAGTTGCTCAGTGTGAAAAGTCTTAGAAACCGTTATAAATGTCATCCAAACCCTAATACTAAATTTGCGCAGAAAATTGAAACAGTTAATTATTAATTATTACAAAAAAAACTTATCTATTTATTTTTGAGGTGCTCATTGTCAAATTAACATTTTGCTTTAGTTTCATATTTTCCTGTTGAAATTTAGCATCTTGGACCACTGTGGTAATTGTTTTTCGACCTTGCCGTGGTGGCGAACAGGCTATGCAAATTCAACTCCGGCGCTGACATATTTATTTCCCTCCCACGACAGACTGGCTTACCACTGATTATTATAATATCAAGCGTTCGTATTTGACACCAACTGTTTTATGCAAGCCACAATCGTCGGTTTTAAATTCACCTGTAATTAAAATTTGTTTAAATTCCGCATAAATAATCAAACACGCAGACCAGTGGTGGATGCAGCATAAATTTACAATAGAATTACCAGCATTCTAAGAATGAGATTATGTTAGATTGTTTTTAGTGAAATGGTGAATTATGGCAAGACGGTTTCTACTCGTATGTAAAAACATTTATGAATTGTCGTTGGTTGTTTTATTTTAAAAGATAAGAATAATACAACTCTTGTCTAAGTAAGTTAAGTAACGACTGTGATTATAACAACCCGAGTTCAAATCTGCTCGAGGTTAAAATCAACCGCAGTAGAAAATCCGTGATTTCAATATTTTTACCTCTCCCTAAGAGAAGTATTGGATTCATGCTAAAAATCGCAGATCCAGATTTTAATGATTAAGCATGTTTTAAGGTCCCTACAATCCGATTTTAATATTTTTACGACGATGTCTGTGTGTGTATGTGTGTAGACATTGAACGGACGATTTCTCAAAAACTATAAGACTTAATATCTGTTTAACTACGTATTTCTCAATCGGACATTACTGGGAAGAGCTGAAATGATTTTGGTAATAATTGGACAACCGGAAGTAGCGAATCTTCTAAATATTTTTTGAAATTTTTTATTCTTGCTAGTATTAAAGAAGAGTAAATTCTCTATTTGACACATATACATATTCTGTTATATCTTTTATAGATTCAGAGATAAAGAAATAGACGATATATAATAATCTATTGTAATAAATCTCACAGCCCAAATAATGTCATGGAAACCAATTGAATTGTGGGAAGTAGGTACATACATAATATTATTTCTTATTGTATTAATAGTTAAATATTTATACCCTTCAAAAATACTGTCAATCCCGACAATGAATTGGAAACATTTCGAAAAATTAGAAGAGTATAAGGCATAGATATAAGTAAAATTTTTGGTGTAGAGTGCAGGTATACAAGAAATGTTAAATACAATAGGGTGCGAGCAGTGATGTGACTTTGTTGGCCTTGACAAGCAGATATGGGGGCCCGTTTCAAAATAACAGTTATTAATTATGTCCATATAACTGACAATGTCATAATTTTTGATTAAACATTTCACGATTTTCTTGTTTCATGTGGTTTATTTGTTACCAGGAGTGTGATATTGATGTGTGAAATCTCTTTTCGTTTTCGACATATTTGATAATGACAGTCTATTAATTGTAACTAAAGTAAATAATCTGAAAACATCTCCTTGGACGCCACTGTGTTCGTAGGTGTAAATCTGGTGTTAAAAACAGCAAAAATATTTTCAATTTCACGTTCCATCCATATTTTTCCTTGTTGATGATATGGCAACTTTCAGCAGATCATATTTAAATATTATTATATTCTACACCTTGTAATCTGGTGCTGCTGGATATCCATACACATATTTCTTAAATTATATATTCCGAAAATGTGCAGCCTTCATTTTTGCATCAATAACACATATTGCTATAATTTTATTGAGTGTTGATGTTGATATGGTTTTGATGCAAAACACCAACTTAATAACATATGAAAAATAAAATAAAAAAAATCTTTTCGTATACACAGATGATATAAAGTGGTCATCAAAGGTTTCTTTTAGAATTCTATAGAGTGTTAGGAACTACAAAAAAAATTATCTTCAAGGGGGTGATATTGTCCAAATAAATTAGCAAAATACCGTCTGTAACTTAAAAAATCTGATGTGGCCAGCACATTACCTTCCGTCAATCCTGTGTATTATTATAAATTCCGTACATAAATTTCCTTGCAAAAGATCCTATATTTCCAGTAATTATTTCATAAACAAACTATGTAAATTGCACTTAATACTGATACCTTCGTCTTCTTTAGCTTTTACCACAGGTTAAGTGGTCGCTATTCTTGAATATCTTCATCCACTCATTTCTATTTTGCCTGTTGTTTTCATACAGTTCCTTTTCTCTTAAGTCCTTCGCAATATAGCATTTCCATCTTATCTTTGGTCTTCCTATGTTTCTTCTACATTCTACTACTAAGCCGTTCATTCTTCTTCCAATTTATTCTTTATCTTTTCTCATGACATGTTAAAACCAATATAATCGTCTCTCTCTTATATCTTTCTAGAGACCTCTATCACTCGAGCCATTTTCCTTGTCCTCTTTTCTCCAACATCCATCTCAACATTTTCATCTCTCTACCACACTCATTTTCTCTTCATTGACACTGACATCTATCAATTAGAATTTTCTTAATATAGTAGCTGTTTCCATGGTTATAGCATAGCTGGCTGATTTACGATATTTAATATCTGTATAATCCTTTAACTCTATATCCATTGAATATGAAGTATAAAATGCAATTAAATCGTGTAGATAATAGTATATTCAAGTGTCAAAAAATGATTTAACAGCATTTGTTCAAAAAAAACTTGTAAAATCATCAAATAAGGGTACATATTGTTTTGGATGTAAACTTGAGGAATACGAAAAAATTATAATGTTTGGTATCGTGGTATTGTTATGCGATCCGAAACTTTTGTCACACACACACACACACACACACACACACACACACACACACACACACACACACACACACACACACACGCACACAGACACGCATACGTACATACAGACATCATCGATTTATAGGGACCCTAAGCTAAACGTGACGGAAGGTAGAAATGTAATCAAACCGTATCTGGGGAACCGGGTTCGATTCCGACAGACTTGGCGTCTCGAATTTTAAATGGCACAAAATTGATCCCTGTGGTGCACTCTCCACGCCAGCAATGAGTGCCCGTGCGGTACAAATATGTCATCATCATTACCGAAATCTGTATACAATGCAGATTGGCACACCCAGCAATGGGTAATATGCCGTGATGATATATTATTATTATTATAACATAAAGAGTAAAAAAATGATATTTAACTGCGTTTTTTCTAGAAAAACTGTTAAGAACTTAAAATGCAGGTTCTTCTGGTTGACCAATTATAACCAAAATCTAATCAGGTCTTCATATGGATGTAACGAATATATATTTTTTAATTTATATGACCCACAATAACCTCTTAATAAATAAACTTTGTGAACCACCCTCACAAACCCTTCAGGGATACGGCCCCCCACGACAAAATATCTCAAAGCCACAATGTTATAGAATTATATCTGCATTGTTTACGATCTTAAGTGTTTGTATGATAGAGAGGTGTTTTTTGGATATTGTTGTGAGGTAATGTAAGAGTGGTTGTTGGTGCATCTCACGGGCATATGAAGACTTCCTAGCAATCCGTTAGGGCCCGCGGCGTTCCGTCTGGCTCGCGTGGATCTATACCGTGAGAACATCGCATCTTACAGCTCGTGCTCGACCGCTCGTGCTCACTGCGAGCTCATTATAAACATATAATGTACCCGTAACACAAGACACTACATACCAACACACAAGATTCCATTGCAGGAAGACTACTCTATTTATAGAGATTGGGATTATCCTCGCAGATGAAATCAAGCAAAAACACCTTACAAAATTGTGGAGCTCTTGGCAGAAATAATCATAGTCCAAATCTTGTTAAGATAAGTTACAAATACAGCATTATCTATTTCAAAGATGCGAAACAGTTTGGTAAAACTGTTTTTTGCAAAAGGTATCCTAGTTACAAGGTATTACATTTTAAAATTTGAGCGTAACTTCAAAAACGTGACACAAAAATGACTAATTATGACATAATTGCTTATCAATATATAGGGTGGTGACCGGTACAATATCACATAAGACATGCTTTCCTAATTATTTTAGGTAAAGTCCTATGTTCGGATGTGTCCGTTTCCAACCTGTATATTGATGTGCAATTACATAATAATTAGTCGTGTTGAGTCGAGAAGGATCAGTTGGAAATTTCGTTGAGTATAGAGTAAGGCCTTGGTGATCCAGATTTTTAATATTCTTTATTTATTTCAGAACATCGGACGTTTCGAACCAAAGTGGTTCATCTTCAGCATTAATAAAATTTGTATGGAAAAATCCAACGTCGGTTAACATTTTGTCATAACTATTAGAAGTTATAAATATAAAAAAGTAATAAAGCAATATAATACAGGTCGAAAATGCAATACAATTTGATAAAACCGCACCCATTTTAAGCTTATGAGTGACTCAATAGCCATACAAATTTTATTAATGCTGAAGATGAACCACTTTGGTTCGAAACGTCCGATGTTCTGAAATAAATATAGAATATTAAAAATCTGGATCACCAAGGCCTTACTCTATACTCAACATAATAATTAGTCATTTTTACCTCTGGCTAAGAGAGGAAATCTCATATCCCTACAATCTGATTGTAAAATTTTTAAGATGATGTCTGTGTGTGTGTGTGTGTGTGTGTGTGTGTGTGTGTGTGTGTGTGTGTGTGTGTGTATGTGTGTGTATGTATGTGCGTAAGGACGTTGGAGGTACGTTTTCTCAAATTCTATAAGACTAAAGTCCTGTGTAACTACGTATTCCTCAATCTAACAGTAATGGGAAGAGTTGAATAGGTTCTGGTAACAATTGGACAACGGAAAGTAGTACTTTTTTAAAAAAAATCTAAATATTATTATCTCTAAGTAAACAAATGCCTATTATATAAAAAAATAAAATTTACTTTTTTAGTATTGACCCAATTTTGAAAGAAAAGTTTCTCTTCTTATAATTAAGCATCTTTATTTCAGTATTTTAATTATTATTATTCCAGTCTACTAATTATTAATTACACTACTCTATACTACGTGATAATTATCAAAAGATATTAGAGCTGTAAGTAAAATTTCTGTCAGAAAAGTAGATCCCACCAAAAATAATGACCGGTCTTTCCAAGTTAGAAAAAACAGCTATTAAATGTTGGACCATACATCTTATTTCTCAACGCCAACCCACTACCAAAAAGCGGATGGACTGAAATGATGTCTTCCGCCAAACTTACAACAAACGGACAAGATGAAATACGAAAATTGTGCAGTACATGTCTTAATTTTACATTTAGTAGAAATTGTACACTGTTTAATAAGTAAAGAAAAAGTTGTAGTTTTATAGAATTTATCAGAAAACTATTTACTGGACATTAATTAATAGAAAAATATACAGAGGGGTGACCGGTATAGCCGAAGACATTTCTAATTCCCTGCTTCCCTAAATATTTTAGATAAAAAAGCCTTAAATAAAAATTACAGAAACGTCATAAACAACCTGTTGTGGCCAGCAAATACCTCTCGTCATTTTCATTGTATGTTGCATAGGGCACAAGCAGTCATGTGACTTTGTTAGGCTATTTTCAAGAATAACTGCTAAAAGTGCAAATGATGGTACTTCCGGTGGACACACACACACACACGCACACACACACATACAAACATCATCGTAAAATACTAAAATTGTATTCTGAGGACCCTAAAACGTGCTTATTCATTTAAAACTCATCAAAATTTTTGACCAAAGACAATACAGAAAGTAAAAACATATATGTACAGTAAAATTTTTGAAAGATGTCCGATCAAGGTTGTCTACGAATTGTATGAATTCAGATTTTTCCTCCGCCCATCATGACAAATTCAGTAGTGTCGTTTGCTTAGTTTTTATGAGAGTACGTAAGATACTACTGTTATTTTATTATTATAAAAATATATATTACAGGAAAAACATTCAAAATTCAAAAATAAGTCAACTAGTAAGTTTATAAGTAAATGTAAAACCAAATATGTTAAAAACAAGATACTAACACAATGTCAGTGTCAGTGACTCTGACAGAATATAACGTTATACGTACGGCTATGAATCCAAGTAATGTATCTGAATTAATAAATAAACTTACGTTACAGCGAAAGTATTATCAACAACGAGCATCGTTTATAAATGGAATGTCCTAAATTAGTCGAAACAATATGAATTTTTGAAAGACAAGCGTGTTATATCCATCCTTATCACACAGTCTTACTGCCTTTGCAAAAGAAAGAGATAAATGTATGCCTATTTGTTAATTAGTTCGTGATATAGGTGCCCTTGATCGGACATCTTTCAAAAATTTTACTGTAGGTAGCTAATATTTTCTTGTAAATAATAATAAACAATGCACATTAAATGACGCATATTTTTGAGCAAACTTCGTGAGGACCGATATCTACATCTAGTCTGAAGAAGTAGTAACTCTTCTCGGGACAAAGAAAAGATCGTCTGTCGTTGACTGACCATTACATTAGCCATAGCCTCATCTCGTCTGCATCAGTTGTTTGTGAATAAACCACCGTTAATGGTGCTACTCAATCAACCAGTCATCTTTGCTCTTCAACGCACAGCACTGTACACTTTAAATGCACTTGCTATGCCTCACCTTAAGATGGTGATAGGAATTGCAGCTTCAAATGCCACATGACGCAATAGGAATAGAATAGTAGGTAGCTTGGTGTGCGATAAAATTTCTAAATTAAATATTGCATGTTAGTGATTCAAATTTAGACCCCCTTGAGGTATGGAAGCATCTTCCTAGTACTACCAAATAATCCTCGTTGAATGTGACGTATTTCCGGGTAGGTTTTCCTGTAGCTGCTCGTGATATACCAACCACACCATACCTAAGTATGATTATTAGCAATATGGAATACCGTTAACATGAAGTCACCATCAGTAGTAAAAATATCCATCTGACTAACACCGATGGAGTAGTTGGTCTTGATATTTACAAGTTGATGACCCTCGTACGATTAATGATTTACATGTATTGTAACATGTAATTATACTTTAATTGTTATTATTGTAATAAATTGTTTATTACTAGTATTTAACTCATTAATTCATTGCAGTTTTGACATACAGAAAGGCACTAAATATAGGTCGTTGCTTAATGCTTTCTTTTTTATTTTTTAACATTACAAATCATCATTTATTACTCGAATAGAGAATCAGCTGTTTACTTGGATCACTTCGTATTTAATTTTAAAATAAAAAGTCGTACCTTGTACGCTTATCCCATCTCAAATGTATCCCTAAATATTATGTTGCATGCCTATGCACGCAATGTAGTGAAGTTTTTTAAGTAAATGAATTTTATAACAAAAACATTGTTGAAATTTGTGCAAAAACTCATGGAACATACGTTATAATAGAAGAAATATCTTCTTTCTTTTTCTGTTGATATCCAAATCCGTTTTTTCTTTCTCTCTCTATGTAACCTAGTAATCGGCCGTGAGAATACACTCCCACACTTTCACTATACACTATAAATACAGCTCTTCTTTTGACGGCCTATGCCTATGTCCATGGCTATGCAGGATCACCTGTACATTGGATTAATGTCAAGCTATTAGTGGATAATGAGAAGAATCGACGTATATATGGATTAGGATGGATGAGGAATTTAAACGTTTAGACCCAAGCATAAGAAGATGAAGATGACAAAGAATAAAAAGAAAAGAAGCAGAAGTTGGAGAAAAATTCTTTACTAATTTTTGGAGTCGTATGTAACAGACGGTATTGTATTGAAAGTTTATTTTTGATTTTAAATCACTGTCCCAGAGTTACAAGTAATGTATGTCCCATTGCCATGTGACATTGTTGGCCTTGGAAAGCTAATATGGGGACGGTCCGAACAATGTTAGATATCCATAGAAAGTTGCAATTTTGTTGCTTATGACACAGTTAATTATTAAGTACTACAAAACCATGTTATATTATAATGCCGAATGGCAATATTCTTTGAAGATTTAGTTAAAACACTAAAGAGAAATAATATCTTCACCGAATTCAAATAAACGCATGTGTTAGGTATTATTTTATCAAGTATCGTACTGTTTTCTGCATTGCAAAAACCCGTCAATGTTCTTCGCTCCTCCGTAATAAAAGTTAATTTGGTTTCTCCGAATATGTTTCTCGATATCTGTTACTCATGTAGTGTTTATCTTGGTTACAAAATGGCCGTGTAGTATGAGTGTGGAACAAATGACAGCAGGCGTGTATATTGGCACGAGGCTACAGTACACGACACGACACGACACACGGCACGGCTAACGCCCACGTGTCCTGCATGGGATTTGCACCGTGAACCAAGAACCGAGAACCTCACCGAGTGTATAAGTATTGTTCACTCCGCACCCACGCCACATTTGCATTTAACGGTGGATTCAACACCATTTTTACTTGCTTTAATTATAGATCAAGATATACACAAAGAAAAATATTAACTAGCTATGGACACAGTCAATTGTTATTGCTGGGTATAGACACTGAAAGATCAGGCTGCGTATAAAAAGCAAGTAAGGGTTGATCCCTCAAAAAAACCAAATCTATTAAGCGTTAGGTACAAATGTTACTTTTCATCATTAATGATTCGGGTTTTCTAATATCTTTGTATCAGAATTGTGCCATCATAAATCGCGAACTATTAATTGAATGCATGTACAAGTTCTGTGAATACCATATTTCTAAAGATACTATATATGGCTACTTTAAACGTTGAAAAGAATAGAATATTCTACAACAAGTAATGAAATGGGCTATATTCCATACGAGCAAAAAGTTTGTGGCCCGAACCGAAGGCAGGACTACGGTTTGCGAGTGTGGATTATGCCATTCCAAATGTGTTGTAGACTATACTTTCTCTAACAAGATTTTAGAAATTATACATAAAATGTTGATTGATAATAACATTATCATATACCATTAATTTATTTTTTTCACGCCAGTCCATAAATTGCTTATAATAACTCCATTCATATTTTTCTTTTGATTTATTTGGTAATAGCTGACTCCCTGTATCATTATCAAGTGCCCTTATTTGTGGTAACGTACATTCCATATCTATATTTTTATTTCCACTTTATGTTTTTCTATAAAATGTCTGGACAACTCCAAAATCCTGTAAAACTTAACAAAAAACTCTAAAAATGTTCAAAACTTTAAAACGTCAAACGCGAATACAGAAATAAATAAATATAAAACAAAGAATCATAACCATAGCAACCGAATCAAGATATTTGATATACCGCGCTAATATGCGGCTAAATAGATTGTGATTGGTCGAAATTCAAGCGGAATTATTCCAAACGGCGTACGGAATTATTCCACACGGTTTGTTGGAATAATATTAACCCTAATATAATTTTTAGTTGTGGAATATGTAGTTTCCAAAATAGTGTTGGAGAAAGTATATTTTCAAAACACAAGCCATGGTTTGGTAGAAAATCCACAAAAATGACGAGAGCCAACAACCGTCGATTGGACGAGCAAGTTAACAATATTTATTGCCACAGTTTAAACAATTTTTAAAACTAAACCATTTTATGATTTCCAACTTATTAATACATACTAGGCATTAACTTTTATCTTGTGTGAGGTAGTACCAAGTCATGAGTACGTTTTTGTTGGCACTCCTCACTCCGGTACTGACTACCTGGGCACGGGACAGGTAGAGTTCGCCCGTGCCCGAGCCTCGCCTGTTCTGTAGTGTACCTGTTGCCTGTTGATTATCACATGAATACATTAGCAGTATAAGTGTCGCAATATGATAATGCGTACGATAGTTACAAACACAACGATACATACGTATCAACACATCACAACATACCCAGATATGTACACCAAGACACGAAAGTTTCACCAAGTACAACTCCTAAATGTAGTATTGTTTATGCTATTTCCACAGTTAAGAGAGATGAATCAATATTTAACAGCGCTATCTATGAATTGGAACCCAAACTATTTTTGAGTAATGTTCATCAACATCCCCCTCAAGTTTAATTAATATATTATATAGTATATATTGAGATACATATATTCTGATTTGTACGCCAAGTTTCGTACTGAACCAATGCAAAATTCACTTTTTTATAAATAGCTAAAGATGAAGCAACTTCTAGCCAGGAACATGAAAATATATGAGCATCACTACAAAAATTGAACACCTTGGTATTAGGAAGAAACAAAAAACCACATATAATCCAACTAGCAAACGAAAATCGAGAACAAGTACAGTAATTGAAATATATGGGTTCGATAATTTCAGAAGATGGAAGATTCGAAAAAGAAATAAGAGAAAGAAGGATAACTGGAGACAAAGTATTCAACAGTATTAAAGACACATTCCTGGGAAAAAGAGAAATACGAAAGGAGACGAGAGTACCAAATATATAATAAAGTGGTAACACCCAAACTCATACACGGAGCAGAAACATGGACACTGACACAAAAATAAAAAGAAAAATGATAGCCATTGAAATGAGATTTCTAAGAAGAACTGAGGGAAAAAACAGAATGGATAAAATCAAAAATACAACAAACCGACAACATTTAAAAGTAAAATAGCTTGACAGAGGAGAGTATAGATGTTTGAAACAAGAATAGGAAGAAGGAACTTAAAAGGTCGTCCAAGGAAAACATGGCCGGAGAAGTGAAGAACGCAACGAAACAAGAAGAAATAACTTGGGAAGAAACGAAGAAGGCAACACAAGATAGAGAGGAGTGGAAAAAAAATATGGAGAAGAACAGCAAAAGAAAACTCAACTCCCATCCTCCGCAGGGGGGAACGCCCTATACGCGTAAGGGAAAATAGGAAGAGGATTAAGTATTAGGGCACCAAATTGAATATTATGTGCTCCAGAAGAACTTGGACGTTCTAGCCAAGGAGCTCAGATGCCAAGCTTCACTCGTAAGAACTCTACGGCTCGGCAATGTGTTTTAAAACAACAACAATACTTTTGCAGTAAAAGATGGCCACAAAACCATACGGACAGTTGCATTAATTCACAAAACAACTATTGCAACAAACAGAGAAGAGGTATGTATCGTCACACGGTATATATTAGCGGTAAAGATAAACATGCCCACTTTAACGGTTTGAATTTGAACTCAAATCCCGATGTTTGCTTTTACATTCAACAAAACATCGAATCCGGATCCAAATCTGAATCAAATTTACAGATATCCGCTTCAACAAGTTTTGTTGGATCCTTACAGCACTAGTATATAAGGAATGTATTGTATATTGAAGAATAAATTGTGACAATCTTCAAATTTGGCAAACTCTTCGAACTGATTGCATGTCTGTACAGTGTGTGTATTACTAGCAGCCATCAGGTTGCAATTCACTGTTCACATTTAGCTTTGCTGGACGCATAGCGATAACTTTTCCTCAGAGACAAATTATTGAAAATTAAAAATCGTCGTAAAATCTTTCACGAAGTTAACGACACGGCGTTCCCCCGCTAATGAATGTAATTTGTACCCGGTGCGCTGCTGAGATTCACGAGGCGAGCAGCGACGCACGCTTTTTATATCTCGCCAACTTCGATGCACTTTTTAATGATTTCGTGGTTTATAGCGATTGTTTCTCCTTTGTTTTTCTCCCGAATGTTTTTTGTTGTTTGGTAAACAAATCGTTTGGCTTTTTTATTGTTATTAATGGTTTGATTAAGTTTTTTAATGTGTTGTATTAAAATTCTTCAGGAGGATAAAGACAATGCACTAAACATAAATTAATAACTCAGATGCGTGCTATTATACAACTGTAATAATAAATAATTTTTATTATGGCAGAAGCAGAAATGCTGAGCACATTTGCATTTTTTCTGGCTTAATATTGTCCACAGGGTTCTTGGAATATAATTTACTATAGTAGCACCAGCAAAACTTTGGATTTTTTTTTGTTTTGACTTTACAACATAGAAAAGGAATTTCATCGGTGTCTCAACATTTTTACCTCTCGCTAAGAAAGGTATTGGATTCATGCTACTACAATCCGATTTTAATATTTTTACGATGATGTCTGTGTGTGTGTTGTCTTCTTGACAAATTCTTATATTCTTCGAGAACAAATTGCAGCAATGGTTGAAACAATGAATGTACTTACAAGGTACAAGAGTAAGTACTCGTACATCGGTCTCATAGTGAGTGCAGGTGTACAGAACCAAGTTGTAGCCAGGTGACATATGGACCTACCCAGCCTTGCAGTGCGTAGGACAATGTCAGGAATGTGCATTAAAGAGAGAGAGAGGCTATATAGGTGCTTGCATTCCATAATATTACATGCAATCTTTTCATACTAATTTATAGTTCTAAGTAGAAAAGCTGGACTAGATTAAAACTTAATCATTTCGTTTCGTTTACATGATGTGAATTGATGAAATCAAATAACTTCAGTTGGCAATTTTTGTAATGCTTAAAATTTGAGACTAGTGTTGAACGGCCATAAACATAAATACAAAACATTTTATTTTAACTAAATCATTAAACGTATAGTTATGGTCCAATGCTTTTGATACGCCTTCAATCATTCTCCATTGACCAAAAAAATCCCCATTGGGCACAATTCGGGCATGAAAGGTTGATTGCCACAGATTTGGCTTAATGTGATGAATTTAACTCTGTCCAAATTTAAATAATTATTGCT
The DNA here is from genome assembly GCA_951394225.1 of Harpalus rufipes. Lineage (NCBI taxonomy): Eukaryota > Metazoa > Arthropoda > Insecta > Coleoptera > Carabidae > Harpalus > Harpalus rufipes. The sequence continues at coordinate 50,894,896 of OX596281.1, read as the reverse complement.
AACATCATATTTTTTAATGAAATGTTCAAGCCTTTGCTTAATGTACATATTTATTGGATTATTCGTTGGCATAAGTATATTATTTCGGAAGGAGCCTACTTTAAAGGCGATAAAATAAATTTGAATGAATAATGCATATTTTGTGTTTTATTGACCAATTTCCGGTACTTTTTACCTCTTGCTGAGTGTGTGGATGTGTGTGTGTGTGGTTGTTGGAGACACAGTTTCTCAAATTCTGTAAGATTAAAGACCTGTGTAACTACGGATTCCTCAATCTAACAGTAATGGGAAGAGTTGAATAGATTCTGGTAACAATTGGATAACCGGAAGTAGTAGTGTTTTAACAAAAATCTTCTAAATATTATTTTTTAAAAATTTATGTTATTACAAATATTAAAAACAAAATTCCTTATCCGACACATTTAATTTTTTTATTATATCTTCTACAGATTTAAAGATATAGAAATGTAACCTATAAAATAATCTGGTGTAGTAAATCTCACAGCCCAAACATTTCCATGGTAACTACTTGTAAAAATTTAAATATGTGTAATTGACAGATAAAGGTCACTAATGTCAGTGTCAAAAATTCAGAGATAGTACTGCAGGCTTTTTCTGAGAACGATATTTAATAATTAAATATTCAGAAATACCGCCAATCCCGTTAATGAGTTGGAAGAACCTCGAACATTTGGAGAAAACTTGCTCATAGAATGAATTTAAAATTATAGAAAATACGTAAATATAAAGACTAGATGTAATTAGAATTTTTTGTGTGTAGAAGAAATATTAAATATCACAATAGAAAGGGTGAGAGGTATTGTGATGGCCACAACAGATTTTTTGACATAGTAGTACAATTCATAGAACTCGTACATATGTTCAATTAATAAAAAGTAATATTACTGTGTTTGTAAATGTCAAATAAAAACCAATGTTTCTAACGCTTAATTGATTTGGTCTTGAAAAATATTTAGTTTCACACAGAGAGTGGTTAAATTTTAAGTATTGTATAGAGCTGGTACAATATAGCATTATGTAGAACAGGTGTATAATATCTAATATTTCTGATCTATACTGCGATATACAATAGTGTTCCTTAAGAGTCACCACATTCTTTATATTGTTCCTGCCTCACACCTAATCAAATCAAAATTCAAATCACTCCCTTCACAATGTAACATGTGAAGTGCGGCAACAAGTCTCCATCCTCACTGTCAAAACAGCTCGTGTAAATGTCACTTGTCACACGCACAACAATCGTCGATCGCTGATCGCTGCCTGACAACCGATATTTATCCCCAGCTGTCTGACAAGCTACACACCTCTAGCGTTCACTTGTTCCGAGGACGCACCGTGGTTGTTATAATGTTTCCAGGCACAGCCACCTACAACGTACGAGTGCAACAAAAGAAAATAGTAAATAATTTACACAATTTATAATATAATAAGAAATAAACAATTAAAGTCCTCAATGCGGTTTGTTTACAGAAGAACAATTGCATGATGTATTTGTGTATTTTTGGCAACATTCGCGGTGACTTCAAACAAGTGTCCGGCTCAGCACGAGTCCGGCTTTCAACGTCGCCAACTGTCACAGAGGAAATGACCCCACACAGTCAATATTAGTCTCTTAAATATACACTCACACCTTAGCCGGTGTTTTATGTACATAGCCTTAGAAAATGAACCACTTACAAACACGAAAGAGATGATAATGGTGCACTAATAGTGCAACAAAGAGAAAACTTTAACGATATTAAACAGTTAATTCAAATCTAGTTCGTTTGTAAAATGTTAATTGAGTTGAATTTTTGGCAATCTTCACGCTAGTAATGAGTGCCCGTGTGGTGATGCCTGGTAAACGCACGCACGGTTCGAAAATGTCATCTGCGTGTAACGCAGAGCAGACCCAGCAATGGACAATATGCCGTGATGATATATTTATTTATCAAATCGATACTAGACTAAATATGTGTAAATAGATCAATACTTAATTCCTTTATGAATCGACAAGGAATCGTTAAAATATAATGCAACAGTTACTATATTGACCATTACAAAAGGAATGAACTAGTTATTTTTATTTTATTTATTTAATATCACAGCCGTAATGGTATTTTTTTAACATATCTGGGGCCAGAGCCTTTTTACCATCCGTCAACTCTAGGTAAGGAAGGTATTGTCTTTAGTTAAAAAAATCGTCGGCAAGTTTTCATTGAATAAACACTTTTTAGTATTCCTACAATACGATTTTACTATTTTTACGATGATGTCTGTATGTGTGTGGGTGTGTGTGTGTGTGTGTATGTGTGTGTGTGTATGTTTGTGTGTGTGCATGTGTGTGACTATAATTTCCTCTTCTTTACATCCATATACAGACTTGATTAGATTTTGGTTATAATTGATCAACCGGAAGTACCCTCATTTGAAGATTGTAACAGTTTTTCTTGAAAAAAGCTGTTGATTATTATTTTTTAATATTTAATGTTATTATAAATATTAAAGAATATTTTTATCTATATGAATTTATTGCATTTTATATTTCTTATTCAATGGATATATAGATTTATTATCGAAACCAAAATTTTGAAGTTTACCTAATAATAGCCTGTAGTCGATTTTATCGAACGCTTTAGAGACATCAGTAAATATGACATCTACCTGATATTTAGAATCTAAAGCTTCCGAGAGGAATTGGATAAAATTACAAAGATTCGTTAGTGTTGTGGATAAAATCCATTCTGGGATGCCAAATGAAATGTTTAACTTGTGGAAATATTAAGTAGCTTTCGATTAAATACAAATAAAATAGAATCCCTCGATATCATTTTGTTGAGAGTCTAGTTTCTATTTCTTGGTGGAATGTGGTGGTTATGCGTGTAGAGAAGTCGAAGATGTTAGTTGTAGACCCCCTGCTTGGGCAGCAGTGCGGAGGAAACTCCCAGTTTTGAAGGGAATTAAGCGACGGCAGCGTTTCCAGCTGTGACGCTACAGGACGCTAACTCTAAAATAACCTACACGGTCAACCGACAACCATTAGCGAACAAGCCGGCGACCAAAACCATACAGAAACAGTAAAATCATTCTGCATAAAAAATCGTACATAAATGCTAATATCCTTCATTAGATTGCTGATAAGAATGAAAATGTGATGTGGTTAGCACATTACCTTCCGTCAATCCTGTGTAATATTACAAATTCCATACGTAATTTTTCTTAGAAAAGATGGTAAATTTTTAGTAAAATTATTTCATAACAAAGTATGTAAAATTTAGTTCCTTTTCTCTCATGTCTTCCGCAACACAGTTCTTCCATCTTTTCTTTGGTCGTCGTCTGTTTCTTCCACTTTTTATTAACAAACTTTTCATTCTTTTTCTAATATATTCTTCATCTCTCCGCATGACATGTTCAAACCAATGTACGAGTAATTGTCTCTCTAGTATCTTTTCAGAAACTTCAATCACTCGAGTCATTTCCCTTTTCCTATCTTTCCGTGTCTTTCCCAACATCTATCTTAACATCCTCATCTCGGCCACTTTAATTTTCTTTTCATTGCCACTGATATCTGTCAATTTGAATTATCTGAATATATTAGTAGTTTCCATGTTTAGCATAGCTGGCTGACCTATTTATTCTTATTTACTTATATACTCATTGGAGTTATACTCTGTGGTAGAATATAATCTATCCCCTAATGTATCAGGAATTCCACCTGCTCTGTATATCGGTTAGTTATTTCCCCCTGCTAAGTTCTGGCGCTTTGGGCCGTCTGATTGATCATCACTCGCGCCACATCATGGTGTGCCCTGGACGCTACTAGCTGCGTGACGTCACCGCGTGCTCGTCTACAGGAGGTCCTAAGACCAAATTAATATACCGATCACTAATATCCACATACATTGGATCTAGATTCTTAAATGGGATCATGAAAAACTCTAAATAAATATTGAGAAAGATGATAAACCAATATACGGACATTGAAACTGATGTTTTATATACGCAGGTCTCCAGCGGTTCAGTGGTTAACGCGTTTCCTTCTCATCATAATATTCTAATAGCGACAAATTTCGTCCATTGATTCTTATTCCTTGTCATCTTCCTAGCGTCTTGAATCGTTGTTTTTCTTCTACAATATCTTGAATATTACCTTATCTCTGTTGTCTTTAAGTCTTTCTCGGTATACCTTCGTTCGTTCTGATCATATGGTCCAGCAAGCTAGCTGTCTCTCCTCGATTAAAAAATCACAAGGAGCATTTCGGGTGAATAGCGACCCTGACGAATGAGGAAAATGTGTTTGGCCAAGAAATTTTGAATCAAATGCGAAAAATTGGCGGGTGTATTATTGTGATGGAGCCGCCAACTTGTTCGCAAGTTCTCTGGCAGTAACACGATAGTCATGTAAGATCAAAGTATTCACTTGATCAATAGTACTGTCAGTTAAGGGTCGCTATATTTTTTCTTCTTCCACTCATTTCTATATTTCGTGTCGTCCTCATTCAGTTCCTTTTCTCTCAAGTCTTCCGCAATACAGTCCTTTCATCTTATCTATGGTCTGCCTTTGTTTCGTCTACTTTCAATTTCTAAATTATTCATTCTTCCAATATATTCTTCATCTCTGTCACATTCATTTTCTTTTCATTGACACTGACATGTGTCAATTAGAATTTACTTAATATAATAGCTGTTTCCATGGTTATAGCATAGCTAGCTGATTATTTATAATAAGATTAAATGTAAAAAAAATATATTTAACAGCGTTTTTACAAGAAAAACTGTTAAAATCGTCAAATTAGGGTACTACTACAAGTCTGCATATGGATGTAAGTAAGACGGATACGTAGAAAATGTAATTTTTGGAATTTTAGTATTAGAGATATCGCAGCTGCAATTATAGTCACACACACACGCATACACACACACACACTCACACACACACATATATACAAACATCATCGTAAAAATAGTAAAATCGTATTGTCGGGACCTTAAAACGTGATTATTCATTGGAAACTCACCACCGAATTTTTGACCAAAGACAATACCTTCCGTACCTTGAGGTGACAGAAGGTAAAAACTATAAGTACCAGAGTTTTTTTAAAAATGTTTTGTTATGTTTAGAAAAGTTATTACTGATTTATGATGGCGCTACGCGCTAGTAAAAGTATCTATACCCTTACGGAGTCCGTTCGAATATCGATTTTTTATCGTATCGGATAAATATCGATGTGTTGTTTCCTGGTGATGTGCCATGGTTCTGTCTTGTTCTTGATGTAATGAGAACGTTTATGTTAATGCTGCCCATTAATAATTCCGTACAGCTTGATATAAGACGCCGGTTCTGAATAGTTCAACATACTTTTAGCGATTTAACTACATCTATCAAAAGAAGAAACCTCTTTGCTATCATTAAAGAAAAAAAATCCAGATATATAATAATATTTACTTAAACCCCATAGTCAATATTTGAAGATTAATTTATAATTTTCTGGAGTTTCTAATGATCCTGCATATTATAAATGAACAGAAGGTGACTCACAAAATCTTTTCTAATTAAAAATAAACTTTGAAATCGTTCCAACATCTTAGTTAATGCATTCGTGTAGAAAACAGCAGAAATAATAAATCTCACAGCACTCTATGATGCCACTGAAGGCTACCACATAATTCTTCCCCATGCACGGGACTTAATTGTCTTCCGAAAAGTATAATTTTATCACCCAGGGGATTCAAACGTTTCTCTGTTTGAAAAATGATTCATGAAAAATTGATTAGCAAAAAAACTGACCGACAACGACAACCACAGGTTTAGAGAATTTAGGTTGTCTATAGGGTAGTTTTAAATCGATTTGAAATGGACCATTAGATTTTGTTATATTCTTTTATTCACTACCATTTTAGTAATATATCGATTCTTAATCTTTTAGAGGATCTCTTGGGTGGGACATAACAATTTCACTTCCACGGGTTGAAAATGTTTATGTAGGGGTTGCCTAGCAACATCGTCATATATCCCTATCATAAAGTAGACTAAACAAATTTTAACAGAGCTGTTAAAAATGTTCATAAAATTATAACTCATTGATTAGATTTTGGTTATAATTGGTCAACCGAAATAATAAATAATATTTTTTGGCATTTAGTGTTACTATAAAATATTAAAGAATATTCTTATCTATATGAATTGATTGCTTTTTATATTTCGTATTCAATGGATATAGAGTTAAAGAATTATAAAGAAATTAAATTTTATAAATCAGCCAACCATGGAAACAGCTACTATATTAAGAATATTCTAATTGACCGATGTCGTGTCAATGAAAAGTAAATAAATGTAGCAGAAAGATGAGAATGTTGAGATGGATGTTGGGATAAGGTAATAACTCGAGTGATAATAGTTTGTAGGAAGATACAAGAGGGACGACTACAGGTTTGAACGTATCATGAGGAGAGATGAAGAATATATTGGAAGAAGAATGAATAGCGTAATAATAGAAGGTAGAAGAAGCAGAGGCAGACCAAAGATAAGATGGAAGGACTGTATTGCGGAAAATTTGAGAGAAAAGGAACTGAATGAGAACGACACGTAAAACAGAAATGAGTGGAAGAAGAAAATAAAAAATAGCGACCTCTAACGAATAGGAAAATCTAAAGAAGAAGATGTCAGTATCAAGTGTAATTTGCATAGTTTGTTCATGAAATAATTTTACTTGACATATAATCTTTTGCAAATTTATATATGGAATTTGTACATAATGCACTGAATTGACGCAAAATAATGTGTTGACCACATCGGATTTTTTGGTTCTAAAACAATTATCTTTTCGTCCACTACTTTCTATAATGTTGAAATTCCTCTGCATAATATTTAAAAATATCTTCTTTTATCGTTCGTTTAGCTCTTATATCTTTTCGTCTTTTTGCTGTCCTTTTCCTCAACCCTTTTTGCCTCTTTTAATATTTTATTAGACTGAATTGATTGGCATTGTCATAGACGGATGCAATATATTTCAATAATAATTAAAACAATAATATATTTTCTAAATTTATAGTAAATTCAATCAAAGATAAAATAACGAATACACTCAAAATCAGATGTTAATATTTGACATTCGGCTAATATCTAACTAGTCCTAAAATTAGTTGGTGAAATTACAGTGAATTTATTCTACCGTTTTAATTTATTGTTTCGTCAGGTAACCATATATCATTGGTGAAACCACCCTTATTCGTCTAATAATAAACAACCCGTGTTGAATTCCATCCATTTATTCCTATTATTTTTTTGGTGTTCCAGTCTCAATGACCTCTCATGTGTAAAGTACTTAGAACACTTGGAATAAAACAATTTCTTTCAATAAAACAAATAAAATCACCTCATCTTTATAATCCAATTTGCATTGAGAACGTTTTGGTCCCATGTTGAGCATTGCAGTAATGAAATTATATATAAATGTATAAAATATGTTGATCTGTTCTCGTGGTAAGATTGTCCCGCAGGGGGCGAGATGTAATTGTGGTGGAGACCCCCTCCAGTGTATCATTACTCCCGCATTCGGCATGGCATGCCGACGATACGTAGAGTACCTCTCAAATTCCCAAACGGATCCGAGAGTTACTTAGCTTTTTTTGCTACCGAAGACTGCTTCACACGATGAGAAAGGAGAAGAAATATAGAGCAATTTCTTCTTATGTTTCTTCTAAATTAGAATTGTTTCGTGCTGCTGATTGTCGGACATTCATGGGAAGATCTGAAAAGGTTTTGGTAACGATTGGACAACCGGAAGTAGCTGATTCTAGAAAAAAATCTTCTAAATACTATTTTTAAATTTTTTTCTTGGAAATATTAAAGAAAATCTGACACATTTAATTTTATTATTATATTTCGTATAGATTTGGAGATATAGGAATAATAATATAGAATAATCTGCTGGAAAAAATAGTCTCGTTGCCTAAAACACAGTTGAGATATTTAAATGACAAACGAATGCAAAATGTCAGTGTCAAAAGAATATAATGAATAAATATTGACATAATATAATGGAACATTTAATTCTGAATCATTTTCTTCAAATAAACTTTTTTTAAAAACTAATAATAAAGCCAAAAATTAACGTTTTATTTATTAATAAATTCAATACAATATCAGTATGGCCATCTATTGCATAAAATTATAAACAATCACTGACATTTGTTAATATTTATATATGTATTTTCAGAAATTAATATCACAAAACTAAGGCATTAAATCGAAAAAAGCTTCAAATAAAATTTACTCAAAATAATATATTTTAGTTATTAATATATTAATTATATTTGTTTAGTTTTTATCTGTAGAAATTTAAATGCATACATAAATAAATCATTTTCTCAAAAACAAAATATGAATAAAATAAATTATTAGCTAAAACATATGTAAAATTAAAAAATAATACAAGTTTATTTAGAAAATTTCTTTGTATAAACTTTTCCCTACATATAATAAACAAATTTTAGTTTTACTTATTATCTCTGAAACAAAAGCGAAAATAAAATAAAGCTTCAACAAAACTCCCCTTTATTTAATTAAAAAACAATTTCCATATAACAATTTTTGTCGAAAAGTCGCTAGTTTCGCCAGAAAATGAGTTTTCTCGAATTTGTTTATCCAAAACGAGACTACCACTGCAATCTATGATGACAATTATGAACTATTTTTTAATGTTTTGTTGTAACAAAGTACGTTGTTGTATCGTGTAAATAGGAGAAAATCAATAAAATCGACAAAGCGATTGACCAATCAGATTCAAAAAAGTTTGCAAATGGAATATGCGGGAAAAAAAATGTTTAAAAATGTCACTTGACTTGTTAATCAGCTGTTCAGTTAAAAAGGAGTTACTTTTGTGTATTTTAAACCAACTAATACATAATTTGACCCGTAGATTCTGAAAATATTATTGTGAAGTTTGTATTTTAACTTTTTTACCCACTTGAGGGTGTGATATTTCGTATTTAAAAATAAATAAATATATAAATTTGATATCTCGAGTTCATAATTTATATTAACATATGTAGGATTTTTTCAGAAAGGAAAAGTTCGGTTGTACTTTTACGATATAATTTTGACTATGAAATTTAATACTTGTCATAAACTTTATTCTAAACACGAAGAACTTTGTTAAAATTACAAACAATATTGTCGTTATTTAAGGGCGAATTTTATAATTTCCAGTTAAATAAACAAAACAGAAATGAATTAAACAAAATAAACTGTGAAATGATACATTTATCATTGTTGTCAATAATCCGATTTGATATTGTTTATTTATCTGGTTAAGTTAAAATTGTAAAACTGGTCCAAAAACATTAAAACAAATTTGATTTAAACAAAAAATATTTATTTCAAGTCCACAATTTAAAATTACATGCCAAATTAACTGTTTTTCCCTAGAGTAACAACAAAATAAACACAACACTCAGCAGCCGTGGTAACTAACAACGTCAACAGTGTTTCTTTCAAATGTAGAAGTTGTGAGTCTTCAATGATTCTGTGAATCGTTTTCTTGACCTACCAATACCGAATTCTTCCAACTATCTTGTCCTTCTCCTCAAGTCACGAGTTTGCTAAGTAATGCTTAGTAATTAGACATGCACAACTCAATAAATTACTTAAGTAACCCAAATACCACGGAACAATAAAGGTGATGATATCGAAAATGATGATATCAGATGATAATAGTAGAACCCTGATCATTCCCAAACCAGAAAATCAGACACAACACGGTTTGGATTTATCTAAACTTACAAAGAATGATATTTCTTTGTTATTTTTTAAACCAAATTGTAACATAACTTAACCATTACTAGTATTGTTTTATTGTTTAATTCTGGTTAAGTAATATCTGCAGAAGTGAAAATATTCGGGTTTGGAAATTTGCATGTGTTCAAAACTAGTTCTGGGCAAAGTTTTCGTTTCCGGTTTTGGGCTGTAAACTGTAATGAAATATAATTCCACTTCGGATCTAATATACTCTTGTATTCATTATTTTTGTAACAAAATAATATGGTAAATAAATAATAATTACAACAAATATTTCTGTTTTAATTCAATTGATATATAAAATCATATAACAATCAATATTTCAACAATTTATTAATTCAAAATAAATAAATTTAACACTTTTACACTTAACAGCTGTTTAACAATCAAATGACGTTTGTTTAAACAATGTTTTATCCCGCGTCTTCCATTTCCACATTTCTTTGAATCTGATTGGTCAATCGATTTGTTGATTTTCTCCTATTTACACGATACAACAACGTACTTTGTTACAACAAAACATAAAAAAATAGTTCATAATTGTCATCATAGATTGCATTGGTAGTCTCGTTTTGGATTAACAAATTCGAGAAAACTCATTTTCTGGCTGAACTAGCGACTTTTCGACAAAAATTGTTATATAGAAATTGTTTTTTAATTAAATAAAGGGGCGTTTTGTTGAAGCTTTATTTTATTTTCGCTTTTGTTTCAGAGATAATAAGTAAAACTAAAATTTGTTTATTATATGTAGGGAAAAGTTTATACAAAGAAATTTTCTAAATAAACTTGTATTATTTTTTAATTTTACATATGTTTTAGCTAATAATTTATTTTATTCATATTTTGTTTTTGAGAAAATGATTTATTTAAGTATGCATTTAAATTTCTACAGATAAAAACTAAACAAATAGAATTAATATATTAATAGCTAGAATATATTATTTTGAGTAAATTTTATTTGAAACTTTTTTCGATTTAATGTCCTAGTTTTGTGATATAAATTTCTGAAAATACATATATAAATATTAACAAATGTCAGTGATTGTTTATAATTTTATGCAATAGATGGCCATACTGATATTGTATTGGATTTATTGATAAATAAAACATTAAATTTTGGTTTTATTATTAGTTTTAAAAAAAAGTTTATTTGAAGAAACTTATTCAGAATTAAATGCTCCATTATACTATGTCAATATTTATTAATTATACCAAAATTTCTGTTAACATAAAATTTTAAAAATTGGAAATTAAGGTGCTGGCTAAACTATACTTCGAAAAAGGTAAAAAAAATATTGCTATTAGAAGCGATGACTCATAAACATTACTTTTATGAGTCTTATAAAGGAAAATGATAAAAGAATATATTTTGAAACTTTGTACACAAATATCGGTAGGAAGTAATGATGATATCCATACCGTGTCGGTCTTTACCAGGCGTCGCCTCACGGGCATTCATTGCTGGCGTGGAGAATGTACCACAAGGGTCACTTTTGTACCATTTAAAATTCATAATAATTTTGACGTCAGTTTCCAGATTCGCGTATGTAAAAAATAAACATAATAAGAAAAATTCCCTCGTCTTCCACTTAAAAACTCCATAATTTTTTCTCCATTCTGGTATCTATCCTTGGAAAGAATAATGCGGTGCAGGAATTGTGTGAGTGTGAATCTCGCTGGCACGTATTTAATCAGAGTCTCGGGCAGGGCGCCTCCTGCCTAACAGTGTGTGAACATCGGATTGTAATTGAGTAATTTGTTATAATGTGATAGCATTTAATTCTCCTGATTAATCGGAGCACATCTGGCCAGTGGGGCTACCGAGAACACCACAGGGGGGCCAACACACTACATGTGGGAACAATCAGATCACGACCCGAACAACAACCAAAAAAACAACGCAGTTGATCCAGATAATCGATCGAAAAGGATCTGAATTTTACAATGTACAGTAGATATTATACAATATAGTCCAAGTATTGTAGATAGCTTGTATTATGCATTTGTCCGCTCTAAGCTAGAATATTGTCTACAAGTCTGGAATCCAATATATCATAAATATATATCTAAGATTGAGTCTGTCCAGCATAAATTCATCAAATATTGTTATTTTAAAATACATGGACAATATCCTAACTTTACCTATGATTATTAGCAGAATACAATTATCTCTCTACTTATACAAATTAATAACTGTATTGATAACCCATGTAGTGTTGAGCTAATACCATTTCACGTTCCACGCGTCACTTCAAGAAATAAAGAACCATTTCATTGTAAAACAGCTAGGACTAATTATGAATTGAAATCTCCAATAAGACAACTATGTGTAGCATAAACAGTGTATCATGTACTATTGGACATTGACATATTTGGCGACTCCTTATCTAAATTTAAGAATATATTAACAAAATATTTTTGTAATAAGTCACTTGTTAAATTTCTTATATGTACTTACTGTTCAACTCATTCGTTTCTGTATTTGTATGTCATATGATCGTCTTGTAATTGGGATCTTGAATCCTGTTGGATCGATTGATTAATAAATAAATACATAAATATGAATTACCTCCGAAAAATATATTTTAGTCACAAGTTATTTTAAAGTTTTAGCGTTTAATTTTTATTCACGTAAATACTTAAAATCAAATTTAAATTAAATACCAGGTTCGATTCCGACCGACGCTAAATATTTCGAATTTTAAATGGCACAAAAATGACCCCTGTGTTGCACTCTCCTGGCATGCGCCCGCACGGTACAAATATTTCATTTAATGTTAAACCGGTCGGTAGAATTTTGTAAAAAATAAACCATTTGCGTAGGTTTTATAATTTGTTGAAAATGTAAACCAACCGAACTATAATGAATTTGGTCTCATATGTTTAGCTCAAAGAATCTACTGAAGGTCTCTTGGACCCATTTCAGGGCATAAATATAAAAAATCTGATGTGACCAACACAGTACCTTCCGCCATTTACCTATCTATATACATACATACATAAAATCACGCGTGTCCCACTTAGTGGGTTCGCACAAACCCGATAACAATAAGAACAACATCAACATCATACAACAAATCTTCACTCTTATCATATTAAAGTGACCGATTTTCGGTAGCGAAATACCGCATCCGGATCACAATAATAGTTAGGAAACAATCATCCTTCGCCACACATTCCTATCTAAGCAGACTTCTTTCGCCTCGGCCACACTCATAATCGCATTCATACATGCTCTTCTTCTCTTCATACTTGGAAATTCTCTCTCTTTAAGCACCCTACCAACCACATCCATCCACTTACACCCTGGTCGGCCACGCAATCGAAAACCCTCAACTTCACAAAGATATATACGCTTAACAAGCCGTTCACTCGCCATTCTCTCCACATGCCCAAACCATCTCAACTGGCTCACACAAACTCTCTTAATCATATTTTTATATTACTTTATAAATTTATCCATACAATATATAGAAAAAGTATTAAAGCAAACTTGTAGAAAATGAAATAATCTTTAATTTTTAAAATAACAAAATAAAAAATTACATTTAAAGGTATTTTTTGAAGAAAAACTATCTTGAGCTTCAAGTAAACTGCCATTTCCGGTTATCCGATTGCCACCAAAATCTAATCAGTTCTTTCCATATTAGAATAAGGTAGAAATACATGGTTTCAAAACTTTCTGAATGATAGTATTTGAGTTAGAGCGTAAAGAGGATCCACACACACACACACATACACACAGACATCATCGTGAAAATGTTAAAAATGGATTGTAGGGACCTTAAATCGTAGTCATTTACCAAAATCTCGATATGCGATTTTAGCACGATTCCTATACCTCCCTTACCAAGAGTAGCGGGAGGTAAAAATAATAAGGTTGCCGACCCTTACACGAATGAAGACATATTAATTATAATTTTCCTATATTTTTTCTTCTTCTTGATTACTGCTACTAAATTCCTTACCGATTAAAAGCTCCGGTCCCAGTAGGGAGACTGCAGATCAGAATACAAATCCCCGCATTCAGTAAACAACATCTCGGGATATTAAAATGGCTAAGTGAATACTGCGGTGGCTTGGGCAATGCAATTAACTCGCGAAGCTAATTTGATTTTTACTCGTTGTTTTACGAGAGGAATTGAAGCCCTGCTGAGATGAAATCGAAGGAGGATAAAACTAAACAGGAGGAGGATTATATTTATTTTTCAATGCTTAACACGCTTGTATGTTTAACAAATTATATTGCCCTATAAATAAAGTTGTTATACGAGTTGGAAATGCTAAATCTTTTTTGAATTTAAATTGAGGATCTCATAACAAAAACAACCATAGAAAGAATAAACTTTCTAGCTTCCTTACTTTTATAGATTTCTGGAACTTAATTTACTTCAAAATTATATTTAAATAATAGAAAATTATTTACTGGAATAATAATACAATCTTTTAGTACAAAAAATAAATTTTAAAACCCGTCAAAGACTCATGGGACAAGGCAGAACGAATATATATTGTATAAACTTTAATTTAACACTTTTACACTTAACAGCTGATTAACAATCAAATAACGTTTGTTTAAACAATGTTTTATCCCGCGTCTTACATTTGCACATTTCTTTGAATCTGATTGGTCAATCGATTTGTTGATGACATTGATTTTCTCCTATTTACACGATACAACAACGTACTTTGTTACAACAAAACATTAAAAAATAGTTCATAATTGTCATCATAGATTGCAGTGGTAGTCTCGTTTTGGATTAACAAATTCGAGAAAACTCATTTTCTTGCTAAACTAGCGACTTTTCGACAAATATTGTTATATAGAAATTGTTTTTTAATTAAATAAAGGGGAGGTTTGTTGAAGCTTTAATTTATTTTCCCTTTTGTTTCAGAGATAATAAGTAAAACTAAAATTTGTTTATTATATGTAGGGAAAAGTTTATACAAAGAAATTTTCTAAATAAACTTGTATTATTTTTTAATTTTACATATGTTTTAGCTAATAATTTATTTTATTCATATTTGGTTTTTGAGAAAATGATTTATTTATGTATGCATTTAAATCTCCACAGATAAAAACTAAACAAATAGAATTAATATATTAATAATTAAAATATATTATTTTGAGTAAATTTTATTTGAAACTTATTTCGATTTAATGCCCTAGTTTTGTGATATTATTTTCTGAAAATACATATATAAATATTAACAAATGTCAGTGATTGTTTATAATTTTATGCAATAGATGGCCATACTGATATTGTATTGGATTTATTGATAAATAAAACGTTAATTTTTGGCTTTATTATTAGTTTTTTGAAAAAGTTTATTTGAAGAAAATTATTCAGAATTAAATGTTCCATTATACTATGTCAATATTTATTAATTATTCCAAAATGTCTGTTAACAAAAATTTTTAAAATAAAATATATTCTATGATCATAGAATATATTTTGAAACCTTTGCATTTCTTCGCATTGAAGTAATATTATTTATATTCTCCTATTTACTACTAATACTAAAGAAACAAATCTATGTTAAAAGTTATTTAAAATTTACGATCTTTGAATTATAACTTATAAACAGCTTCTTATATTCTCCCTCTGATTCAACGGAGAGAATTATAATAAAAACATTCCTTTATCCTCAATATTTTAAACAACTTACTACCTTCGAAATTCTATTCATGTATCTAATCAAAATTTCAAATTACACTTATGGTTTCTTTCACACTATTCTTCCTCCCAACTTAACACCAATCTACATTCAGACGAAGAAAAAACTTAATATGACATCGAATAAAAATGTTCATAAAAGATATAAACAAACTTCTATTTATCTCACAAAAGGCATAAAAGGAAATAAAAGACGCCTATTACTAAACCAGGGATCCCAAAACGAAAAGATATCATGCATATTTATTTTTTCTTCTA
Organism: Harpalus rufipes; assembly: GCA_951394225.1. NCBI lineage: Eukaryota > Metazoa > Arthropoda > Insecta > Coleoptera > Carabidae > Harpalus > Harpalus rufipes. The sequence goes on along the minus strand of OX596281.1, from coordinate 50,879,161 downwards.
TACAACTATGGGACGAAGTTTGATTCAAAATTATTTCACGTAGCTTTTGAAAAATCTTTCTCAATTGTTTTCATTGTCAGTCGTGATACAATGACGACAAGATACAATTTTGACCAGCGTATAAGGTCATCCCTAAGGATCGCCTTCAATGGACAGTAGGAGGGCTACACTTCCCAAGGAACTCTTTGTCCTGGGTTTACAGATGGTTCAAAACTAGAATCAGGAGAAACTGGAGTGCTCGCTAAAAAAGGAGCTAAACTGCCGTTTTACGGACTTGATTGTTGTGGACTCTTGAAAAGCCATATAAAGAAGGAAATCAAAAACTGGGAGGAAGCAGCCATAGTCTCATATTGGAGAGAAATCCCGGGCCTTAGTCAGTCGAAGAAATTTCACCATCGTTGACAAACGCCAAAGAGCTATTAGCTCTCAGCAAGAAGAATCTTAGAACTATGACAGGTATCTTTACTGGTTATTGTCCTCTGAAATATCATATATGTAAGGTTGGTATAGCTGAAAACAATATCTGTCGATTCTGTGAAAAGGACGAAGAAACTTCGGAACACATTATATGTGAATATCCATCTGTGGTCGTAAGTAAGATCGCGAAACTGACTCCTGGAGCAGTAATTGGCTTCATAAGAACTCTGGTACTACTTCCAGAAAACTAAGATAGGGCCACGTTACAACAGATCTTACAGGTCGCAGTGACACTTTTTCTTCTGAAGAAAACTTTTATCTGCTATTCAATTTTGTACCTACTCAAAATAGTTGCACCTTCTTTGAAAACATAAATTTATTTACAATTTACAACCTTACAAGAAAGGTGTACGATAATGTGTAGGAGCTCCATCCTCAGAAAATGTTTGGAATCCCTTTCTCTTTCCAAAACTCCAACTCCTGTTGAGTAGCCCGGTAATATATAACACACATTTCATTAAATATGTCTTTTCATAATAGCCGAATTCGAGTCTGTTTTCTCACAAAGACTTCGGCGGTTTGTAGGGGCTACTCGTTCCATCGAGCGCTCCGCCCTGTCGCTTGTCATTGCTTTGTGCCCCCTTAATTAATGTACACAGCGGTCGAAAAGTCTCCAACAAGTGTTGAAGAAAAGCACTTTGTTCTTGCTTCAGTGAACAGTAGATGTAAATTGTGAAGGTGGATTCTGATTCTTGTGGGAAAATCGACAGGTGGATGCAAAATATGATTTATTTACTTCTCTCCTCATGACATTTTCAAATCAATGTAATCGCTTGTATCTTTCTAGAAACTTGTAACAGTAGAGTTATTTCCTTACCTATCTCTCTGTGTCTTCCCCAACATCTACTTCAACATCCTCATATCTGCCACATTAATTTACTTTTTATTGATCCTGACATCTGTCAATTTGAATTATATGAATATATTAGTGGTTTCAATGTTTAGCGTAGTTGGCTGATTTATAAAATTTAATTTCTTTAAAATTCTTTAACTATGTACTTTGAATATATAATACAATACAAGAACGGCAACGTAATGTATTTAGATTAAATATTTCGAGAGAAGGTGCCATCTATTCCTCCGTATACGAATTATTTCTGAGTTTGTTAAAAAAATACATAATAGGTGGATGTTGCACAGTGTTGCCACGTAGCTAGAACAACAAGATAAGATTTTAAAAAAGTTTTTAAGTTTGCTACTGTAAAACAAGTATACATGTACATTGAAGATTCAAAATATATTATCTAGTTATTATGAAACAATATTTTTGAATTATTGATTATTGAATACCTCTAAAAAATACTATTTGGCAATGCTGTCAGCACGATTTATCGTAATTCACAGTTTTGTGGTAGGAGTCACTAGCTATCTATAATAATTTTGTGAATAAAAAGAGACAGATATAGTATCTTGCTAGGCCATATGCGCTGCCGTTCTTCTATGTATTATATATTCAAAGCTATGTATCTATTGAATATGAAGTATAAAATGCAATTAAATCGTATAGAGAATAATATATTCTTTAAGTTATATAAATGTCAATAAATCAAATTTAACTGTTAAATCTTCAAATGAGGCTACTTCCGGTTCACCAATTATAACCAAAATCTAATCAGTGGTTCTTCTGGATGTAAACTTGAGGAATACGAAAAAATTATAATTTTTGGAGTCGTGGTATTGAAGTTATGCGATCCGAAACTTTCGTCACACACACACACACACACACACACACACACACACACACACACATACATATATATATATATACAGACATCATCGTATATCATGGTAAAATCGTATTATATGGACATTAAAACGTACTTCCTTAGGTGACGGAAGGTAAAAATTGTTAAAAAAATTACCAAAACTTTTAGGACTTACGTTATTACCCAAAATCTCAATATGCTATTTTGTTTCTGCCTTAACAAGGTCAGCTGAAGATATAAAAAAACGCATAAAACTCGGCCCGAGTTTTCCAAAACTTTTGTAAAATGTATTTAGAGAAGTTGCAAGCGAAAATGTTCAAGTATTCATATTCCAATATGTCCGTAAACTGTTCGTTGTTTTATGAAACGTATAGCAAGATTGTAAATCATCGCTACGTCAACGACTGTTTGACAATAATTTTGCAAAGTTTGTAATAAATTTATAATAAATTTCAAATTCAGACATTCGTATAACAATTTTATTTATTTGGAGCCCAAGACCTATACAATGTTGTTCAATAAGTATTGTTACATTAATAATAAAAATTTATGTTTCTAAAATATTATTAATAAATAAAATGAATGTAGTATATACATGTCACAGCAGTTGTTGTAGCTATTTTTTGTACTCGAAAATGCAGAACTGTACTTGATAAATTTCAACATTATTTCACTGTTTACTAGCAAACAAATAAATAAAATAATTTTGAACATTAAATTATTTTTCTGTATGTTGGGCAATAATTTTGTATATTATAATGTCGAAAAAGTATTTAAATTATTCCAGATTGATCGTATGAAAATTCCTGAGAGATAATTTGGACAAAATATGTTTTTGAACTGTCAGAAATCAGGCCCGATTCCATTTCTATGTAAATGTGTAACCTTAATTAAGCTGATGCGGTTATAAATATCCAAGTCCGACCCTGGTAGCCAGACTTGGGCCTATCAATTCTCCAGTTATACTTTATAAGAATTTCATGGGGCCAGCGGAGAAAATATGAGTATAGCACACAAATATGATAATAAAATACATGGTTTCGGTGCGGACGATACGAGGTTCGAGTAACACCAGGGGTCTTGAGGGCGGACCGGCGTTTAAAAAATGATTTTTGAGTTTTATTTTTGACAAAGGCCAACGGTTTAGTTAACTAACCGTGACTTGCGCATTTCATCCCCAACCACTGTTTGATCTTTGCGACAATAGTGCCAACCATTTTTCTAACCATATATTAACATAATTTTTAATTATATAGGTATCAGCAAAAATGACATACAGAAAACTATTATGGTTGGAATGATACAACTTCAGGGAAAAATAAATAACAACAAAAACAATACCAACAAGTAATTAATGTACACATTGCAACATATTTAATGCTCGACTAAGTTCTAAACCATTACAATGAATGAGATTATTAAAAAATCTTTCAGAATTCATATTTCAATTAAAATGATACAACCTTTTTTAGTTTTATTTCTGTTTATTTATTCAAATACAGACGTTTGACAGTATTAACTACTGCCTTCTTCAGGGAATGAACAACAAATCAACAAATATATAAATAATAACAAAAACATGAGCAACAGGAAACCAAGGTGAAAATTACAACATATTTAATATAGGAAGCCATGCACGACTAAGATCTAGACCGCCACAATAATTGAGATTATTACTCTTGGTTTTGAAAATCTCAATGGCTTCTCTAATTAACCTGTTGTTTAGGTGTGTTGGTCTCGCCAGTATTTTTGTTTCTTCCAATTTTATACGGTGGAATTCATCCATGGTATGCTCTTGGTTAACTGTTGCTAATGTTTTTGGTATTATTTATTTATATATTTGTTGATTTGTTGTTCATTCTCTGAAGAAGGCAGCAGTTAATACTGCCGAAACGTCGGTATTTAAATAAATAAACAGAAATAAAACTAAAAAGGTTTTATCATTTTAAAGATACATGATTCTTGGTTTTGAAAATCTCAATGGCTTCTCTAATTAACCTGTTATTTAGGTGTGTTGGTCTCGCTAGTATTTTTGTTCGAATTTTATACGGCGGAATTCTTCCAGGGCATGATATGCAACTGAAGATTTTCCAGGTTGGTTCAATCTGATCGATCACTGGTATTCATTCAATCTTGTTGAAATAGTTCTATCAGTCTGGCCAATGTAAACTTTTACGCCGACATATAGAATCAGATAAATCCCTGATGACTGAAGAGGGATGACGTCTTTTACTTGTCTCAACATATGTTGAAGTTTAACATATGGAGAAAACAAAATTTTCATGTTCTTCTTACAAAGAATTCTACGAATATTGTCCGTGACATTTTTGACATACGGCAGCGAAACATACAATACGTGCTTTTCATTGTATATTAAGGTAGTTATATCGTGGAACCCTTTTTCCCAGAATTATTTGAAATATAAAGTATATTTCAACTGAAATATTTGCAATTAAATTTGGTCTTTAAACACGGTTATTTATAAAACACAATTTTTCAAAAGTATAACATTTGGAAAAACTTAACCAGTTTAAAAATATTATATCCTTCATTTAATGATCGTCCTCTTTAAGAATTTAAAAACTTGTTAAAATTGGGCATAAATGATTAATACATTTTCTTAATAACCTAATCTTCCACGAAAACAAGGAGCCAAAATGAGAAAAACAAAAAATTCTTCTCAAAATTAATAAAATATTTCCGATTCATAAATAACGATCTGTCAGTAGACGATTTCTAAGCTATAACACTTGCAAAATGGGCTTCTGGGTTTCAAAATAGGTATAATGCAGTCATTTGTTCGTAAAGGCCTGGGAGCCTGGGGCATTAACGTCCGTCACTCAAGGTTCCACCCAGTGGCGGCGCCAGGATGTATATGTAGGGTGGACATAATAAAAAAATATTTGAAAGGGTGAGCCCTCATGACATATTCAAACCAATGTAATCGTCTCTCTTGTATCTTTCTAGAACTTTTAATACTTTCTTCCTTATTCCTTCCACTTATTTCCTTTATTCTTTCATTCCTTATCGTGTCTTTCCAACATTTATCTCAACATCCTCATCTGTGCTACCTACATTTTCTTTTCATTGATACTGACATCTGTCAATTTGAACTATCTGAATATATTTCCATAGTTAGCATAGCTGATTGATTAATAAAATTTAATTTATTTATCATTCTTTAACTCTATATGCATTGAATATTAAATATAAAAAGCAACCATTTCGTATAGAATATCTTTAATATTTATAATAACATTAAATGTCAAATAGCGTTTTTTCAAGACAAACTGTTAAAATCTTCAAATGAGGGTACTTCCGGTTGAACAATTATAACCAAAATCTGATTAAGTCTGCATATGGATGTAAGGAAGAGGAATACGTAACAATTATAATTTTTGGAATTCTATTATTGTAGATATCGCGGCCGAATTATACTCACACACGCACACACATACAGACATCATCGTAAAAATAGTAAAGTCCATAAAACATGCTTATTCATTGAAAACTCACCTCACCTAGAGGTGATGGAAGGTAAAAATAACAGTAACATTAAAAAGTATTTATTAAACCGTTTTTACAAGAACTACGTGGCTCACCGACAGCAGTGTAGAGTCCGTCTCACTCGCACTTATATACTGGTAAATGTTAATCTGTAAATATTATTTCGTTTAATAATAATAGTTACAGTTGTTTTAGTTCATTGTTTTATTTCAAGCCACAGTCATGGCTCACTATTCTCTTTCGACTAAGTGTATAAAAGTGGTCGCTATTTGACTTCTTAATAATGTAACATATGGATTATTTTACATGATTATAAGGCAAATTTGATGTACTTTTCAAATTTGTAAACAAATATAGTATGTTCCATTTGAAATTTCAAAGTTGATAGTAATTACTAATAAACCGGAAGTGGTATCATGGATGTACATCTGTCATCAAGTAGCTTACATGTTGCTGTATAAATCATGTTATATGAAAGAAATTTTTAACTTAATAAATAAATATTTACTGGGTCCAGTAAAATATAACACCGTGTATTATTTGGCCTCATCTGCCTCATTTAACGCACCCCCACTGCGACGGATTAAATAAAACATATTTTCAATGCATTTTTTATCTGATACTTTAAATAAATAAATAATACGTACAAATAAATATATTTAGATGTAAACATAATATACATAGCAAATTATTCTAAAAATATTACTCTTCGTGTATGTCTATAGTAAGAGTTAATAATCGCTGCTATAATTGACGTAACATGTATAAAAATATTAACAATATCAACATACAATTGTAGAGCCCCTAAAATGATTTCATCGTGATTTAAAGTATACTTGTACAAACCAGTCATTAACATTTGACAGTCTATAATTAGATAACATCCAAAAATGACCAGCCCCGTAAAAGCATAAACTAAGAAGCTCCTATCAGTTTCGAACATATATATAGTCCCAATAGCCAAAGACATAACCGAAAAGACATACATATCCGGCTTGTATACCGTCATATCTTTATAACAAAGCAACGGTGGCAACAATACCAGTGGTACAGTCACACAAATTGAAATATACAACGCACACAACCTCGTACGACAAGTCAGTCCTGCTATTATCACCGCCTGAATTATAGTAAAAATTAAAAACAGAATGACATTGTAAGGAAATGATTGTCGAAGATTCCCACTGATGATAAAGATATGAAGAAAGAACATTGATAAAGATCCACAGATGATCCAAAATACTACGCTCCTGGTGACAAACAGGCAAAGGACATTCAGGGACCGGAAGATGTATATAACTCCAATTGTGAAAATCAGCTGGGCAAGGACTGTGTTGTAGACTTGTCGGACGTAGTTTAGACGAAGAACTGCCTCTGCAGCATCTGTAACGGATACTTTTTATTGGAGCTAAATCTGGATAGTCAAATTTATAGGCCAATTCTGAACATTCATCTGTAAATTAGCTAGTAATAATGTCTATAGGTGTCAAGTATCATAATTTTTTATTCAAAACATCATGATTTTCCAAATCCATGTGGATTATTTTCCTCGACAAGTATATTCCATAATATTAATGACAAGTAAATATCAGAGTATTTTGAAATATTAAATGAAAAATTATGACATATAACATCCATGTAAATAATACTAGCCGTCATTCTGACACGGATCCTCATATCTGCTTGCCAAGGCCAACAAAGTCACATGACTGCTCGCGCCCTATAAGTAACGAATTTAACATTTCTTGTACACACTAATAATTGAAATTGTATTTCTTCTTTCGTTCTATGAGAATTTTTCTCCTTCTATTCTAATATATTCAAAATTCTTCAAATTCATTGACAGTATTAGCGGTATTATTTCTTAAGGATATATGTAATATTAACATACCTATAATTTAAATACCTACATACTTAATAATATAATAATATATATTAAATGTAATCGTATTTAAATATCTCAACTGTATTACCAAGAATAAATTTCAAACAATAATATTTAGAAGATATTTATTTTTCTAGAATCTACTACTTCCGGTTGTCCAGTTGTTACCAAAACCTTTTCATCTCTTTCCGTGAATGCCCGATTGGGAAATACGTAGTTAAACAAATATTAAATCTTATAGTTTTTGAGTAATCGTCCTTGCAACGTTCCACACACACACACACACAGACACACACATAGGCATCATCGTAAAAATATTAAAATCGGATAATAGGGACCTTAAAATCATTAAAATCTGGATATGCGATTTTTAGGATGAATCCAATACCTCTCTTAGCGAGAGATAAAAAAAGTACTGAAATTCTCATCATTTTCTAAAAAAATACCCAATAAAATATTAACCTTTGTTGCTCATTATATTTTATTAAAAATAATCTATGTTTACGGCCAAGGCAAGATCAGAATTGAAATTTGACCGTACGATGTTACAGGCCTTACGGATCTTACAGATATGCTCAGAATTGGTTTATAAATTAGTTAAATTTACTTCCATGGAAACTGATTCTAATTTGTTCATAAGATTAAATTTACTTCGGATGTAAATACTGCGTGTTTATGAAACCAGTATGTAGTTGAATATTTGAACAAATAGTTACCTATTGCTTTCTGCTCGTCTTCTCTCTTCTGAACTTGAAGTTGACCTACGTCCACTAAATCAATTGATTAATTTGCATTCTTCTTATTTAATTTATTCTTACTTACACATATTTCTAATTAATTGATTATTCACTGTACTTTCCGAATTTGTATCATGACCGACGCATAGAAATATACATATTTGATTTTGACAACTTGTCAAAGTCAATAACATAAATTGTCATATTGTCAAAAAAATCAACTACAGTTTTTAAAGATCAAGAGGTTGTATTCGTATTGTATGACCTAAGATTTTAGCTCCGTTCATTTTGAAATACTACTGTTGTTTTGTTATTATAAAAATATTTGTTACAGTAAAAGCATTCGAAATTTAAAAACAAGTGGGACTTATAGTATTCTTTACGTAAGAATGACATTGCGCATCAATTATGTGTGTGTGTGTGTGTGTGTGTGTGTATGTGACGATCGTTTCGGATCGCATAACTCCAATATTACGATTCCAAAAATTATATTTTCCTATTCCCCAAGTTTAGATTTTGGTTATAATTGGTCCACCGGAAGTACCCTCTTTCGAAGATTTATCAGCTGTTACCTCACGAGCAATTATTCCTGGCGTAGAGAGTGCACCACAGGGGTCACTTTTGTGCCATTTAAAATTCGAAATATTTGGCTTTGGTAGAGTCGAACCCTATATTTAAATTTAATTTAAAGTATGTACATGAATAATAATTAAATTAAACGGGAGGTTTTGATACACACAGCAATGTCGTGATGATATATTTATTTATATATTTACTTATATTCATTGCTGGCGTGGAGAGTGCTCCACAGGGGTCAATTTTGTGCCATTTAAAATTCTAAAATATTTGGCGTCGGTGGGGTCGAACTCGGTACCCCAGATTCGCGTGCGGTAACGCCCGCACGGTACAAATCATTACTACCGACATCTGTGAACAAATCAGATTGGCTCACCCAGCAATGGGTAATATGCCGTGATGATATATGTTTTTATAAATCTTACCTATATTTTTACATATTTACTTTGAAAATGTATTAAGTTCCTTTCCATATAACTATTGTTCCATTTACTATTTTCTTTTTAAAACGTTAATATTATTATGTGAAATGTTTAGTTTGTTCAGTGACATATGTGTCAGTTACAAACATTTTAGTTTTTAAATCGTAGGCTCCGGGATTAAAACTAAATAGTATTAATGCAAACCTGTAGAAAATTTAAAAAACTTTAATTTTTATAATAACAAATCTCGAAAAAATAACATTTAAAGGTATTTTTCGAAGAAAAACTATTTTAAGCTACCAGTAAAGTTTCTGGTTATCTGATTTACACCAAAATCTAATGGCATCTTTCCATATAAGAGTAAGGTATTTGAGTTAGAGCGTAAAGAGGATCCACACACACATACATACATCATCGTGAAAATGTTAAAATGTGATTGTAGGGTCCTTAAAACGTGGTCATTTACCAAAATCTCGATATGCGATTTTTAGCACGATCCCTATACCTCCAATGCCAAGGGTAGCGGGAGGTAAAAATCAAGTGAATATATATTATCTCGTGACACTTGTGATTAATAAACAGTAAAATTTTTGAAAGATGTCCAATCAAGGGCACCTGTATCACGAACGAATTAACAAATAGGCATACATTTATCTCTTTCTTTTGCAAAGGCTGTAAGACTGTGTGATAAGGATGGATATAACACGCTTGTCTTTCAAAAAATCATATTGTTTCGACTAAGTTAGGACATTCCATTTATAAACGATACTCGTTGTTGATAATACTTTCGCTGTAACGTAAGTTTATTTATTAATTCAGATATATTACCTGGATTCATAGCCGTACGTATAACGTTATATTCTGTCAGAGTCACTGACATTGTGTCAGTATCTTATTTTTAACATATTTGGTTTTACATTTGCTTATAAACTTACTAGTTGACTTATTTTTGAATTTTGAATGTTTTTCCTGTAATATATATTTTTATAATAATAAAATAACAGTAGTATCTTACGTACCCTCATAAAAACTAAGCAAACGACACTGCTGAATTTGTGGGCAGAGCAAATATCTGAATTATTATTATTAAACTTTTAGGTAAGTAACAATAATAAAATTAAAACAATACTCATTGTACAATTTAGTTTATATGACAATACAAAATATACAATACAAATTCATAAATATGAAATCCATTCAACAAATAATTTAGTTATCCAAAAGCCCGATGATTGTAAGTAAATATAGAAATATATTAGTAATATCAATATACAACATTAAAGCACCGAGTATATATTCATCAGGTGATAAAGTGTACGTATGCTTTCCTACTAATATCATCTGCGTATCTATGACCAAGTAAAAACCAAAAATTAAAACTCCAATACAAGAGTACACAAGAATTAGTATTCTATCACGGATGAAAATGCATAAAATTCCGAGTATAAGCAAAACTACACCACAAACAATCATAATTCCCCTACACACTGTAAAATCAAACTTAGTCTGTATTGCAAACAGCGACAGTGCGACGCATATAAGGGCTGTACTCCCCAGCGCTATAAGAAATGCATCTTTCTCAAACTGACAACTTAGCCCACCTAAAATGACCGACTCAACCATAGTGAATATTGCTAGGAGTATGAAATTGATAGGAAATATATGTCGAAGTTTTGTGCAGCAGGTTATCATCAGCATCAAAACGATGCTAACACCTATCATGCAGTACCAAAATATTTTGTCTCTTGTCACATATTCGCAGGCTTCTGGCCAGTATCTGAAGCCTACCATTATACCTAATGTTACTGTCATTTGGGCGAACAGTATGGCGTACACTTTTCTAATAAAGTCGTGGCGGACTTCAGTTGAATAGACCGGTACTAGAAAATATAAAAATTCAGTAGTAATCCAATCCTTAATGTAATGAGTCTCGGGCTCACACGTAACCTGTCTGTAGCCAATCCATGTTTGGGATGTGACTGTCATTTTGCGTTGGCGACGATTTGAATGTTAATGTTCTATAAATGTAACCTTCAAATTGATGTTTAAAAATTTAAGAGGTTTTTACCTTCCGTCACCGTTAGATAAGGAAGGTGTTGTTTTTGGCCAAAAAATGGCCAATATGATTTTACTAAAGGGTTTTTTAATAAGGCCGGGTCGATGTTGAAATGGAACAAAGCAAGCCGGCTTCTCACGATGGCATGGATCCAGTGGTCCAATTTTCAATGACTCTGCCGCATAGATCCGGTTGAATTTGAGCGATGGCATTAGTTATGCTGAATTTGTCGATTGCAACTTATTTGCATAGACCTGCGATTTCAGGAAACCCCACAAGAAAAAGTCTAGCGGGGTCAAATCGCACGATCTTGGTGGCCAATTCACGTCACCTCTGCGAGAGATAACCATACCTTCAAATCGTTCATGCAGAATGTCCATCGTGGCATCCGCTGACCCTCGTGTGGGTTGGCGTCGTTCCATATACGGCAATTGTGCTGTTAACATAGCCATTCATCAAAAAATGCGCCTCGTCGTTAAAAATGATTTTTCGGCTAAAATTGGGGTCCTCTTCCAAACGCTCCAAAGCCCAGTCAAACAAATAGCGTTATCTAAGGTCATTAACTTTGAGCTCCTGGGGCGGGTGTAGGCCCAAGTGCCGACGCAAAATTCTGCGAAAGGCCGAGTTCTCCTGAACACTTTCACGGACCGCGGTAATGTTCTTTGCCGATCAGGCATTTCTTTGACGTACGGATGTTGGCTGATTGTTTACTCGAATTTGGTCACCAAACGTTGGAGAGTCGACTTTGAAGGGCCACCGCGTCTGCCGTAAAATGGGCGCAACGCGCGCATCGTTCGCACTAACGATCACTCATTTTGATAATAAAGTTTTATCATCTGGACGTGCTGCTCAATCGTGTAACTTGCCATGGTGTTTTGGCATCTGTGACAGAATAATAAACAACAGTTTAGACAGACCAAAACAACATGGCCGCCACAGGCTGTCAACATCGACCCGTCCCAATTCAAAAACCCTTTATTTTTACGATGGTGTGTGTATGTAATGTGCTGGCCACATCAGATTTTTTTTATTCACTTGAAGTTGTTTTGCTGCAAGTTTTGACTCTTTTAGGGTGTTTTGTTTATTTTTAATGCTGTAATTATTTGGATTAGCATGAGCCCGAATGATGTAACCATATTGAGAGTGATTTATCTTATTTTACCTATTCGAGGTTCTTCATCACTGTCTGAAACAGTTATATTTGTTAATTTCTAAGATCTATTGGGATTTGGAAATACAAAATCAAAATTTATAGAAGAATTATTCAAAATCTTCTATTAACCCTGCGCGACTAACGTAGGGTTCAAATTGATCTTGTAAAATATTTATATTTTACCGTCATCTTCTATGTCTATTTTTGTATCTTTGCTCCTTCCGGCTTCCTTTGTATCTTTAGATTTATTCGATTTACTAAACTGGTCATTATTGTCTGCCTTATATTTACTTCTATCATATTTACTTTCAGTAGTCTTATTTTTATCACGTTTACTTTTATCATCTAAATAAATTAAATCAATTTCTAAGATTTTTATTAATTGTTATTGTCACAATGCTTACGATGAGACGGCATAATTTAGAATTTTTCTTAAGGCAATAAATATCGTTTTATAAGCTAGAATTTTTTAATACTCCATAAGTTTATTATTAATTTTTTAACCCCCTAAAAATGACAAATGTCAGAGTGACATAAACAAAGAGTCAAATACAACAATACGTGCTAGCTATATGACTGTCATTCACAACTGTCATCGACAAAGTTATACAGTTGTCAAATATAACATGTGTATTTCTCGTATCTCTTTTATTGGTCTGGAAGGTTATACAAAATGAATTTATGGATAGGTACAGTTATTTTCAGATAGTGGGATTAAATTTGATGATTTTTTTTAGGTCTAAGAAAATATTTCAAATTTAATAACGTTATAGGGCACGAGAAGTCATGTGACTTTATTGGGCATGACAAGCAGAAATGCGGACCCGTGTCATTTTCAATTCCGTGTGGTTTATTTTCCTCAAAAAGGTGACAAATTAACCATGGAACTTAGAAACTCTTGAAATTTTTAATCAATCTCTCAAAAAACAAATTAACCTAAACCTGAATCGAACCTAGTTTTGTCGGATTCGTTGCCCTAAAATAAAGTAATGAGAACAGCTAAGGATAAAGGACCCGTACATATAAATTCCTTCAGATATCTGGCAAGTGCAAGGAAGAAAATAAGAGCAAAGAGCAAGACAACATCCAGTAATATAAAACTTCCAAAAATATTTACAAAATGCTTTATATGGAGTATTATGCTGTATGAATGCAAACCATAGACCTTGAGGAAGAAGAAGAAAAAGACAATTGAAGAAATTCATATAGATAATTCAAAAACTGACACAAAATTTCAAATAAAATTCATTGAATAAGTTTGCACTAGGCGGCACTTTTTGTTCTGACAAGTCTGTTTGTTTAGTGGAGCATTGACTCGTGTTTATTTTCAGTTTATCGGTATCTCTGCTACTGTAAAGAACATTTGCAATATGTTTAAATGTTATTAACTACTTCTATTTTTATTAATAGTGTTTTGAGTGTGTGTTAAGTGTAAATATTATTGTAACAATCATTGTTAGTGGTGGATACAATTGAAAACAGTGCAATAGCAACCTGAAATTGATGAAGACGCAGATATTGTAAGTCAGTTTGTTTGTTACTAATAATTGTTTTAGTATATTGTTAGATTACTGCAAACTAAATACAGTAAAACAGTCAAACAATATAGAAAAACAAAAAACACAACAAAACTTCAAGCGAATACTAAATAAACAAAACTTTTTGAACATCAGTTTGATGGTTACATTCACAGAACACTGTGTTAGTCTTATATTTATATTCTTTTACCTGGTGTTACTACATCTGTAAAAGTTATAAGTTTATTAATTTCTAATATTGGAATTAGAAAATACAAAATTTATATTTTACCCTCTCTTATCTCTCCTATTTCTGTATCTTCGCTCCTCTCAGGCTCGACAAATTTAGTTTTCTTTTCTTTACTATACTGACCATCATCGTCTGATACATATTTAGTTCTAATATATTTTGATTTATCATCTACATAAATTGAATAAATTTTTAAGATTTTTATTAATTGTTATTGTCACAATACTTACAATTGGAAGTCATAATTTAATTTTTTTAAGGTAATGAAAACTGTTTATAAGTTAGAATTTTATAAGACTCCTAAAGGTCATTATTAATTTTGTAACCCCTTTAAAATGGTAAACGTCAGAATGACAGAAACAAAACGTCAAATACAAAAATAAATAATTCATTAATTTGACTGATACTTGACAGTTCATATGTACGAGGGTCATTCAATAAGTAAAGAGACAAATGGCTATAGCTCAAAAACGGTTTATTTCAATCTTTCAAAATTAAGGGTATTTTTCAACATAATCACCCCCCACAGTTATGCACTTGTCCCATCTTTCTTGCAGCTTCCTAATTCCCTTGGCGAAGAAATCTTTCGATTTACCCCGAAGCACTTTTGCACCGCTTCCTTAACTTCCTCATTGTTAGCAAATCTTTTTCCACGTAGAGCGTCTTTGAGTGGTCAAAACAGGTAAAAATCAGATGGGGCGAGGTCGGGACTGTAGGCAGGATGAGGTAAGACCTCCCAACCCAATTCTTGAAGCTTATTACGGGTCTGCTGGGCTGTATGAGGGCGGGCGTTATCGTGCTGAAGAATGACTCCTTTTGACAAGAGTCCACAGCGTTTGCTCCTGATAGCTGGTCTAACTTTGTGTTCTAGCATCTCAGAGTAGTATTGGCTATTGATAGTTCGCTGATCTTCAAGGAAATCCTCGATTCCAACGAGGGACCAGAAACTTC
The DNA here is from genome assembly GCA_951394225.1 of Harpalus rufipes. Lineage (NCBI taxonomy): Eukaryota > Metazoa > Arthropoda > Insecta > Coleoptera > Carabidae > Harpalus > Harpalus rufipes. The sequence goes on along the minus strand of OX596281.1, from coordinate 50,863,924 downwards.
CACTGGACGTCCACATCGGGGTTCATCACCTACACTTGTTCGGCCACTTTTAAACCGATCAACCCACTTGTAAAAATTCGCACGGTTCATACAACTTTTACCGTACTGTATTAACATTCTAGAAAAAATTTCACTTGGTTTTACACCTTCTGCGACTAAAAATCTAATGACTGAGCGCTGCTCTTCTAAGGTGCAATCTTCTAGTGGACTTGTCATGGTGAACTGAAAATTTTGAGGTTATGTTGAAATAAAATGATGAAACAGCTGATCAAAGCATATCCCAAGGTTGTCAACTAACACCCCTAAAAAGATTGTACACATTCATTGAATAGTTTTAAAATTATAGAATTTGTCTCTTTACTTATTGAATGACCCTCGTATTTGTAAATGTATACAGTGTAAATCTGCAGTTAACGAATTCTCGATTTCTTCCCTAATAATGTACAATTTAAATTTTTATTACGTTATTTTAGATTTTTAAGGACCAAAATGACTGTGCTATATTGTTTTTTTTTTAATTTTGAAACGAGTGTTATTGTGCTAAATTTAATAAGCGATGAAAGTAGAACAATAAAATTTTACGAACACATTAATACTGATTGGTACAGGTATGGCGGTATAAATTATGTTTTATATCTTGTATATAACAAAGACATCATCGCACTTTCATTTGTCTCAACCACAAGTGGTTGTATTTTACTCTACGTGGTTTGGTTTTGAAACAGTTGAAGTCGTAAATTTAATGCCCATGTCACATTATAGCTGAGGATAGAACTTATATTTTCAACATATAAAACTTTTACAAAATTCTTTCGATTACTTACAGTTCAAAATGAATAAATTTGTAGTAAACTAGATGACAAAAATAATTTGGTGTCTTTTTAAACACTCTAAGGGCCGGTTGTTCCATCTATAGTTAAACATTCGGTTAAAATTTACTCTACTGATAACTTCAGTTTGCGTTGTTCCACTTATGGTTAAAAGTTACCAGTAAGATAAATTTTCGTTAACAGCAAGATAACTAACAGTCAGTCAAACTACCAGTTAAAAGTTTTATCCAAAGAATATCGTACTGAGTGCATACGAATGGAAACACGAAGTGAAGAGAAACGAAACATAAGGTATGGAACGTTTGTTAATATTAATAATTATTATAATAAATCAGCACAACAGTGATGATGAAGTATTGGATTTCATTTTTGATAATATTAATTTTCGAAAACAGTATACAGTACGAGAAAGATGTAATATTTTTGAAAAATGGGACGATTCAGATTTTTTTGAGGTTTCAAATGCCAAAGAATACAGTTTTTTATTTGTTAGTTAAAATTAAAGACTAAATATTGTTCTTATCTATTAGGCAAGTTTAAAGAAAGCATATTTTGAGAAAAAACACTTATTTGTCTACATTTGTTTTTCTGAATCACGAATCACGCTGTATCTTAGATATGCCAGTTGTAGATAATTTTACGATTTTATGCACCAGGGTGTATATCGTGGATACTGGCCACAACTAAAACTAAAATAATTTCTAATCGATTACAGATGATGTTGCGGTAGTAAAATAAACTGCTCTTTCTCTATAATATTTACCACTCATTTTTGTAAGTCGTATATATCATTTTTTCTAAACGTTTAAACTGTGGTTTAAACTACACCTGCACCAAAACACAAACAAGCGAAAAAGTAACAAATTTCTATTAAAATTGTGACAGCCAATTTGCCAAGTTTTCAAAAATAACTCCACCTTAACACGTTTTAATCTTTCTGATAGCAATCTGCCAGTTAGTTATCCGAAGAATAAAACATCATGGAGGATCCCCAAAAATCTTATTCTCTAGTTAAGACGGTGGAATAAATTTATCTAATGGATAGTAAACTGCTACTTTATCTTGAAACAACCGGGCCTGTTGAATTGGAGAGCAACAGTCTAGTTATATAATGGTATATGTGTCTTGTACATCATATTCCAGTAATATATTGTACATTTCTTGGTTTGAAACAAAATAAAAATGGTTGAATGTTATGGTATATTTCCATATTCTTGTGGAATAAATCTTTGGGTTGAATTATCGAGTAAGGCACAGTGAGGGAAATAAGCGCATAAAGAAGTCCATTCCCACCTACCGGAACGATAAATCCAGCATTCCGTAGCTAGATTAAAAATAGGAATCAGCATACAGTGATATTTCACACCGTGTTCGCGCCGACAGCAGATTCATCACCGCGCATTCAGGAGTCCTGCTCCTCTATTATACACAGTTATTTATGCCACTTCCAATGGAAATGTTCCACACGCACACTGCGATTGTCCCCAACATGATTGATTTGATGATGAACATATTTCAACGAGAAAAGATCAAACGAATAAAAAATTATCAAGAAGGCATGGTTCACTGCTGAATGAATGGTTCGCGTGGTTGACGTTTCGTCAGCTAAAGAAATATACAGTGGCTCATAAAGTTATTCGTACAATTTACTTTTATCAGTAAAATGTAAAATAAAAAGGATTTCAAAAAAAGAAATTCATTAAAAAAAAATCTGTTGTGGCCAGCACAATACCTCCGTTAATCCTGTGTATAATCTTTGAATATATAATACATATAAGAACAGCAACGCATATGGCCTAGCAAGATACTATATCTGTCTCTTTTTATTCACAAAATTATTATAGATAGCTAGTGACTCATGCCACAAAACTGTGAACTACGATAAATCGTGTTGACAGCATTGCCAAATACTATTTGTTAGAGGTATTCAATAATCAATAATTCAAAAATATTGTTTCATAATAACCAGATAATATATTTTGAATCTTCAATGTACATGTATACTTGTTTTACAGTAGCAAACTTAAAAACCTTTTTAAAATCTTATCTTGTTGTTCTAGCTACGTGGCAACACTGTGCAACATCCACCTATTATGTATTTTTTGAACTAACTCAGAAATAATTCGTATACGGAGGGATAGATGGCACCTTCTCTCGAAATATTTAATCTAAATACATTACGTTGCCGTTCTTGTATTGTATTATATATTCAAAGGTATAATGTATAAATTCCATACATAATTTTTCTTGCAAAAGATTCAAAATTTCCAGTAAAATTATTTCATAAACAAACTATTCAAATTGCACTTGACACTGACATCTTCCTCTTTACGTTTTCCCATTCGTTAGGGGTCCCTGTTTTTGCGTGTCGTTCCCATTCCGTTATTTTTCTATCAAGTCTTTCGCAATACACTCTTTCTATCTTATCTTTGGCCTTCCTCTGTTTCTTCAAGCTCCTATTACTAAACTACTCATTCTTGTTCAAATATAATTCTTCATTTCTCCTCATGACATGTTCAAACCAATGTAATCGTCTTTCTTGTATCTTTCTAGAAACTTGTAACACTAGTTATTTTCTTACATCTGCTTCAACATCCTAATTATGCCACATTAATTTACTTTTTATTGATTACTGACGTCTGTCAATTTGAATTGTATGAATATATTAGTAATTTCCATGTTTAGCATAGCTGGCTGAATTATAAAATTTAATTTCTTTAAAATTCTTCAACTATGTATCTATTGAATATGAAGTATAAAATGTTATCAAATCGTATAGAGAATAATATATTCTTTAAGTTATAATAACGCTAAATGTCAATAAAACAAATTTAACTGTTAAATCTTCAAATGAGGCTACTTCCGGTTCACCAATTATAACCAAAATCTAATCAGTTGTTCTTCTGGATGTGGAGGAATACGAAAAAAATATAATTTTTGGAATCGTGGTATTGAAGTTATGGGATCCGGAACTTTTGTCAGACACACAGATACACAGACACACATACATACATCATCGTAAAAATAGTAAAATCGTATTATAGGGACCCTAAAACATGCTTATTCACTTAAAACTCATCATTGAATTTTTTGACCAAAGACAATACCTTCCTTACCTAAAGGTGACGGAAGGTAAAAATCGTAGTCTTCTTTCGATAATACAAAATCAAATGATAGTCATCAAATTTTTAAAATGTTAGTTTAGAAATACATTATAAAATGTGAAAAGATGTCAGTCACCTGGATTTGAATCAAGGACCATTACTTTGCCGGAGTAACGCTCTACCAACTATGGCCGATCTATCCAATGGGTGACATTATCTTCCACTAAATGTAAAGTGTACGAATAATTTTGTGAGTTACTGCATTTCAGTATGGTCCGGTTTTATACTGGCCACAGCCGTTTTTTAATCAGCGATTTTAATTCGTCCGATCTATTTCACGGCGTATCTCTCCTTGTTGTTAGTAATTTTAGTGAGCTAATGAGTATTGTGTTGTGATATGGCTTGTATATGTGGGATTCGTTAGCGGTGAGGTTGGTATACCTGTGCAGGGCAGCCCTCCTGCTGCGCGAGCCAAATAGCCTAGCCGCACTCTAATTCGGGTAAAATACACACGGCTATACGTAATGCCGCGAAGCCACACTCGTATTTCAACAGCCGTCGGCACATTCCCTATACAACACCCGCAACATACAGGACCGCAACCAGGGAAAATCCACCCAGGAAATATAATGAGTTCCTACATTTTAAAGTTTGAGCATTGCTACAAAATAAGCATCCTACAAAAATATTTTTCTATTACCAACCAGTAAATTATTTTCTAAATTTTAAACTGATCCTAATTTAATTTAAATTAGAGTAGGTAAGGAAACAAAATAGCTATTTGTGTATTAAAAGCGCAAAATAGGACATTGTCGATTGAGAGGTTGTTGAGAATGTCCATTTGCACTCGAAACACACAAGATTTTTTCTACAGTCGCCACAGTGGGGTCCTCCACCCTAACAAAAAATAATAAAATGTATACTTAGTACTTACACTACTACTCAATTAATAAGGATTAATATAAAGAAAAAACGTCTTTTATATTTAATTTTAATTTATTTTCCATTCTTCTTGACCTATTGCTTCAATCTAATACAAACATTTTATACTTTCGTTTTTGTAAATGAATGCCCTATTTTCACAATAGTGCGGCATTTTTTTTTTGTTATGTAGTATACCGACAGAGCAGTTATATGTCATATTGATTTGTAAAGGTGGTAAATGTGTCACTACAGTGCCATTAGTTCCTGACTAAACGTTTCCAATAAGAATGTAGACAAGTGATATTTCTAAACATTGTATAGTTACAAATTTTGACAGCGAGCGTTTTTTTTACTTTGTCGCGCTAGTGCGGCAAAGTGACATTTTGCGTTGACAAAAGAGAGCGCAAATGGCTACTTTCTATGTAGACTGTTGAAAAAAGTTTTTTCTTTATCTCTGATTCAAAAATCTGATGTGACTAGCACATTCTCTTCCGCCATTTTTACTTCCTTGTACGTAAGTAAAGGAAGTATTGTAATCGCGAAAAATTTCGGTTTTCAGATTTCAGCGGAAATATCCATTTTGATCATCCCTGAATCCATTTTGACTAATTTCGTCGTGACGTCTGTACGTACGTATCTCGCATAACTCAAAAACGGTAAGCCGTAGAAAGTTAAAATTTTGTATTTAGGACTCTTATAACATCTAGTTGTGCAACTCCCTTTCTGGTTATTATACAATTTCCAGAAGTGGCACTTTACATGAAGCCTATAATAGATTTTAATGAAAAACTATTTTAAAATATAATCCAAAACTTTTCTTCAAATTTGGTATACAAGACATTTATGTCAATCGAAATAACATAATAGATTTTGGTTAAAATTGGCTAACCGGAAGTGGTACATTACTTGAAGTTGTTAACAGTTTTTCTTGAATAAAATGATTTTATTTTGATTTTAGAAATAAATGCTTCAAATAAAAGTTTTAGAGAATTAATTTATGCGTCTAGCACATCAAGTATTATTAAATTAGCCCTTTGTATAAGCGAGATATGTAATTTAAAAATTATATACTTTTTTGTTTTTGTAATAAAGCTTGCTATGGATTAAGACAAAAACATAAAAAAAAATGTTCATGTCAAATTATGTTAAATACGTGCAATTTTATGATTCGTACAATAACAAATATTATATTTTTATTGTGAAATTAGTCATATTCATTGTTGTAATCAAATATTTCTTTGTTGTAATCAAAACTCTCTTTAAAAACTCCCTTTATGGTCGCTATATATCTTACTGTATTGAAGTTAAAAAAAATATTCTGTAATTTATTTATTAAAAAAATATGTATAGTTTAATAATCGTACAAGGAAGTCGTGTGGTGTCCACATCAGATTTTTTCCAAAAGCTTTTATTTTAAGCCAGCATGTACTTCAAATTTGATGAAAAAATTAAAAGTTAATAACTCTAAGCAGTCATCGTAGAAATCGTAGTCAGTCAGGCCCTGTGCATAGTCCCCTTACAAATCGCGTCGAGGACGTCTTTTATAATTAAAATTTTACGGAATTCTCAATAAGTCTTCCACAGTAACACTTGTGGCTGCAAGATGGATGGCGCAGTGTGTGATGCATGGCCACGTACGGCTATCTCTTCTTTGTTGCAGGATTTATTTCTGAACCCTATTCTCCGAACACAACAGACCTATTGTCAACGGGAAACGCGCGACATTAGAAATCATAACCTTCTTTTCGAAAGTATTTATTGGTGATTTATTCTAATAGAAACTATACAAATCAAGACAGGAGGATAATTATAAGATGAAAAGTTTAAAAAATAACGGTCCAAGATGAGAACCTTGCGGTACACCAGACGTAACAATCATTAGATTCAAAGCAAAAAGAATGTTAGGAGTTAAAATTTAAATGTGATATTAAATAGTCATATAAACGTAATGTCATGCAGTGTACAGACGCTTATATATTCAATATTTAAGTACTAGAAATACTACGACATTCGTTTTAATAAATACAATTATTCTCGTTGAAATTTAAGTACTTTTACATTAAATTCTCTATAAAATGATAAACTTCTAATTATATATGTAAGTCGTATTTACGGCAACCGGCACATAAAACTCCAGGGAACCTCTCTCTCTCGTTACTCTTCAACATATTGTTAACATTTTTCCAAAATACAGTAATGAGGCAATATTTCATCTTCCTACCTACACAGAAGTACACGTTATGAGTGGAAATATCTAACAATTATTTTTATGAAGTCTATTAAAATTTACATTCGAATTAGATGAAATTTACATAGTCGTATATATTTTTTCCTATATAAATGTTCTCAAATTATCCCTTGATTTGTTAATGTGGCGACGTCGTCTCCAACAGGCGTCATACAGGGCTGGACTAGCTCATTTGCATACACAAACACCGAAACACAAAATATTGTTTGAAATGTTGCCTCACACTATCAAAAGGAATTTTATATATTATGGACATTAACAAGGTAAAATAAGAGGTTCGGTTTTCTTTAATATTTAATAACTTATAGCGAGAAATGAAGACTCCGAAGAATGTGTTTAGATCGAGTGAGAATGGAATACCCTATTCAAAACTGACAGTACTGATAGAAGCAGCACTATCGTTTCAACAGCTGATCTCGAAAGAGTACTATTGAGAGTTTGCCATTTTAAATGAGGAATATAACTAATAAAATTCTAGTGAGCGTTTGAAACATTGTAAACTTGTGGAAAATATATCTGGCATATTGAAGTTGTACAAGTGTAATATTCTTATAATGGTAGAATTTAGGATAAAATTAGTACGGCAGAAAGAATGACTGAATATTTTTTTTGTTCTATTACCATAATTCGGTACTCTGAGATGAAATGATGAGAATATAATTCCTTAGTCACGTGACATGTTTTCCGCCAATCAACATTCAGAATCTCCCTAGCTACGCGTTTATCACAGCGATGATAAAAAACAAGGAAATAAACACCGTATTTATAGTCGTTACTAAGGGATTTGTTTTCTTTATTTATGACATTGACAGTTAATTTTGAGTATAAAAATAAATAATAACAATAATTCAAACTCCGAAATATTAAATAAAACACGTAAGTACCATGTTTTAATACAATATTAATATGTATATCAAAAGTTAGGTTAGGTTAGATTGCAAAAATTCATTATATTCTCTCATTAAATATAAGCTCGTGATATGATTAATAATCGAAGATATTGCTCGTGAAACCGGAGCAGCACATTTCAACTCGTCCTTCGGACTCGTGAAATCTGCAGCTCGGTTTCACTCGAGAATATCATCGATGATAATCATATCACTTGTTATATTACGTATGATAATAATTCTGGTGAATCGACAACATTGTTAAAAAGTTTATGTAAGAATGCAAGGTCGCTTAACTTCTATTTTCTAATGACAACAATTTTTGAATGACAAGCTGATATATCCATCCTTATGGAACTTCTTTTAAAAATTGTACTGTAATTATGGTTTTACAAGTTAATTATAAGCATTCACCTTTGTCCTTCTATTTTTACCTTCTAAATTTTAATTGTAGCGAAATAATAATTTAAAAATAATAATTTTTGTTGTGGTCCAAGAAAATATTGAGACTTACCAAATCAAAATTTTAATATTTTACGATGATGTCTGTATGTGTGTGTTTATGTGTGTGTATGTGTGTATGCGTATATGTTGGAAGGACGATACCTTAAAAACTTTAAGATTTAAGACCTGTTTAACTACGGATTCCTCAATCTGACAATAATGGGAAGAGCTGAAAATATTATGGTGACAACTGGACAACCTGAAGTAGTAGTATCTTAAATAAATTATTTTCTGAAAATACAAATATTGAAGAACACAAAATTCTCTATCCGATACATTTAAAAAAAATATTATCTTTAGAGATAATAAAAATGTAATATACAAAATAATCTCACTGCCCAAACATCTACATGGTAACCATTTGAATATTTTTAAAATGTTTTTAAATGACAGATAAATGTCAGTGTCAAAAATCGAAGGCTTTTTCTGGGAAAATTATAGATATATTACATATACCCTTCAGAAATACCACCAATCCCATAAATGAATTGCAAGAATCTCGAACATTTAAAAGAGTAATATACTCATAGAATGAACTTAAAATTTTAAAAATTTCTAAATATAAACAATAATGCTCCTAATTAGATTTTTTGTGTGTACAAGAAATGTTATATATAATATATATCAACTACAATGGAAAAGACGAGAGATATTGTGCTGGCCAATTTTATGTGGGATGTTTTTGATTTGAAATTTCTGAATTTCGTTTTTGTTCGCGGAACCTATATGGAACTCAGAACCGTTGGTGTAATACCATTTTTTCGTTAAACAACTCTACCAAGGTACAATGATTGGTGTTATTAAAACGTGCATATAAAATATGCTATCGACTGCAATGAATTTATTTTGAAAGTGTGAAGCCTTATTTAATAAAGCTTGTAAGTAATTGCATATTACTAACCTATTTACAATAAGTAATCATACATTAAGAGTCAGCAGGTTGTTTGCAAGGCCTATATATTATAATTCACAATGGTGTAATAAGAGAAAAAGGCTAAATTTAATCTGTGTGTTAATTAGAAATGCAAATTCCGTGGTTAAGCTTCCAGAGCTTGACTGGACTGGAAGAACCATTAATTCCATGTCGTGCGGTGTGCACCGGACTACTGACTCCTGCAGCTCGCAGCAGGAGGCTGTGGAATTAAAACAACGCGAGTAATTATGCGTGACGTCAAAGACACCGCAAACAACTAAACACACACAAATATGGATACTGATTTTTGGAAGATTTCTACTAATTGCGCCCCATATACTAAACTAAAAAATATTTATTATAAATATGAAACGAAAATATATGACACAAAACTATTGTATCTTTTCAATCTATACATGTTATGCAAAAAACTTTTAGTACAGTCTATATAGAAAGTAGCCATTTGCGCTCTCTTTTGTCAACGCAAAATGTCACTTTGCCGCTCTAGCGCGCGACAAAGTAGAAAAAACGCTCGCTGTCTAAATTTCTAACTATACAATGTTGAGAAATGTCACATGTCTACATTCATAATGGAAACGTTTAGTCAGGAACTAATGGCACTGTAGTGACACATTTACCACCTTTACAAATCTACCTGACATATAACTGCTCTGTCGGTAAGCAAAAAAAAAAAAATTACGCATTATAAAATAGGACATGCATTTACAAAAACGAAAGTATAAAATGTTTAGATTAGATTGAAGCAATAGATCAAGAAGAATGGGAAATAACGATAAATTAAAATTAAATATAAAAGACGTTTTTTATTTATATTAATCCTTATTAATTGAGTAGTAGTGTAAGTACAAAGTGTACATTTTATGATTTTTTGTTATGGTGAAGGACCCCACTGTGGCGACTGTAGAAAAAATCTTGTGTGTGTTTCGAGCACAAATGGACATTGCGATTTGAGATTTCTGTCGCGCGGCAACAACATCTCAATCGACAATGTCCTATTTTGCGCTCTTAATACACAAATAGCTATTTAGTACAAGAAGCTTTGTTTTGTAGGGATAAAATATGATACTAGGTCCTGCCGATACGTACATAAAATTAATTTACTATGTACGCAATATTTTATTATTAGTACCTTATAACACTAGTCCAATGCGGCTGCCCTAAGTTATCAAAAACGGGATAACACCCCTATGTGCCCTCCAACCTCCCCTTACAGCCACCCCTTACCTCACAACTAGTCTTTCCTAAAATAAAAGTGGTATTACTATATGAATATGTCAAGATTTAAATATGCTTACTTTTAATTTCTATTTTCACTATTTCACTCCACGAAAAACTAATCTTTTGTAAAATTCAGTGAACAAGCATGATCAAAATATATTATTAAATTAATGTTATAAATATATTTGTCTTTAAATAAAAACAAATTAAAATTACCTCTATATGAATTTTACTGAAATCTGACATCACCGAAAACTGGGGTAAACACCCCTGAGTGGTCTCCAACCTCCCCTTACAACCACCCCTTACCACACAGCAAATCTTACCTAAAAAGAAAAGTGGTGTTGATATATGAATATGTCAAGAATTAAATATACTTACTTTTTAATTTTTTCACTATCACTATCACTTCACTAGTCACTAATCTTTTGTAAAATTCAGTGTACAAGCAGGGTCAAAATATATAATTAAATGATATTATAATCACCGATTATAAATAAATTTGTCTCACTAAACAAAAACAAATTAAAATTAACCCTTAACTTTAAAAGGATTTTAATTTATTTTAGTTATAATTTAAGCTTAGACTCCTTATTAATCATTTCAAATGTCTTTAAATATTCTTATAATTCAGTTTCACTTAAAAACTACTTTCAGCAGCTCAGGAACTCAGCAGCGCAGTAACACAGGAACTCAGCAATACAGGATCTCAACATTTATGTTCACATATCCCCAATATTTTGAAAAATATAAGACAGACAACCAACAGAAGTAATATTGATACATAAAAATGTTTGTGTATGAAGCATCAAAAGAAAACATTGACAAATCTTCACAGACTGACATATTACACTATAATACCTTTGATGAACAAATCATCTCGAATGACAACAATACTTCCAACAAGAACAACAATTAATTATGTACCCTAATCAACTCAAATGACATTTGTAACAAGAACAACAATTAAATTTATACCCTAATTAACTGACAAAACGACAATAATATTTCCAACAAAAGCACCAACAAGACCTTTTTGGGGATAGTGAAACATAAATATCTCTTTTATTATGTGTGTGTATGTGTGTTATTATGTAAGTAATTTACTCGCGAAACTGACCCTACTTGTATTTGACGTAATAGCGCAAAACAAGTGTAAATACATAAGTGTGTGTTAGAATAACCTGAAAAAAAATATATTTACTGTAACAGTTTGGACTCTAGGCTAAAATCCGAGAATCAGGCGCAAAGATTACTCAATCACCCTGGTGACCAGAGGTCCGTACGCCTTATCCCAGAGGGTGGGCATCAGAGGACAGCTGAGTTTGCCACAATGGGGCCCAGCGCCTCGAGAGGACAGATTGGAAATAAAGGGGCATTTAAAAACAAACTAAATGAGGTTCTGCATTGCAGTATGTAAGGGGGACTTCTTTTACGTTAAATGCAAAGTGTTACTATTTGATTTAGTTATAATTTAACCTTAGACTCTTTTGTCATTATTAATCATTTTATCTACGACAGTGCGCTAATATATAATTAATACACGAATTTGAATGTCATTATGAGTAATTTAATGTTTCTTATGATGTCAAAAATTAAATGAAAAATGTATATTAGGATCAATTTAAACTGTCGTAGATAAAATATTGTAGGATACACATTTGATATAGCCTCATAATGAAACTTGCGTGATTAAAACACTCGGCTCATCGCCTCATGATTTAACATCACACGCGTTTCATTATGAACACTATATCAAACTAGTATCCTTAATATCTATAATGCATCTTTAAATATTCTTAAAACACACTTTCACTTAAAAACTACTATTAGCAGCGCAACAATCTTGATCTCAGCATCTCAGCAACAGACGAACTCAGCAGCACAAGAAATCAGCATTAATTAGTGTTCACATGTCCCCAATATTTTTGAAAATAGAGGACTTTCAACCAACAGAAGAAATATTGATACGAACAATTAAATATATACCCTAAACAACCCCGACGAAAAAGAACAACTTTGAATTGTAGAACCTAAACAACCCCGACGAAAAAGAAGAACAACAACCCTAAACAACAATAATTCCAAGAACAATTAAATGTTTACTCTAACAAATTGAACCGACAACAATCCTTTCAACAAAAGAACCAATAAGAATCTTTTGGGGACAGTGAAACAATAATATCTCTTTTATTTTCTGTATGTGTGTTATTATGTAAGTAAAACTACTCGCGAAACTGATCTTGCTTATATTTTACATAAAAGCGCAAAACATGTGTAAATGTATAAGTGTGTAAGTGTTGGAGTACCTGAAAAAATGTAAGAGTGGAATGTCAGTGTACATCTGCATAGGCAGGAGCACCCCTGGCCAGACCAACAATTTGTTGCGGCATCTCAAAACAGGGCGAACATATATAAATACAATTGGAATTGGTAAGGGAACGACGAAATCGCGGCGACGAACGATTAAAGCTAATTTAAACTAAGACAATAAGTGTAACATTTAGTCGTAAATATTTCTTCTATGATGTTTTCTTTGTTCTCTTCACCTGAAAAAGAAGTATGTGTATGTGTGAAGTTAAAGCAAATATATGTGTAGTTTCATTCTTAAATGGAATGCCGATAATTTTCATCATAAGGGTTTACTCTACTACAAACCAGGGTAAAGTAGATTTATTTTATCTACTGTATAAGTGTCACATATTGAGAAAATCGCAAACTAACGACTAAAACATACTGCAATATAATCCCTCTCATGACTTTATATTTACTGTGACAGTTTAGACTCTAAGGCCAAAATCTGAGAATCAGACGCAAAGATTACTCAATCACCCTGGTGACCAGAGGTCCGTACGCCCTATCCCAGAGGGTGAAGCAACAGAGAACAGCTGAGTTTGCCACAATGGGGCCCAGTGCCTCAAGAGGACAGATTGGAAATTATGGGATATAAAAACAAAATGGAGTGCTGCATTGCAGTATGTAAGGGGGGATTTTTTTACGTTACATATTAAGTGAAAATATCTACCAACTTTCGACTGAGGTCCACGTGCACTTTGATTAGTGATAGTGAATAGTCTTGAGTTCATAGTTTTTATGGGGGGAAAGCATTCCAAGTAAGAACTACGCTACCCTAATCGCGTAACCGACCCGAACCCGAAAAAATATCACGAAATTTAATCCATAAAATTTAAACATAGCAAATATTTGAATTTAACTAAAAGTGTGTATGTTTGAATTTAATATAAAGCAACTTATGTCTTTGAAACTATTTTAACTACAAAAATATTATAACCCTAACAGTCTTCATTCTTCTCGCCGGTCTTCTCAAGCACCAAAAGCATGCGCATACACATGTAAACCAGATCAGAGGCTCAAACTTTCTAGCTCAAATTGTAGTCCCAGGATAGGCCCTTTGGTAGAGCCTTAATTGATTTCGGATAGGACCGTAGTAATCTCTAAGTTAAGCATCAAAGGTAAGAGTATATACATATTACTATGCCAGAGGCCCATACCTACTCGTTTAACTTAAAGCTTTGAAAAACTAAGCTAAACAAATGACTACATATCGACCATATTTGTTTAAATCATATTTAAACAAATATGATCTGTAGTGTATTTCGTACGCTAATATTTCATTTATAAGTTACTGACTATTAATATTAACCAACTGTTTTCTATATAATTATTTTAAAACAAAATGCGAAACTAGTATTAATATATTTTAATGCGGATTTCGACGCGCGCCCTTAAAAACTATACAAATACTACAAGTACATGTGCCTCGGAAAGAAGTATGAGTAATTGTGACTTCCCTGTATTTCAAATTATCAATGTAATACATACAGAGTGACCCACAAAGATTGAAACTATCTTTACCTTTAAACAAATACTACAAAATGCCATGCTAACTAAATAAATCTACTTAAAAGTTATAAAATAAAATGAGGCACATGACAATTAAAATAAATTAAACCTCGCCCACTATTAGTCACTAGACTGACAGAGGCATCGCAGATCTCAGCAACCAGGAACTGGGAACCTCGGGACTGCAACCCTTCGGAAGACGAGTTCGCAAGGACAGGAATTCAGCTATGGAGACGTGAAGTCAGACGCTCAGACAAATAGACTACCCAGCACAGTCTGAAATAAACAAAAACATGACTACTTGTACAAAACTTTAATTTTTGTTATGCAGGAAAAGTGGCGCAACCCGTGTGGACCAGGGACTAGGCACCCCCTCCCCTCCCCCCTAAGGTAATATTTAATTTTATTAATCCTGTCTTATAAGCAAGTATATGTTCATATTGAAAAGAAAAAAATGAGATCCCACATTTTGAGAACCGCTGATACATTTATTTTGCATATTGAATAAAAATAATTTTCAATTTGTTCAGATTATTATTATTTTTAGTCAATAATAATTAATATTTTATTTGTAAAAAAATATATTTAATGTCTTACCGGTACGCCACATATGTAAAATGTAAAGATTCTTTTACTGTTTTTCACTATTAAAAACATATTCCGGGCTTAAATTTATATCACAGAATTAGAATATCATTTAAACAAACATTTACGATATAAATTTTATTAATTATGTACTGATTTTAATTAAAAAAATGATTAAAAACTAGGAGACAATAAACACTTGTTGCCGAAACAAATGAATTACGTTTATTGTGACGTCACGGGTCACGGGACCTTAATGGAAATTTCCAGAACTTCGAAATATTAAAATATTAACATTTTCATAAAAATAAATAATAACTTAGCCATTCTAACTTATTTTCTATGTTAATAAAGCGATACACTCTTAATAAAATATAATATATACTTACAAAATATGTGTCAAGTTATGTCCATCATATTTCCAAAAAAGAAATATTTCCAACGGCAAATTATATGTTAATATAATCGTTAACTAATACTGAATCGATTGGTATATGATTTTATATTGATATCAATGATTTAATGTTTAAATTTTGCACAAATAATCAGTACAGTTTCACATTATAATGGCGGTGCCACGCCCTATGAACTTCGAACCTTTGGTGACGAAAAGTCGAACTCGATCGATAATATATTGTCACGTTACACACAAATTAAAACAATATTGGTTAATTTAATCATTTAATTATTTCAAATCATCTTTAATGTTAATAATGCAATAAAAATACTTATAATTATATATTCACACATTTATCTGGGTGTGCCTTGCAAGAAATTTGTTTAACACTTACTCGAACCAGCAGGTTTCTCTGGGATCAAAACTGCACTAAACTTGGTTGTAATTCATTAAAGAATAGGTTGAAGATTATTTTAAGTACAGTTAGCATATTTATAAATAAATTATTATAGGAAATATCTTAAAACAATACAGCGAACGCCAAAACAAATTTAGACATCCATGTTTACCAACACAAAATTATAGCGGCAGAATATTTCCCCAAATATGAATTAAATTATTCAATTAATGTAAAATAATTAAATAATAAAGGCTGTAAAATATAATTAAGTTACATATTTCTCCAATGGTTTTTTGTATTTATATTAATGTATATTGCACAAATTGAACATTGAAATATCTCTGTGACAATTCAAAATTACTAAATGTAATAATTAATACCCTTAACCACATTTTATAATTAATTAAACAAATAATTAGAGTAACTAACATATACTAACACTTGTTACAAATGCATATGTTCATGATTCTTGGCCATCTAGTGTCAAAAAATTCAAATATATACTTCATTCGGTATTCTTGCCAAAGGAAAGAGTAAATTCACAATAATTCTATAAACCATTTATTAAAGATAATAAACATTTTATGAACTATTATGTTATATTATGTAGATATAGAGAATAGTAGTGTAGATGATTAGTGTTCTTATGTTGCTGACTACAGATAACCTAGATTTTTTGATTTGGTGTTGAGGAATACACCCGTTTATGTGAACAAACAATATTTTCAACAGACTATTCTGAAGTGAATTACAATTTATCTCAGATCAAATTTCGACCCAGAGATGGAGAAGACAGCTGTTTCTTGCAAAACAAGTAAGTGCAAAACAAATTTCTTACAATATACACCCAATGTAATTATGTGCATTTTTATTGCTTTATTGACATTAAAAATGATTTAAAATAATTAAATTGTTAATTTATATATGTAATACTGTATTATTCCGTGTGTAACGTCACAACGTATTATCGATCCCAATCGACTTATCTCACAAAGGTCGTCGTTACCGCCAAATGCAGAACTGTACTGGTTATTTATACAAAAATTAAGCGTTAAATCATTAATATCAATATAAAATCATATGTCAATCGATTCAGTAATAATTGACGATTACATTAACATAAAATTTGTACCTGGATATATTTATTATTTGGAAATATGATGTACATAACCTAACACATATGTTGTAAGTATGTATTATATTTTATTAAGAGTGTATCGCTTTATTAACATATAAAAGAACTTAGAAGGCAAAATTATTTCTTATTTTTATGAAAATGTTAATATTTTAATATTTCTATGTGCTGGAAATTTCCATTTATGTCTCGTGACCTGTGACGTCACAATAAACGTAATTCATTTGTTCCGGCAACAAGTGTTAATTGTCTCCTAGTTTTTAATCATTTTTTAATTAAAATCAGTATATAATTAATAAAATTTATATCGTAAATGTTTGTTTAAATGATATTCTAACTCTGTGATATAAATTTAAGTCCGGAATATGTTTTTAATAGTGAAAAACAGTAAACGAATCTTCGCATATGTGGCGTACCGGTAAGACATTAAATATATTTTTTTACAAATAAAATATTAATTAATATTGAATATAAGAATAATAATAATCTGAACAAATTGAAAATTATTTTTATTCAATATGCAAAATAAATGTATCAGCGGTTCTCAAAATGAGGGATCTCAATTTTTTTCTTTTCAATATGAACATATACTTGCTTATAAAACAGGATTAGTAAAAATAAATGTTACCTTAGGGGGGGGGAGGGGGTGCCTAGTCCCTGGTCCACACAGGTTGCGCCATTTTTCCTGCATAACAAAAATTAAAGTTTGATACAAGTAGTCATGTTTTTGTTTATTTCAGACTGTGCTGGGTAGTCTATTTGTCTGAGCGTCTGACTTCACGTCTCCATAGCTGAATTCCTGTGCTTGCGAACTCGTCTTCCGAAGGGTTGCAGTCCCGAGGTTCCCAGTTCCTGGTTGCTGAGATCTGCGATGCCTCTGTCAGTCTAGTGACTAATAGTGGGCGAGGTTTAATTTACTTTAATTGTCATGTGCCTCATTTTATTTTATAACTTTTAAGTAGATTTATTTAGTTAGCATGGCATTTTGTAGTATTTGTTTAAAG
This sequence comes from Harpalus rufipes, assembly GCA_951394225.1. Lineage (NCBI taxonomy): Eukaryota > Metazoa > Arthropoda > Insecta > Coleoptera > Carabidae > Harpalus > Harpalus rufipes. The sequence continues at coordinate 50,845,890 of OX596281.1, read as the reverse complement.
GTAAAGATAGTTTCAATCTTTGTGGGTCACTCTGTATATATTACATTGATAATTTGAAATACAGGGAAGTCACAATTACTCATACTTCTTTCCGAGGCACATGTACTTGTAGTATTTGTATAGTTTTTAAGGGCGCGCGTCGAAATCCGCATTAAAATATATTAATACTAGAGTCTCGCATTTTGTTTTAAAATAATTATATAGAAAACAGTCAGTAACTTATAAATGAAATATTAGCTTACGAAAAACACTACAGATCATATTTGTTTAAATATTATTCAAACAAGTATGGTCGATATATAGTCATTTGTTTAGCTTAGTTTTTCAAAGCTTTAAGTTAAACGAGTAGGTATGGGCCTCTGGCATAGTAATATGTATATACTCTTACCTTTGATGCTTAACTTAGAGCTTACTACGGACCTATCTGAAATCAATTAAGGCTCTACCAAAGGGCCTATCCTGGGACTACAATTTGAGCTAGAAAGTTTGAGCCTCTGATCTGGTTTACATATGTATGCGCATGCTTTTGATGCTTGAGAAGACCGGCGAGAAGAATGAAGACTGTTAGGGTTATAATATTTTTGTAGTTAAAATAGTTTTAAAGACATAAGTCGCTTTATATTAAATTCAAACATACACACTTTTAGTTAAATTCAAATATTTGCTATGTTTAGATTTTATGGATTAAATTTCGTGATATTTTTTCGGGTTCGGGTCGGTTACGCGATTAGGGTAGCGTAGTTCTTACTTGGAATGCTTTCCCCCCATAAAAACTATGAACTCAAGACTATTCACTATCACTAATCAAAGTGCACGTGGACCTCAGTCGAAAGTTGGTTGATATTTTCACTTAATATGTAACGTAAAAAAATCCCCCCTTACATACTGCAATGCAGCACTCCATTTTGTTTTATATGTTGCTTTATTTCCAATCTGTCCTCTCGAGGCGCTGGGCCCCATTGTGGCAAACTCAGCTCTTCTCTGCCTGCTCCACCCTCTGAGATAGGGCGTACGGACCTCTGGTCACCAGGGTGATTGAGTAATCTTTGCGTCTGATTCTCAGATTTTGGCCGTAGAGTCTAAACTGTCACAGTAAATATAAAGTCATGAGAGGGATTATATTGCAGTATGTTTTAGTGATTAGTTTGCGATTTGCTCAATATGTGACACTTATACAGTAGATAAAATAAATCTACTTTACCCTTATGATTATCGGCATTCCATTTAAGAATGAAACTACACATATATTTGCTTTAACTTCACACATACACATACTTCTTTTTCAGGTGAAGAGAAGAAAGAAAACATAATAGACGATATTTTATGACTAAATGTTACACTTATTGTCTTAGTTTAAATTAGCTTTAATCATTCGTCGCCGCGATTCCGTCGTTTCCTTTCCATTTCCTATTGTATTTATATATGTATGTTCGCCCTGTTTTGAGATGCCGCAACAAATTGTTGGTCTGGCCAGGGGTGCTCCTGCCTATGCAGATGTACACTGACATTCCACTCTTACATTTTTTCAGGTACTCCAACACACACTTATACATTTACACATGTTTTGCGCTTTTACGTAAAATATAAGTAAGATCAGTTTCGCGAGTAGTTTTACTTACATAATAACACACATACACAAAATAAAAGAGATATTAGTGTTTCACTGTCCCCAAAAGATTCTTGTTGGTGCTTTTGGTGAAAGGATTGTTGTCGTTTCAGTTTGTTAGAGTAAACATTTAATTGTTCTTGGAATTATTGTTTTTAGGGTTGTTGTTCTTCTTTTTCGTCGGTGTTGTTTAGGGTCTACAATTCAAAGTAGTTCTTTTTCGTCGGGGTTGTTTAGGGTATATATTTAATTGTTCGTATCAATATTTCTTCTGTTGGTTGATAGTCCTCTATTTTCAAAAATATTGGGGACATATGACATGTGAACACTAATTAATGCTGATTTCTTGTGCTGCTGAGTTCGTCTGTTGCTGAGATGCTGAGATCAAGATTGCTGCGCTGCGAAGAGTAGTTTTTAAATGAAAGTGAGTTTTATGAATATTTAAAGATGCATTATAGATATTAAGGATACAAGTTTGATATAGTGTTCATAATGAAACGCGTGTGATGTTAAATCATGAGCCGAGTGTTTTAATCACGCAAGTTTCATTATGAGGCTATATCAAATGTGTATCCTTCAATATTTTATCTACGACAGTTTAAATTGATCCTAAAATACATTTTTCATTTAATTTTTGACATCATAAGAAACATTATTAAATTACTCATAATGGCATTCAAATTCGTGTATTAATTACATATTAGTGCACTGTCGTAGATTAATAATAATAATAATTAATAATGACAAAAGAGTCTAAGGTTAAATTATAACTAAATCAAATAGTAACATTTTGCATTTAACGTAAAATAAGTCCCCCGTACATACTGCAATGCAGAACCTCATTTAGTTTGTTTTTAAATGCCCCTTTATTTCCAATCTGTCCTCTCGAGGCGCTGGGCCCCATTGTGGCAAACTCAGCTGTCCTCTGATGCCCACCATCTGGGATTAGGCGTACGGACCTCTGGTCACCAGGGTGATTGAGTAATCTTTGCGCCTGATTCTCGGATTTTAGTCTAGAGTCGAAACTGTCACAGTAAATATAATTTTTTTCAGGTTATTCTAACACTTACACACTTATGTATTTACACTTGTTTTGCGCTATTACGTAAAATACAAGCAGGGTCAGTTTCGCGAGTAAATTACTTACATAATAACACACACACATAATAAAAGAGATATTAATGTTTCACTATCCCCAAAAGGTTCTTGTTGGTGCTTTTGTTGGAAATATTATTGTCGTTTTGTCAGTTTATTAGGGTATAAATTTAATTGTTGTTCTTGTTACAAATGTCATTTGAGTTGTTTAGGGTATATAATTAATTGTTGTTCTTGTTGGAAGTATTGTCGTTCGAGTTGATTTGTTCATCAGAATTTTTCAATGTTTTCTTTTGATGCTTCATACACAAACATATTTATGTATCAATATTTCTTCTGTTGTTTGTCTGTCTATATTTTTCAAAATATTGGGGATATGTGAACATAAATGTTGAGATCCTTTGCTGCTAAGTTTTTGTGATGCTGAGGTGCTGAGATCCAGAGTGCTGCGCTGCTGAGAGTAGTTTTTAAATGAAATAGAGTTTTAAGAATATTTAAAGACACATGAAATATTAATAATAAAAAGAGTCTAACGTTAGTTTATAAATAAAATCAATTAAAATTATTTATAAAGTTAAGGGGTAATCTTAGTTGGTTTTTGTTTAGAGAGACAATTATATTTATAATCGGTGATTACAGTATCATTTAATTATATATTTTGACCCTGCTTGTACACTGTTTTACAAAAGATTAGTGGCTAGTGATGTGAGATAGTGAAAAAATTAAAAAGTAAGTATATTTAATTCTTGACATATTCATATATCAACACCACTTTTCTTTTTAGGTAAGATTTGTTGTGTGGTAAGTTGTGGTTGTAAGGGGAGGTTGGGGACCACTTAGAGGTGTTTACCCCAGTTTTCGGTGATGTCAGATTTCAGTAAAATAATCATATACAAATATAAGATGACCAGACTACATAACTTTATCATATATGTCATGTGTGTACGACAAAGATGCTAGATAAAAGGTTAGTAATTTTTGCATCGGAAATTAATGACATGGGATCAACTCGGATCCAGAGTCTACAAAGCTGAATGCTGCATATTTACTTGTAAAACCAAAATTTCTTTGGGCAAAGAAACACAAATTTTGCTCATACCTTTTGTTAGTAAATAAAATTAACAATTAAAATATTTTTATTTAAACATTGTCTGAATGAGACCTATGGCTGAAAACAGTCTCTTGACTTCCACAGAATATATCTGGAAACTGTAGTACTTTTTTTGCAATATTAAGGGCTTTCAAATATGTCTCGACTTTGTGGGAATCAAGGGTCAGGTGTCAGGTGCTGGAGGATTGGTCGAACGAAACGAAATGTTGAGATTCCCCACGCATTATAATAACTTGAGTTCAGCGCGTTACGTTGTTTTTTGAAAGTGCGAAATTCGAAATACATTAGCTAAAAGACAATATCGCCGATAAATCGATATCAGTTGTATTTCTAATTTTGGATTCACGAAGGCCAATAAAAATGTAGGTTGGAATTGGGGTTCCACAAAGATCCTCTGCTATTCCTATATCAAACAATATCTTCCCTATTTTCATTAATTTCGACACCTCTTCTTCTTTTTAACAAGTCCTGCATTAATTACTGTTGTGATGGTATCTTTCTGTCGTTGAGAGTTGACAAGAACATTCAGACATATCTGGCATTCTTGTTGCGTGTTAACATATTCATTGTTAGGCAGTGCTACAGGGCCGGGCAAGGGGGAGTGGACGCATTGTAAGTGACACGTGTTGTAAAGGCTCGCGGAACGGATTCAGGCAGTTTTATGGCCCTGGACCGCCGATTGTGTCTGATAGCGCAGTCACAGAGAGTGACTTGGAATTTATTAGGACATTACATAAAGAGGTTATGGCTTTTTTAGGGAATATTTTAAATAGTTGTTTTTACCGTCTGATGATTTGTAAAAATAGTTATAAAAATCTGTTGTGGCCAGCAGTACACCTTCCATCAATCCTGTGTATTATGTACAAATTCCATACATAAGTTTTTTATAAAAGATTAGCGTGTTATAATCACCCTTATCGTACACGCTTATAGCCTTTGCAAAGGAAAGAGATAAATGTATTAATTTGGTAATTCGTTCATGATACAGATAACCTTGATCGGACATCTTTAAAAAGAAAAATGTAAGCTAATTTCTGGTTGAATATAAACTTACCTCTCTGATAATCAGAATAAATATTCCAGTAAGGTAAAATGTAATTTATTATAAAACAGGCAGGAGATAAAAGTTTTATTTCTTTAAAATCTTACGCTATATTTCAATAAGATAGCAGCAAGAATCCAACAAGTGTTATATATTTAATAACATGTATTCGATTTTAATCATCTTGTAAAATTTTTAAAACAAATATTGCAACATTAAATCCGCAATGAAATATTTCAAATTTGGACGTTAGAATATCAGTGGATATGTTGTACATCGCGGGATGTTTATGGCAGCAGATAGTAGAAATGAAAGAATGCAGAATAACTCTATCCCTAATACCAATAAAACAAAGAGTTAATGCAGGATCGAGGCTCATAATTTATATCGACCTACGCTGCATTTTACAGTAAACGAAGTAAAATTATTTATCGGTAACATAAAACGTTCCTGCGATCAAACTGCCAACGGGAAATCAACATATACTGATTTAGTATCTGCTAATTTGAACCACAAAGAAGAAGAAGAAGAATTATTTTTACCTTCCGAAACTTTTAAGGAAGGTATTGTCTTTGGTCAAAATATTCAATGATGAGTTTTAGGGTCCCTGTAATACAATTTTGCCATTTTTACGATGATGTCTGTGTATCAGAGTTTCTGTGTATCTGTGTATGTGTAAAATTATAATTTTTTCGTATTCCTCAAGTTTAGAATATGATTTTACCATTTTTACAATGATGTTTGTATTATGTGTGTGTATAAGTATCTGTGTGTATGCGACGAAAGTTTCGGATCGCATACCTTCAATACCAAAATTCCAAAAATTATAATTTTTTCGTATTCATCAAGTTTATAATATTATTTTACCATTTTTACGATGATGTCTGTATATATGTGTGTCTGTGTGTGTGTGACGAAAGTTTTGGATCGCCTAACTTCAATACCACGATTCCAAAAATTATAATTTCTTTCTATTCCCCAAGTTTATATCCAGAAGAACGTGATTAGATTTTGGTTATAATTGGTCAACCGGAAGTAGCCTCATTTGAAGATTTAACAGTTAAATTTGATTTATTAACATTTAACGTTATTATAACTTAAAGAATATATTATTCTCTATAGGATTTCATTGCATTTTATACTTCATATTTAATGTTAAAGAATTTTAAAGGTAATTTCATAAATCAGCCAATATGCTAACCATGCAAACTGCTAATATATTCAAATAATTCAAACTGACCGATGTATATGAATATGGCAGAGATGAGGATGTTGAAGTAGATGTTGGGGAAGACACGGAAAGATACAGTAAGGAAATAACTCTAGTGTTACAAGTTCCTAGAAAGACACAAGAGGAATGATTACATTGGTTTGAACATGTCATGAGGAGAAATGAAGAATATATTGGCAGAAGAATGAATAGCTTAAAGGTTGAAGAAATAGAGGAAGACGAAAGATAAGATGGAAGGACTGTATTGCGGAATGCTTGAAAGAAAAGGAACTGAATGAGAACGACACGCAAACAGAAATGAGTGGAAGAAGAAAATGAGAAATAGCGACCCCTAACGAATGGGAAAAGCTAAAGATGAAGATATCAGTGTCAAGTGCAATATGCATAGTTGTACATAATACACAGGATCGACGGAAAGTAATGTGCTGGCCACATCAGATTTTTTGTATTTTGTTTTCGGTAGAAACAGCACAGTACAATTTTTGCTAGTACAAATTCTATTTGTGTCTAATGGCGACACACCTGTTCTTGATTTTTTGATAAGACGTAGCTATTTTCTAGTGGAATATACTGCCACCGAGAAGCGAACTTGTGTTTACGATCTACACACCTTGTTCCACATCCCCTGTCGGTAATATAGTCATATATATTACTGACACAAACTACGTACTTACGAAGATACAATTACATTAACGAAAAATTTTGTTAGTTGGCTTTATATATTATATTAATTGTGTTAAATGCTTTGGAACGAATATACGGATGCCATTGGAGATAAAATAGTACCAGAAAGATTCATATTCTGCTTTAATTTTTTTTTTTAAGTAGTAATGTGCCGCCGAATTTAAATACCAAAATAATTACCCTATCTCTCCGTGTTATCATTCGGAAGCCATGTTCGTATTATCCTGATTTTAATTGTATATAATTTAGGCGATTATATATTTGCTTACTTGGTGTGTAGTTATGTAGAGCGAGTGTGAGATTGCTAGTTGTGTTAATTAATGTTCTGATGTTCTAATTCCCAACAGATGGATATTATTAGCATTCTGGGATGCCTTTCTTCAGGGCTTGATACTTATCTTGTCATTCGAACACTAACCAATAATTTAATTTACATTTTTATTGTTTCAAAGTGATGTCTTTAGAAGGGGGTGTTAGTATTAATTATACGAGTATTGATAAGATTAGAGATATTCGTTGTGTAATTTAAAAATAATTACTTTCTTACTGAAATTGTTAATATAATAAACATGCAGATGACTACAATAATGAGTCTATCATAGATTCTTGATAATAATAAATAAGGGCCGTTATCACAAATGATTTCAAATTTTCAAAGCGCATCGCAATATTCATTTTTACCTCTCGCTAAGAGAGGTATTGGTTTCATGCTAAAAATCGCATATCCAGATTTTATTGAATAAGCACGTTTTAAGGTCCCTACAATCCGATTTTAACATTTTTACGATGATGTTTGTGTGTGTGTGTGTGGATGTATGTGTGTATGTGGGATGTTGGAAAGGACGATCACTCAAAAACTATAAGACTTTATATTTGTTTAACTACGTATTTCCCAATGGGAAGATCTGAAAAGGTTTTGGTAACAATTGGACAAACGGAAGTTCTTTAAAAAAAAATCTTCTAAATAATATTTTTTTAAATTTTTTCTTGGTAATATTAAAGAAAATTTAATTCTCTATCTGATACATTTAAATATTTTATTATATATCTATAGATTTAGAGATAAAAGATATATAATATATAAAATATTCTGTTGTAATAAATTTTACAGCCGAAAGAATGCCATGAAAATGGCGAGAGGTATTGTGCTGACCACAACAGATTTTTATTTTTGGTAATGGGTAGAAATATGTACCTGGAAACTTCACCATTCAAATCTACGAATTTATTACATACCTATACCAAGTTTAAGGTGTTAACTATGAAAATAAATTAGTATTATTATCAAAAATTTATTTTTAATTAATATGTGGTCTAATGTAGAAAGAACCAATGTCCCTATTTCTTAATTTTTGAAATAATAATTCAATTAATTTCTGTGTAAAATAAAAACGAAACATCTAGTACCATCTTGTGTTCATTTCTGAATTAATTTTATACATATATTTCATATTTAACTTGATAAAAAATAGTGCAAAATCTTGCTGCTTCGCGTAGTAATTTTTTAACATATTATTTTATATGTTTTCTACGCTAAAACATGTAGATCTATATATTTCAATGTGAAGCACAAGATAACAAGTAACAATGTAAAACTAAAACTTTGGTTTGTGCAAGTCTGCTACACCCCAATGTTAACGCGCGCTGGCATAAATTCACGATTTTATTAATATTTGATTTTATTGAATTTATTTATATAAATTCAGAATTTCAACAAGTTGGTGCTGCCACCATGCAACAAAAATTTATACTAGTAGGCTCATAGAATATTTAAATATAATATAACATACAATGTTGTATAAATGGTGTTTTAAAGTAAAACTTGTGGTGTTTTCTCCACTGTAGCTGTGAGTGCCGATGAGGTGATGCCTTGATAAACCTGCTGATACAATAATATACATAATATATTTATATTAACTATGTATAAACTATGCATAACTTGTAAAATGTTTAAATATGTATAAAATTGATCAATTTTGTTAGATGTACTTTTGACTATCCAGAGTTTCACCGACTGGATACACCCCTTGTAGAAATATCGCACCATACCAACACCTTATCTGCGATTTGGCTTTTGGTTTATATCTGACATTATTAGGGACCTCTGCAATATTGCGCCTATTCGTGACAAGAAAAAACAACCCGTCGTTTTTTAGAGCAAATGGATGTGTGTATGCTCTTTGAATTTTTTGTACGATGTTTAATAAATTAACTGAATGTTTTGAACGAATGTATATTTTGGGTACATGTAACAATTTGTAAGAAGGTGCAAGGGTGCACGAAACGTTGGTATAATAAGAATAAATGATGTTTGATTGATCTTTCGAGTAATTGTTAATATATAAATAGTTTTTTTTTATTACTTGAAAGATCGACATAAAACGATTAAACTCTCCTCATTTATAAATACAATGACTTAAATTTATAACCACCATACGTACTTCAAAATAAAACCTCTGTCTCTGGTTTCATGAGTGCTGCAAACAGTTGGACATACTAATTATGAAATGGACTTTCAGTGAACATGATAACAAAAGTCTTTTGGAAATATAACATCTCCATTAGACAAAATTGATTTATTTCTTTTTATCGATATACCAATTTTCGTTTTTATTAACTATCAAAATTTACAGAAATAAATCATTAGCTTCTTTAAGTGACAGATTTATAAATTTGATCTCTCAAAACGTTGGTATAGTAAGAATAAATGCTGTTTGACTGAACTTTCGAGTAATTGTTAAAGTTTTAAAATTATAAATAGAGCATAGTCAAAATTCGTAATTGAGAGAAAAGCATCCTGCAGAAGGTTCTACGAGCAACACCTGCAATTGTCCATATTATACGTTTCTGAATGATGAAAACATTATGATGTGAAGATGATACAGATTCCATATCTAAATGTAGATTCTACTTGTGCGCGGTACAAGATAATTAGCTGTTGTTTCGTTACAAATAATCACAGGTTGATATCTCCTTCCGTTTTTATAGTTAAGAACAGGGTCTTCAATAATTCAAAAGAAAAACAATATCCCATAAATGGTGGGAGTAATTTTTTCCCTTATTTTTCCCAGTAATAAAAATCCCCTCCCACCAGTTTGCTGGTGTGGGTTAATGATTAATTAACTGGCGGTGTTCCTACGCACTGCACATTGTCGCGTAATTTAATTTCACGAATCATTAGGGTAGTCAATCATTGCAATCAGGCCGGCATGGGCATGGGACTACGCGCTTATGGGGCCCGGGCTCCGGGTATAAATACAGGAATTTCCAATTACGGGCGGTTGGCGCGCTCAGCAGGACGTCGCCTAATGGGCCCTGCTCATATATCAACGCACGGGACGGGGACATACTCATATTTAAGTCGTTTTGTTTCAAGAACCGAACGGACATTCAACAGAGATAAGATACTCGTCTTGTTATTATTGTACAAATATATTGCGATGTAATTATCAATAAATACTTCTATAATAATTTTGTTATTCGTCGACTCTTCGGTAAACACTTAACACTTTCATCTTGATGTATTATAAAGTCATTTAGGTTTACTATTTTAAAAAAATCAGATGTGGCCAGCACATAACCTCTCGCCGTATATTTTACCTGGCTGTATGCATAAAGCAAAGAATATTTTTAGAAATACAAATAATATATTCATATAAGTCTATGACGTATAAACTTCTTTATTGTTCAATAAGAGCATGTCTCAACATAAGCCAATTTTCACATATATTGACAAAATCTATACGATATTTTACCATAAATTATGTACAATAAATTACAAAGTAGAGTTTGCCATATATGTATAAATTTTAGGCTGGTAACAGGGATTTTCAATTCGAACAACGTTCTTGTTTACTTTCTCTTCATATTCTAGTAAAAACATTAATTTTGGGCGGTCTAAAATGTATATATCTGGATTGTGCATCTATTCTTACATATCTTCTTTTACATTTTATTTTTTCATACATGTTGTATCTAAATAACACTAATTTCCTTTAATAAAGTGATGGATAGATTGCACTCCGATTATTCTTATATCGATGTGTAATTTTGTCAATATTTACAACTTACTTGAGAAGAATTTGATAGCTTTTTCGCAGTTCAATGTTACTCTAGTCTACAGTGCTGGTGTACATTGTCCCATAATGTTTGAAACAAATTTAAGTCCTTCAACCTAGACTTGCTGCCTCCTTAATAGTCACAGATCAAGAATTAAGAGATTCTCCAAGTACATTTTTTTTTTCATTACTCATTATTTCGATGAGATACAATTTTTCTGTATTTTACGTTGCATAGTGGAGACCATCTTCACTTTTACCTTGTATTTATAACATTTAAATATCGTCTTCCTTCGAGCTGTATTCTCGCTCATATTCTTCATTAATATATTTATTTCAGAGGGTACGAATACATTTGGGGTTGGGCTCGCAGACCCTCAGATGTATAAAGCAATGTGTCCATTATTTCATTGTCATAATTGTTGTAAAATTATTATCTCGTTGATACTTTTTGTGAAAAATAGTTGGAGCGCGTGATGATACATGACATGTGCATATAACCAGAGTTTTTCTCTATTTGTGTCGCGGGCCACAATAGTATACTCGTCTGGGGCCCCGCTGTGTTGCGTCCACTAAAAGCTCTAATCATGCTTTAAAAACACATAAACATTCCCTTTATGCTCCGTACTCTGGACAGTGCAGGACTTCACTGACTTGCTCTTCGAAGAACACAACTCTTTTTACTTTTTAACTGTCGATTGACAAAGATCATTCCCCGAACAGATGAAGAAGATTTTTGATTTATTTTTTATACAAGACGGCCATAAATGTTGTTAATAAAACTTCTTTAAATGCATTAGCCGGAAATATTAAAACAGAACTAAGCGACTTTATGAAGTCTTTTGAAGTTGAGATAAAACCTTGCCCAGGCGTATAAAGTAATTATTAATTATTGGTAAGGGACAGGGGGGTAGTTGTGGATAAGGGAGAAGTGGCCAGCCCAAATTTCTCTTATATGGAAATATGTATCAAGTTTAAAACCTTCGTTATAGATGTCATACAGGGTGTGTCACGAAAAGTATTAGCTAGGGTATCTTTTTATACAGGGTATGACCATGGGGCAAGATTGCCGCCATAAGCGAGCCAATGTCAAACATACTGATAATTCATTTCCCTATTTATTTGTAAGAAATGTGATTTTATATTATACAGGAATATTAAATAATCACACTATGAATCTATAAAGGTAATAAAAACGAATTTATTTAAGAGATACACAATTATTATTATGACAGATTTAGAGGTAATGTAGAGCATAGGATATAGGTTGTTATTATCACATCAAATTTAATAACTGTAGTTATTATTTGCGTAATAAGTATTTATTTTAAACTTACCTTTTAAAAAATAGGTAATTTTTATATGTTTTCAATATTGCCAGCCATCGTAGTCAGTGTCTCAAGAAAATACAGAAATAAATAAAATAAAAGTATTACTTACACTTTAAATAAACATTGGAAGTATATTTAAAGGTGCTTTGCAGTAAAATAAAACAAATAACTACGAAAATACAAAATTATTTGCGCAACAACAACGAATATGATAGTGGACCGCTAATGGCGGACGAAACGTCTGCCACGTCACGGCCATATCCTTTATATAGAGGTGGAATTAGAAACAAGAGACGAACAAAAGCATAACGTTTTATACGTCAAATTATTAGTATTTATTTTGACAATCATTATTCTGAGACTGACGTAATAAAACGTTAGGTTTTTGTTCGTTTCTTGTTTCTAATTCCATGGCTAATACTATTAAATTGTAATTCCGTTAATTTTAAAATTTTATATCTGTAGTTATGAAGTAGCCAAAATGAATTTTTTTATTGATTCGGCTGTAGAAATTTTTGCTTTACAATGCGTACGGAAAAACTGATTTCCCATGAATCCGCTTATAATGGACTTCAGGGGTCCAAGGAAAATAGTCCATCATAGTCGAGTGTTCATCTCATCAGAATAATTAATAATTAAACAAATGCATATTCATGTTATTTCATTGTCATGTTTTTATTAATAAAAAGGTAACTAAGTACAACATGAAACTATGTACCTACTCGTAAATAGGTATACTTAAGCACGAAAATAAAAGCGAAAAAATTATTGTAATATATATGTACATACTCGCATATAAGTACCAAATCGCTCCGCTTGTAATGGACAAAATAACGAATTTGAGTTCATTATAGCCGAAAATACGTTATAATTCAGTTCATTTTTACCGAGAATTTTTCACGTGTTTGCACCGGGACTTTAAAAAAGGGTAGAGTTTCTATTATAGGCAAGTTCATTAAAAATGTTAAAATCAAGTACTAGTGACCTTAAAACGTGATTATTCTCTAAAATCTCGATATGCCATTTTTAGCACGAATCCAAAATCCAATACTTCTCTTAGTGAGAGGTTTTTTTTTAAAATTTGTGGCAAAACTTTTAGGACAACCTTATGTGTAGGTCAATTTGTATCTCGTTGAGAGAATATCTTTCCTAACAGCAGTGCCTACCTTGTAAACTTAAATGCCTATGGTAGGTGCCTTCCAGTGTGTAGTGTGAAATATCGGTACGTCTTTGGGTAAACAGAGAAGAATAAATCCGTTGATAACCAAAAGAATAATTACCCACGTCCATGTGTTTACAAGTGAAAAGTTTATTTGCTTAAGAATTTATGTAAAATAGCGTAACAAATCATGGCCCCCACGACAATTGCATAAATAACTCAGGGCCGAACAGAAGCGTTGTCATGGTGACAAATTGTATCACACCGCGGCGCTGCGATCGTAAACAAACTCGCGATGAATAAATAAGTGATTTGAAGGCGCGAGCGATAACGCATGCATTATTTATACACCAAGAGAAGGTACAAACACCAACGAACAAGTGAAAATAAATTACCCAACACATGGGGTTTTTTTTACAGGGGACTTTATATATCAATACCGGCTGCACAACACTATGCTCTTTATGGAAAACAGATGAAGCTCTAAAGAACAACTGCTTTATTCACAAACTCAACAGATATTTACTTATTAAAAGAACTTAAATCATTACCGATTCTCATAGACGATCCAGCAATTTTAAGCACAGAATATATAGTGGTCGTATTACGTTAATTTTGCACAAAGGGTTGAAAGATGTTTTATGCAGAAGAGATTACCACCCGAGCGCAGCGGAGGCTGCATGTACTTGAAGACTACAAAAATACCTTCAACTATTCTACGACCAAAAAGAATAGTCGATTTTTAAATAAAAAAAACAATACCTCTCGCCTCTTCCATTGTGGGATATATTAGTATTGTATTTAACATATCTTGTACACACAAAAAATTCTAATTATATTATATATTTATATTTCGATATTTTCTATAATTTTAAATTCATTCTATGAGCAGGTTTTCTCCTACTCTTCTGAATGTTCGAGATTCTTCCAATTCATTTAGGTATTTAATATACCTATAATTTTAAATATATAATTAATATACAATAAGAAATATTAAATATCGTTCCCAGAAAAAGCCTTCAGTACTATCTCTGAATTTTTGACACTGACATTACATTTCTCAACTTGTTCCATGGAGATGTGAGATTTACTACAATATATTATTTTATATATCTTTAAATCTATGAAATAATATTGATCTGCTGAGACATATTTAGAATACATGACCCTATGATAGTCCTCTAAACATACTTCATAATCTCTTCTTGCTCTTCCTGAAGCTGTGAGAGTCTATTCTTGCGTGAATATCGTCTGATGGTAATGACATAGTGCTGATCGGTTGATAAAATCTCACATCGAATCTTAGAAGTGGGCGCCAACCATAGGGGGCGACACCTGCATCATCAATCATTCTGGAGCCGCCCCTGTACACCCCCAATACTAACAGACTTGAATTAAGGGGGAGGAAAGTCGAAACATCATGGAAACTCACGGAAACTTTTATAAATGATATGGCCAACACAATACCAACCGTTTTATTTATATTTTTTTCATCAAAATAATATTAAATTAAATTTAAAATGATCCCTGTGTTGTACTCTCCACGCCAACAATGAGTGCCCGTGAGGTGGCGCCTAATAAACGCTCGCACGGTACAAATATGTCATCATCGGTTCCGAAAACTCTGTACAAAGCAGATTGGCACACCCAGCAATGGGGGAATAGTAGAACCGGCTGAAATAGTATGAGCCGATGCTCGTATTGTCCATAAAATGTGAAGAACCAAACGGCATTTCATTCTCGTGGTTACGGATCTGAACGTGGTGCACCCACAATGACAAACAATTTAAACAAGCATCATTTCCTCTTCATCATCATCTTGTCAAACCGTAAATCATCAAACTCATGTCATGTCCAGCGATTTCAACAAGACTACATTACATTACGCATCACCTATTCAATAGCCAAATGCCCTCAATTAAAAACAAATTATGCCCTAGTGCCTATTAATAAACTCTCATTTAGAATATGGAATACAACAAGAAAAGGCATTGGTGTAGACGATATTTTTAACGAAGAAAATATTAAAAATATCTAACGTATGCCTTAAAAGTATTGGCACAAATGGCAACATTTTTTTTACCTCTCGCTAAGAGAGGCATTGCATTCATGCTAAAAATCGCATATCCAGATTTTAATGATTAAGCACGTTTTAAGATCCCCACAATCCGAGTTTAATATTTTTACAATGCTGTCTGCGTGTGTGTGTGTGTGTGTGTGTGTGTGTGTGTGTGTGTGTGTGTCTGTGTGTGTGTGTGTGTGTGTGTCTGTGTGTGTGTGTGTGTGTGTGTGTGTGGGAAGGTTGGAAAGACGATTTCTCAAAAACTATAATACTTAATATTTGTTTAACGTATTTCACAATCGGACATTTAAAAATACTGCCAATCCCAACAATGAATTGGAAGCTTTTCGAAAAATTAGAAGAGTAGGACAAAATTTCTTCATACAATGAATTTAAAATTAATCAAACTAAATATAAGCAATAGATATAAGTAGAATTTTTGGTGTAGAGTGTAGGTATACAAGAAATGTTAAATACAATAGGGCGCGAGCAGTCATGGACTTTGTTGGCCTTGATAAGCAGATTTGGGTGCCCGTGTCAGAATGATAGCTAGTAATTATGTACATAGATGTCAAATATAATTTTCCATTCTAAATTTAGTGATTTTCCAATCCCATGTAGTTTATTTTCCTCAACAAGTAAATTCCACACTCCTGGTGACAAATTAACTACGTGAATTTAGATCTAGAATTTTTTAATGAAAAAATCTGACATTTGACATTACATAATTTCTAATTGTCATTCTGACACGGGCCCCTATATCTGCTTGTCAAGGCCAACAATGTCACATGACGGCTCATTATTGTCGTCTGATTTGTAATATGCAGTAATGATATATTTATTTGTAAGAACACGCTGGGGATGATTTTATCTTCTGGTCAGACCTTACGTCTTCTCACTATGCAACACAAAGTCAAAATTAACTAACTGACCAAAACCTACCATTACTTCCGCGAAACGACAATCCCATAACCTTCGCCAGACTCGTCCCATAGAAGACTTTTTGGCTCTTTTATCTTGAAAAGTTCAAAATAGAGGTTGGGAAGTCTAAACTGAGGATGAACTTCAACGCAGAATATACTGGAATTCAGGAATGATCTTTATCTATTAAAATCTTGTTATACTTTCTTTTCCGGAAATTGTAGCAGACTCATCTAACATTTCAGGTTTTGAAATTGTATCATAAATAACTATTAATTAATGAATTAATGTTATATTTGTTGTTAAATTAATTGCACGCAAAATGATATGAAATTTGTCTTTCGAATAAATGGTTCTTCCGTGTTCGCCGCCTCTGCAGCGTCCATAACAAACCGATATTCCTGTTGTAAAGAGGAAAAACATTTAAGCAGCATTCATTAAATCTCTCCTATTAATAAGCTAACGTCTTTTTTATGTGGCACAATGCACTGAATAATATAAAACAGTTTTATATTACTTGTACATATGGTAACATGTGGTAACCCGTGGTTCAATGAACATTTAAGATCAAAGTAACCTTTTACACAAAGCAATTCATTACCAACACCTCGGCACATACCTTCAATACAATACCATTAATACTGGACGCAATTACCGAGACATGTGAATGGGAAAGCGAAAACCCACATAAATTATCATAAGCCGGGCCAGCAAATTACACACAACATTTCGATAGATTTTCAAAAGAATCTCAATCACTTTTTGTTGGGACAAATTTGTTCCTTCTAAGTATGGTGCATTTAATTTTTTATTACCTTCCGTCACCTTTAGGTAAGGAAGGTATTGTCTGGTCAAAAAATTCAATGATGAGTTTTTAGTGAATGTCTGTATGTATGTGTGTGTGTTGTGTGTGACGCAAGTTTCGGAAAATTATATTTTTTTCGTATTCCTCAAGTTTACATCCAGAAGAACAAGTGATTAGATTTTCGTTATAATTGGTCAACCGGACGTAGCCTCATTTGAAGATTTTAACAGTTAAATATGATTTGTTGACATTTAACGTTATTATAACTTAAAGAATATATTATTCTCTATACGATTTAATTGCATTTTATACTTCATATTCCATAGATATAGAGTTAAAGAATTATATTAAATTTCATATATCAGCCAGCTGTGCTAATAATGGAAACTGCTAATATATTCAGATAATTCAAATTGACAGATGTCAGTATCAATAAAAAGTAAATGAATGTTGGGGAAGACACGGAAAGATACTTTAAGAAAAGTTTGTAGAAAGATCCAAGAGCGACGATTATATTGGTTGAACATGTCATGAGGAGAGATGACGAATATATTCGTAGAAGAAAGAATAGTTTTGTATTAGAAGGTTAACAGAGGAAGACCAAAGATAAGATGGAAGGACTGTATTGTGAAAGAGTTGAGAGAAAAGGACCTGAATGAGAACGACAAGCAAAACAGAAATTAGTGGAAAAAGAAAATAAAACATAGCGACCCCTAACGAATGGGAGAAGCTAAAGAAGATGTCAGTGTCAAGTGCAATTTGCACAGTTTGTTTATGAAATAATTTTACTGGAAATTTAGAATCTTTTGCAAGAAAATTTATGTATGGAAATTATACATAATATGCAGGATTGACGGAAGGTTTTGTGCTTTTGCTTGTGTTTGTAGAAAAAATGTTGTATTATATACATGTTAAAAGTGTAATTTTATATTGTGAGTGGGGAATATTGCCGAACGAGAGTAGCGAGTGATGCAACCACACATATCATAAATAACTATTGCGTACTTTTTGAAAAATACTGCGGCTTGTTAGTTTTTATTTTGGGTCTCCTACATATTGTCGTACATCTTTCAAAGGAGGATTGTTTTCGCGGGCTAAATGAGTAAAACCAAATCTTAATAAAAATAGATCCGTTTGTGTCAGTTTTTTACAGATTTACAGATGTGTAAGACTTTCAGATTTGTTCAGAATAGAGCCACAAAGTTGTCATAAGAATTTTTCAGAAATTTCTCGCCATTTGAGTAGGTTTTATAATTTGTTGAAAATGTAAACCGGCCGACATATTATTAGCTTGGGCTCATATATTTTGTTAATAAATGTTGGCTAAAGAGTTAAATAACACAGTCATCTTTATTTATTAATATTCATATTTGTTCGTGTTCAATAAATCCATAAAAATTCCAAGTGTTTGAATGGTGATCTATCTTAGACAATGGTCCAAAGTCTCACTGAGTGTTGTTGGTTGATAGGTATTTGAAACTCGCGGTCGCTGTCCCGTCTTAGCGGGAGCTGTGTCTCTAATGAGCTCCACTTGGCGTAGTGCACGCGCTCATCCCCAGCTATGTGGGGCCCCATACAGAAAGGCAGGACCGTACTGCATGAATTAAAAAATTATTGAAATATTCTGGTATACCCTCATAAATTGGAAATATTGACCGTATTACCAGCGCACTATTATAATAAAAGCACTGGAGTCATTTTGTATATAAAGAACTCAAAATAACCATAAAGAGTCTGAATCCATGGTGTGTAAGATAATGGGAATTAATTCAGTCCAGTCCTGTGAGCAGTTGTGATTGTGTATGGATGCAGAGACATCCCGAGCATGTCGCCATATCTCACGGAGCACCCGTGGTCCGGCAGTGCACAGCCCGGCAGTCCCCCCCTAGGGTTTAGGCGCGCACCATGTCACATCAACACACTATTCAACTCATCCCCAAAAAAATATCATCCGAGATGTGTTCACGATAGTCAAATCACAACAGATTTTTAAATACTCGTATATACGAGCATCCAATTTCAGAAGAGTACACTACACGAAATAGAATAAGAAATGAAATGATTAGATAACAACACCTTATAATGTAAGTTTGTATTGAATCGAGGAGAAACAGCTAGCTTGATGGGGCCACATGATCAAAATGAACGAAGATAGATTTTGAGAAAAATTTTGAAAAAAATATTTTCTGCTTTTAAGCGTGTTATAAATATAGAACAACATTGGCTCCAATCTCGTTGAATTTACGGATTATATACTTTTAAGTATGGACTACAATACACAAGTGCTGTATACACTGACTTCAGCAAGGCATTTGACAAAATAAATCATTTTAATAGATAAACTGAAGATGTACATGATACTTTATTAAAGTGGTTTACATCATACCTAAGTCATAGGCAATAATATGTTACAGTAAATGGTTTCAATTCCGACATCTACCCCATAACTTCTGAAGTACTTCAGGGATCTCATGTTGGACCTCCCCTTTTTATATTATTTATTAATGATATTAATTCCTGTTTACAAATTCTAAATTCATAATGTATACTGATGATCTTAAGATATATAAAAAAAATGTTTCTTTGACTGTCTGAGTCATCAAGAAGAACTAATAAAATAAATAACAATCTGGACACCAATAGGCATTGGAAACAGAGGAAGACCTAAGAAGAGATGGCTGGAAGAAATAGAAGAAGACATGAAAGCAATGAAATATTAAAGAATGGAAAACAAAATGTAAAGACCGAAAACTATGGAAAGAAATTACAACCAAAACAAAGAAATACAAAAATTTATAAAACAGAAAGAGAAGTAATCCACCTCAAAAATAGATTTTGACGCTTAAGCGTCTCGCAATAATTCTTTGAATTGGATGCGATGATGATGATGATACTGATGATCTTAAGATATATAAAAAATGTTTCTTTGACTGATTGTCTGAGTCATCAAGAAGATCTTGATAGACTAATTATTTATCTTAAGCAACTTATGCATCAACTACAGTAAATATTACATTATTTCTTTCTAACGTAGTAGAAATGTATTTGAATTTAATTATAATATTGATGGAAATGGTATCAGTCGTGTATCTCAAATCAAAGATCTTGGGATCATTTTAGATAAATTAATTTATGATTTACATATTGACAGTGTAGTTAAAATTTATTTATATTGCGAGTTGGATCAAATTTTAAAAATTACACCCCTCTTGTTCATTTATATACTTTTGTCAGATCTCAACTGGAATTTGCTGTCGTATGTTGGTCTCCACATTATCAAATATATGTGCATAGGGTTGAGGGTATTCAGCGTAAATTTATTTCTGAACTAAAGTCTAAATTTCCGAATAATCTAATTTATTTCACCCCCTTACAAAAACGTAGAGAGATGCTGGACTTAATTTTTCTTTACAAAATAATAAATGGTCATATTGATAGTCCAACTCTCTTGAGTCAAATATCTTTACGTGTACCCTCATATTCTACTCGTTCATCTGATATTTTTCTGTATAAATGTATAGGACTAATTTTGCAATGTTTTCCCCGTTAAATCGCCTATTGTGTTGTTATAATAATTTATTATGCTTCTCCGATATACCGGATATTTAGTTGCACATTGTATTTATTTAAGAAGTTTATAAAAAATAACCACTCATTTATCTACCTCTTTATGAGTTTCTTTTTCTTTTTCTTTGTTAGCTAATTCTATGGCCACTTTTGTAAATAAGTTTATAAATGGACAGGTGAAACAACTGGGATAAAGTAATATCAAAGATCTGGGAGAAGAAAAATACGACGATTCAAGACACTAGGAATATGTAAGAAGCAATGGACGAAATTCGTACACGACTAATTTCGTTGAGCTCTCCTAAAACATAATTGTAGGCTTGGTACAAAGTTTCGCCGAAATATTAAGGTGTGATTTTTTGTTGGAATGATATAGTTACACAGTTGTATTGCACCCAACCGCAAAACGAAGGGAAAAACTAAAAGCAAACTAATTTAGAAATGAACCATTTCCTCTTTGGCAGGTACTGCACAATCGGTAACCGCAAATCGTCGTTTCCTGCCCGGACGGTATTTAAAGAGTAGTAAAAGCTGCCGAACGCACATATTTCATCTTCTGCGCCAAAGACAAACTGTTATTTGGGGCAGAATTGCAGCAATTATATTCTCGGTTGTTCCATGCTCCTCAGGCCTGTTATTAAGTGTTAGAAACAATGTTCTATAATTGCTCAGTCTACCTAAAAATTACTTTTTGGAAAGAGAAAACTAGTGGTTTTTGATTGTAGTTTACTGGATGTGGTATTGTTGCAAATAATTATACTCATGTCGGGAGGGTACTATTAATTTTTGGAAATTGACAAGAAAATTGTTTTGTTTTACCATTAATGCTAACAATTTGGGTAGATACAGGGATTTTACTTTAAATTTATTTATTTATTTAGTTGTCAATCACCCAACAGGCCAAGCCCAAATAAAGGGTAGTACAGAACAACAAATTTAACAAAATTTGGTGATATAGTTTGAGAATTTTCTAAACTCTAACTGGAAGATATCAACCTTAGAGAACTTAATAGCGTAAATATGACACATTCTATAAACAGGTGACATCATACGGCAGTTAGTTCTAGCAGTGGGTAAATAAAAGGTGAAGGTATTTCTGGTTCTAGTAGAAGGAGCGTGGAAATTAAGACAGAAAAGAGAACAGGGATCATCAATACAGCCATTGATAAGTTTAGACAAGTGTAAAACATGACCATTTTCTCGTCAGGGTAGACGTGAAACGTTTTAAAATACATAAAATTTAGACCCCACCTTTATAAAACACTGTCTAGATTTTGATTCCCTTAGAACAAAAGTTTTACAAGAATTGTAACTCCGCAATTTTCCATATTCCATAACCCTTGCTAACCCCAGTAAATCTTATGTGGTTTCTCATTTGTCTGGCGTGGACAGTTGACAGTTGCTTGTCGTCTCTCTCATTCTGAGTGCGTTTCGGATTCCGTGGCTTGTCTTCACCGCAGCACATAATACTTTACGTTTCATTTAAAAGTGTCATCGTGTCTTTGTCTTATGCTAATACCTTTAGGACCACCTCCTGCGCGTCGACAACGCCGCCACACTAACATTATTAAATCAAATACAATATGGCGTCCAGATGACTCCATCCACAATAAAGAATTTGTCACTAAATAAATGAAACATGATATTGTTACAATGCTATCGAAATATACATTCAGTCATTCAATATAAATTTGATACTTTACTATATACAAAAAACAGCATGTTTGAAGATCCCTATACTTATCCACCAGAAAAATTTGACTCATATTCTATACGACTATGTTTAATTCGACTTGCCATTTTCCATGAGTCTTTAACAAGATTAAAAAATTATTTCACATAAATTTTGAAAAATACTTCTTAAATGTTTTCATTTTAAGGCTTCTACACATTATTATAGAAGCCACATTAAATTTTTACCTTTCGCTAAGAGAGGTATTGGATTTATGCTAAAAATCGTATATCCAGATTTTAATAATTAAGCACGTTTTAAGGTCTCTACAATCCGATTTTAATATTTTTACGATAATGTCTGTGTGTGTGTGTGTGTGTGTGTGTGTGTGTGTGTGTGTGTGTGTATGTGTGTGGGTCGGTTGGAAGGACGTTTTTTCACAAACTATAATACTTTGTATTTGTTTAACTACGTATTTCTCAATCGGACATTCATGGGAAGATCTGAAAAGGTTTTGGTAACAACTGGACAAATTTTGTTCTTGTTTATTAAAGAAGAGTAAATTCTCTATCTGGCACATATAAATATTATATTATATCTTTTATACATTTATAAATAAAGAAATATAAGATATATAATCTGTTGTAATAAATATCACAGCCCAAATAATGATATGGAAACCAACTGAAAAATAAAAAATGTTTGTAACTGTCATATAAATGACAGTGTTAAAAATTCAGAGACATTACTGAAGACTTTTTCTGGGAAGTTCATACATTATATTATTTCTTATTGTATTAATAGTTAAATATTTAAAATTATAGGTATATTACATATACCCTTCAAAAATACTGTCAATCCCGACAATGAATTGAAAACATTTCGAAAAATTAGAAGAGGACAAAATTTCTTCATAGAATAAATTTAAAATTAAACAATCTAAATATAAGGAATAGATATAAGTAGAATTTTTGGTGGAGTGTAGTTATACAAGAAATGTTAAATACAACAGGGCGCGAGCAGTCATGTCACTTTGTTAGCTTTGACAAGCAGATATGGGTACCCGTGTCAGAATTATAGCTGGTAATTATATATCATAATATTTCATTGTAAATTTAGTGATTTTCCAATACCATGTGGTTTATTTTGCTCAACAAGTAAATTCCACACTCCTGGTGACAAATTAACTACATGAATTTAGAAAATCTTGAAATATATCTGCTTGTCAAGGCCAACAATATCACATGACTGCTCGCGCCCTATACTTATGCAACCAAAAACGGAAGTGGCGAGAGATATTGTGCTGGCCACAACAAATTTTGTTATCTATTTTCTAACATTCTTTTCTTTTTTACAGCTGTTTCCCAGCCGCATCAAACGGACATCACATTGCTACTGTCAAAGGTTAGATTTAATAATTACATTATTATAACATTATTAAATATATGATGATTTATTTATTGCGTAACCATATAGTTGTTGAAAAAACTTCAACATCCATTAACAAATCTTTGAGAAACAGATACATTTCTCAAGATAATTATAGTTATAATTTCGTTCATAATACTCTGCAACCAATAAAACAGACTATAATTTACAAAATATTTCGTAAACAGCTTCTTGAATATTTAAAAGGCAAACGTATTTCACAACTTCTTTCTTCGAATATTACGATGGGAATAAATAATTATATTCCTCGTAAAAAATATTGAAATGCGAGTATAGATAGTAATAATTATTATAAACATATGTATTGTTCACTCAGTCCACTTTCGGAATAATTTAATAATAATAAGTAGCGCAAAAAGCAGCGTGTATTACAGCTAAAGACATTTTAATTCTCTTAGTATCAAATATATGCGCATTGTTTCTCACGACTACAAATCGGTACCCAAATTACATTGCCTCAAGCAGCACTCTGTAGATTTTTTCTAGCGGTTTTTTACTTTTCAATTAGTAGCGTTTTGTTTTGTAAATATCTCACATGATCACATGGAAAATATTAGCCACGAATCAAAATATAACTGTATGCCAAATAGGAACATAAACTATAATTATTTATAGCGAAACAAAGGAAATGAAATATAGAATTAAATTTGTTGCCAATCCTGTGTAATATATACAAATTCCATACATAAATTTTCTTGCAAAAGATATATTTCCAGTAAATATATTTCATAAACAAACTATGTACACACTTGACATTAAAATCTTCTTTTTCTTTAGCATTTCCCATTCGTTAGGGGTCGCTATTCTTATTTTCCTTCTTCCACTTATTTCTATTTGCGTGATGTTACTTTTCTCTCAAGTGTTCCGCAATACAGTCCTTCCATCTTTTTTTTTTGGTCTTCTGTTTTATCTACCTTCTTTTACTAAGCTGGTTATTCTTCTGCCAATATGTTCTTCATCTCGTCTCATGACATGTTCAAACCAATGTAATCGTCTTTCTTGTATCTTTTTAGAAACTTCTATCACTCGAGCTATTTCCCTTATCTTTCCGTCTTCTTTAATCTTTTTATAATTTTTACCTTCCGTCACCTTTTCTAATGGATAAGCCCGTTTTGGAGTCCCTAGTATATGAATTAAATATTTTTACGATGATGTCTGTATGTATTTGTGCGTGTGTATATTTGACGATCGTTTCGGATCGTATAACTCCAACACCACGATCCCAAAACTTATAATTTTTTCGTATTCCTCCAGTTATATCCATAAGCAGACATGATTAGATTTTGGTTATAATTGGTCCACCGGAAGTATTCTCATTTGCAACTTTTAATAGTTTTTCTTGAAAAAACGCAGTTATGTATAATTGACATTTAATAAATTTTAAAGAATATATTCTCTATACGATTTGATTGCAATCAATAGATATAGAGTTAAAAAATTATAAAGAAATTAAATTTTATAAATCAGCCAGCTATGCTAACCATGGAAACTGCTAAAATATTCAGGTAATTCATATTGACAGATGTCAGCATCAATGAAAAGAAAATGAGATAGATGTTGGGGAAGACGCGGAAAGATAGGATAAGGAAGATGACTCAAATGATATAAGTTTCTGGAAAGATACAAGAGAGTCTATTACATTGGTTTGAAGATGTCATAAGGAGAGATAAATAAATATTGGAGGAAGAATGAATAGCTTAGTACCTAATAGAAGGTAGAAAAAACAGAGTAAGACCAAAGATAAGATGGAAAGACTGTATTTTGGAAGATATATTTATGTATCATACAGTTGGCAATATTGTTTACTTAAATGTTTAAATATCAATACACTACTTGCGACAGTCGTAGCACGTCAGCCAGACAATACCTGTACTTGTGTGTGTGTCAATAAATCTCATAGTTATAAATTTCAATGTATCAACTTAAAAAAAACCTTCCACTCCATAATAGTAACCAAAACGGAAGTGGTGAGAGGTATTGTGCTGGTCACAGCAGATTTTAAATTCAAGTGAAATGATATTGTCTTCCACATTTGTGAAATATTTTGTGGTGTATCGTGTTGTGGTCGTTGAGTCGTGTGTATCGCTATCAGAATTGGGTTGGTTGCGCCCCGGGCTTGATGTGGCGGTAATGGCGAGGTCGCAGGTCGAGCACGGGTCACGCACCCGGCCCAAGGCAACCCATACCACTAACGGGACGCTCACGAAATACACCAACACAGACACAAAACACGATCAACAAGTACTATCCGAACAAAAACCAAATAGAAATATTTTTTACATTTATCACACACATATATTTTATTTCCATGTTACTAGCTATTAGTGCACTGAAATTTTATTTAGTATGATCAGAATTCCGTTTTTCTTCGCGCAGTTGTGGTGATCCAGCGTTATACCCATCGTTTCAGCGGTATTCTTCTTCTTTTGTCTTGAGGTCTTGAGTCTCTTGCTATTTTGATTAGTCTATCATCATTTGCTCGTGACACGGGGTCATTCCACGCTGTTTTTTGGTTTTGTACAAAATTTATAATGTCTGTGCGAATCTGTTTTGTACGCAGATCGGTAAATGATGAAATATTTGTACCGTGTGGGCGCTTACCAGGCGTCGTGGAAAGTGCACCAAAGGGGTTAATTTTGTGCAATTAAAATTCGAAGTAAATCTGGCGTCGGTCGGGATCGAACCCGGGATATAATTAATGTTAACATTTCTTGTACATACAAATAATTCAAATTTTATCTATTCTTTTGTTCTGTGAGGAATTTTCTCTTATTCTTCTAATTTATTTAAAAAATATATATTCAGTGACAGTATTAGCGGTATTTCTTAAGGATATATGTAATATTAATATACCTATAAATTTAAATATTTAATACATCATACAATAAGAAATTTTAAATGTACTTAATTCCCAGAAAAAGCTTTCTGTAATGTTAATAAAAATGTTGATTCTTGACACAAACATTTTGCATTTATTTGTCAATTATAAACATTTAAATATCTCAACTGGTTTCCATGGAATTCTTTGGGCAGATTATTCTATATGATTATATAATATATCTCTAAAACTATAGAATAATATTTTTTTAAATCAGATTGAAAATTTAAAGATCTTTATTTTTGAATTAATATAAATTTTCAGAAAATAATATTTAGGAGAATTTAGTTAAGAAACTACCACTTCCGATTGTCCAATTGTTACCAAAACCTATTCAACTCTTCCCATTAATGTTAAATTGAGGAATCCGTAGTTAAACGTTAGTTGTATAGAATTTGAGAAATCGTACCTACAATAACATAACACACACACAGACATCATTCGGTGGTTGTATATCTGGAATGGGGGGAGGTGGTGGGGTAGCTACATTTTATAAATGGAACTGTTAACTATTAACGATTATAAATATAAAGATATACTTAAAGATGTTTTTTATCATCGATTTTACGCTAGTCCGTCGAAGGGAACTACGTTTTTCAGCAAGACGGTGCGCCGTGTCATACTGCAAAAACTGTTAAAACCTGACGTGAAAATCATAATATTACTAAAGTGGATTTCAAATAGGCCGTATTTGTCGCCAATTGAGTCCCTTTGGCATAAAATGAAAAAGGAACTGCGTAAAAATCAGTCAATTGCAACAAGTATGGGATAATATTGAACCTGATGAGTGTGTTTATTACCAATGAAAAACCTGTAAGAATTGTCTTCACTAGAGAGTTTGTAAAAAGATCAAAACGTTGCAAAGCCCCAAAATTATCATCATCACACTCTGCCAATTAACAACAGGTTATATTCTTGGCGATTCGTGAAAATTTGTTGACGCGTGTGTTGGTACGTGACTGCATGCTCACGCTCCCCCTTAGGCCGGGCCTGGAGCCCCACCCCCGCGGCCGGCGCGGCTAATTACAGGCGAGCCGGACCTGCACTGCACTTGCGCCGATTAATGCCCTATCGGAATGCCTAGTATTTTTTTAATCGCAGGTATGAGAGCTATGGTATGTTTGGAGTGTTTAATCATATATTACCCTAAACGGGGTTTACCTCACGACCGGCTACGTCATTTCAATAAATTTTAGTGGGAAAATGACCCCACCAGTGGTTCTCAACTGCGGGACAAAATGAGCTATTTACAGTAAAAAAATTAAAAGATGTCCGAATTGTATGAATTCAGATTTTTGCTCCACCCATTCTGACAAATTCAGTAGTGTCGTTTGCTTAGTTTTTATAAGGGTACATAAGATACTACTGTTATTTTATTATTATAAAAATATATGTTACAATAAAAGCATTAAAAATTCAAAAATAAATCAACTGGTAAGTTTATTAGCAAATGTAAAACCAAATATGTGAAAAATAAGATACTGACACAATGTCAGTGTAAGTGACACTGATACGAAATAATGTTATTCGTACGGCTATGAACCAAGGTAATGTATCTGAATTAATATATAAACTTACGTTACAGCGAAAGTATTATCAATAACGAGCATCGTTTTAAAATGGAATGTTCTAACTTAGTCGAAACAATATGAATTTTTGAAACACAAGCGTGTTGTATCCATCCTTATCCCACACGCTTAAAGCCTTTATAAAGGAAGAGGATAAATGTATGCCAATTTGTTAATTCGTTCATGATACAGATGACCATGATCAGACATCTTTCAAATATTTTACTGTATATGTATTGCTAATCGCAATAACATCCTAGTCGTCTTTTAATAATTCCAGTAAAATAATTTCATAAACAAACTATACAAATTACACTAAACACTGAAATTTTCTTCTTCTTAATTTTTTCCAATTCGTTAGGAGTCGCTATTTTTTATTTTCTTCGTCCACTCATTTCTGTTTCGCGTGTTGTCCTCATTCAGTTCCTTTTCTTTCAAGAATCATTAAAATGAATCCAATACCTCTCTTAGCGAGAGGTAAAAATGCAAACGAATCACAGTGTGGCTTAAACTTTCATTTAGGGTTGCAGCATTGGTATTCGATCTCATTACTTCCAAGCATATTAACCAATCATTGAGTATTACTACTCCTATATCATTACTATATATTTATTTGTCTATCAGTCATGAATCAATCTGTTGATCCTCGCGAAGAAAAAACATCTTAGTGTCCTAGTCTGTTGGACCGTGAGAAACCGAGCATAGCCGCTAGGGTTGAGGCATTTCTGGCCGGCAGTCCAACCTAATTGCCCACTCGCCACCAACATTCGCTAGAAGATCAAGCAGGTTCATCCCATGCTAATTGTATGATTAGGAACATTCTTCTATTGTGGGAGACTGACACTCTGATAAACGTGATGCTATGTCGAAAATTTTCCACGCAGAATATCGACAGGAGTAAAAAAACATAGTCAATATTTTATGGTGCTAATGTAGTGCCAACGAAAATATTCTTACAGGCTCAATAAAAACGATATTATACTGATAAATTTTGTACGTAATATGTGTAAATATAAACCTCTTCAGAAGTTATGACTGTCCATCTGGAATGTGCCAAGTGTCGCGTGAATGTCTTGGAAGATGTATCTAACGATTCGTTTATCTGAAATCAAATAACAAGTTGTAATGCTGACGATCAACACATTAAATTATCCATTGCATGGAAACGCACTTCTAGAATTAATTGATGCGAAAACATTTCCTTAATAGGGCGCGAAAAATAAAGAAAACTAAATCGGTGCAAAATTATCTATTTTTAAAAAATCAATCATAACTATAAATTCTTCAATTATCGTTGGTTAATGACACTTGGTGTGTAGTATATTGCACTCATAGTATTTATAATACTGAACAGAAACATCAGGTGAAGATGAACACATTATTCAAAACATAACTGTAACCTTGATTAGTCCCAGAAGTACTGCCCGAAATGTAACTGGGCGTTGTTATTAAATAAGAGAATACATCAGGTGACGAATATCAGGAACACAATGAATTATAAACTCATTTAAACATCGATTTATAGCAATATTTGTACTACAAGAATGGGTCGTACTACCAATTATTGTCTTTTGCCAAGTGGCAGATGTTCGTGAAATTGAAATTTCTGCAGGATCCGTTCGCTGAATGCAAATATTGCTTAAGTTCTAGGTTCTAGGATGTCCGTTGCTTGCCCAGCTTTGCTCGTAGCACGTCTAATGTAGCGGCTACGTTTTGCGCGAGAACATAAAGACTAGGCAGTGGAGCACGGGAGCTCCTTATTGTTCATATGTGAATCCCATTTCTGCCTGTGTATATTCAACGAATAAGAATGAGCGTGGTGAATGTCAGGATATTACATACCCTGAAAACCACCATTTGACAGTGGTATTAAAATGGTATGGGCTGGTATTTCGATGTATTGAAATATTAAGTTTGTTTTGGTTAAATATGGTACTTTAACGGAAGTTCTGTAAATTAGAAAATGCACAGCTGACTCCATAGTATCTTTTACTTAATTTGTTCTCGAGAATTTCATTTTAAAAGTTGACAACATGCGTCCTAACTTTGCATACATAACAAAGCAGCATTTAAAATTCAATACTCGATTATTACAATGGTTAGAGCGCAGCCCTAATTTAAATTCTTGCGAAAAATATGGATTTACGTTAAGGCAAAGTGTTCAGCACCGATAATCCGTACCAAAAACTAAGAGTACTTCTTTCTGAAGAATGGAAAAATAATTACCCCAAAGAGTACCAACTGTATTGAAAGTGTTTACCAAACCATATGATAGAAGTCTTTACAGATCAGGGAGGTAATACACACTATTACTTACTCAAAATAAATCGTACCTTAACTATAAAACCTATTTAATAAAGAAAAATAATTTTGCTATTGTTGTTCATTTTTCTGATTCGGTAATTTTTCTTAATAAATAAAGTGTTCGCTACAAAAATAACAAATAAACTTATATTTTGTTTGTTTCAAGAAGATAAAAACTTTTTTTAAGTATCCGGTTTTTTTATGTTGTTATAGTCAAGTTCGTTTATCACGTTTTACTCTATACTATACGGATTCTAAATTAATATTGATGCCTTTATAGTACTAGTGCGAGTAATCGAGCAGCCTTCTTCTTTGTTCTAAGTTTATGGAACCCATAAAATATTTATTTATAACAAACATAAACCGTGTAAAAATAGAAATAGGTCTGCATAATTAGGTACGTAAAGAATGCAAGTGGTTGGGATTCTTTGAATATTCCCTTGGGTTAATTAGAATTTGAAGTGCTCCGCCGCCAACACTCTGCTAATCAATGTTGGCATTGTGTCGGCTTGAGATTTCATCGTAAAATTGCGACAAGCGTCTAAAAGATGACAGAAATAAACTTTATAACTCTTCGGCGTAATGAGATTTCTTTGAGTTATAGTTATGTGTGTGCGTTGCGTTTGCGATTCCTGTGAATTACTCGTAAATACGAACGCTATAGAAATGGGTATGCAGTGACGAACAAACTTTCAACGTTTCAACATATAGTATTCTTCACGAAGAATGGCATTACACTATAAAAAGTATATGATTCTTGACGACATACGTAATTGAAGTAGTTTCTTTTTGCCATACAGGTTATAGAATCTGTTCATAAGGCGACGTAAGTCTTAAATCTGTTTAGAAAATAATTTGGATCTGTCAGCATACTTGGCATGTATTTTAAAATGATTGTATCTCGTGTTGATTTGTATGATTTCTCAATAATGCCATTTTCATTTTGTTACATAGGGTGCTAGCAGTCATGTAACTTTGTTGGCCTGGACAAGCAGATATGGGGGCCCGTGTCAGAATGACTGATCTACTTTCCAAGGTCAACAAAGTCACATGACTGCTCGCGCCCTATAAGCTATAAGTAATGTATTTAACATTTCTTGTACACACAAATAATTGAAATTGTATCTCTTTCGTTCTATGAGGAATTTTGACCTACTCTTCTAATATGTATAATAATACAATAAGAAATTTTAAATGTGCTTACTTCCCAGAAAAAGCTTTCTATAATAAAACTGTTGATTCTTGACATTTTGCATTTATCTGTCAATTATAAACATTTAAATATCTGGTTTCCATGGAGTTGTTTGGGCAGCGAGATTTGTTACAACAGATAATTCTATATTATTATATATCTCTAAATCTATAGAAGATATAATAAATTTCTTAAATGTATCAGATTGAGAATTTAATTATCTTTATTATTTGTAGTAACATAATTTTTTAGATACTACCACTTCCGGCTGTCCAAGTATTACTAGAACCCATTCAACTCTTTCCATCACTGTCAGATCGATGAATCCGTTGTTACACAGGTCTTTAGTCTTATAAAATTTGAGAAAGCGTATCTACAACATCCACACACACACACACACACACACACACACACACACACACACACACACAGACATCATCATAAAATATTTAAAATCGGATTGTACAGGGACCTTAAAACGAAACAATCATCCTTCGCCACACATTCCTATCTAAGCAGACTTCTTTCGCCTCGGCCACACTCATAATCGCATTCATATATGCTCTTCTTCTCTTCACACTTGGAAACTCTCTCTCTTTAAGCACCCTACCAACCGCATCCATCCACTTACACACTGGTCGGCCACGCAACCGAAAACCCTCAACTTCACCAGGATATATACGCTTAACAAGCCGTTCACTCGCCATTCTCTCCACATGCCCAAACCATCTCAACTGACTCACACCAACTCTCTTAATACATTCTTCATACACCAAATTATTCCTCACACGATCCCGTCTGACATACCCACATACACCACCTAAATACCTCATTTCACTTTCTTTTTATGCTTTCCCGTCCATGCCCATCATTCGCTTCCATACATCAATAATTCATTATTTCAATTTTTGATAAAAACTGAAACTAGGTTCCTCCCCGTTTGAGAATCGCTGCCGATCGTTAGCGTTGTCTACGCCGGTGGTGTCCGCGTCTCATCAGAGGAATAATTAGGCACCAAGATGAAATTATGAAAGAGGAAAAATGCGCAGTTTACGCGTTTTTAACGCAAACTGCTTCGCAAATGAATCCTACAAAGTTTCTTTATGAATCATTTGCGCAGCTACATACAAGCTTACGATCCTGAAATGTGAAACTTGGTACTTGCGAGCGTTAAATTTGTTAGACTTGCTATACACTTCAACAGTTTATGAGACTCGATAGATACACGGTTATCTTTACTGCTTTCAAATTGGGTCAGGATAGGTTACACGAACTCATCTTATAAATGAAAAGATATAAAATGTATAATAAATATAAAATCATATAACAATGGACTAGAGTGGAAATGGGAAACTTTAAGAAGTACTGTACACGGTATTTTTTACCTCTCGTTAAGAGAGGTATTGAATTCATGCTAAAAATCGCATATACAGATTTTAATGATTAAGCACGTTATAAGGTCCCTACAATCCGATTTAATATTTTTACGATAATGTCTGTGTGTGTATGTGTGTGTGTGTGAGGTCGTCGGAGGTACGATTTATCAAATTCTATAAGACTAAAGACCTGTTAACTACAGATTCCTCAATCTAACAGTAATGGGAAGAGTTGATTAGATTCAGTATATAATAATATAGAATAATCTGTTAATAAATCTCGTTGCCCAGAAAATAGTTGAGATATTAAAATGTTTGTAATTGACAGATAAATGCAAAATGTCAGTGTCAAAAATCAGCATTTTTATTAACATTGCTGAAAGATTTTTCTGGGAGGTACCAATACATTTAATATATATTATTGTATTAAAAATTAAATATGTATTAAAATGATAGGTACGTTAATATTACATATATCCTTAAGAAATACTGTTAATATCGTCAATGAATTTGAAGAAATTTGAACATATTAGAATAGTAGGACAAAATTTCTCATAGAACGAAAGAAGAGATACAATTTCAGTTATTTGTGTGTACAAGAAATGTTAAATTCGTTACTTATAGGGCTAGAGCACTGAGAGCAGTCATATGACTTTGTTGGCCTTGGCAAGCAGAAATGAGGATCCTTGTCAGAATGAAGGCTAGTAGTTATTTCCATAGATGTCACAATTGTCATATGTCATAATTTTTCATTAAAAAATTCAAAATATTCTGGTGTTTATTTGTCATCAATAATATGGAATATACTTGTCGAGGAAAATAAAAAAAAACTTATGATACTTGACACCTATGTACATTATTACTAGCTGTCATTCTGACACGGGCCTCCATAGCTGCTTGTGGTATTGTGCTGGCCACAACAGATTTTTTATTAAGAGCAGTTACTTACGATTACATAGTAACCACATTTTATTGATTATTTTGGCTAGTTGTGATTAAGTCAAACATGTAACCGTGCTAGTACGACGGTTATATGCTAGGTTACTATAACAACTATTCTTTTTGCACGATCGGTTTTTTTTTTTTAATTAAACATTAACCATTTGTAACCCGATTAACGTCGATTAATTTTCAAATATATTTTAGTTTTTTAAATTTTTTAAAATACTCTACCTAATTGTTTTCTAAAGGAAACAGCGTTTTTGTTTGCGTGAGGTGAGCGTTTTTCCGCTCCAAATCTTCGGAGTATAAGTTTCCTGGCCACGTGGGAACGACAGGAGGATCCGAGAAGTCAAATGGTCGCACTTCGTCAGCCACACTAACGATGGACCTTGTCTGCCATTGTTCACCTGACATGAACATTTAACTTATCTTGCAACAATTATATGATGCTCACTGTTAAATGAACGAGAAAGAGGAAAACAATAATAGTGTATTCTCTAAAACTCTTTCTTCTTTGAAAATTAAAAATAGTTTAAGTCAAGTTTTGGTTTAAATGATTGTAAATTTTGATTTGAAGTGTTGGAAGGATGGAGTGAAACTGGAGTAGGTGAATGAATTTGTATATTTGTGTAGCATGAATTAATCAAGAGATTGAGTGGAGAGTAAGTGCGGGATTCAAAATAATGGGTACTCTGGGTACGTTTGCACAAAACGTTAACGTATCAAGGGATGCTCGGTTAAGTGTATATCAAGGAGTGCTAGTGCCAGCTTTGATGTAAGGAAGCGAATGTTGAGCATGGACGGGAAAGCATAAAAAGAGAGTGACTGCCGTGGAAATGAGGTGTATACGTGGTGTATGGGGATATGTAAGACGGGATCGCGTGAGGAATAATTTGGTGTGTGTATGGTTAGGAACAATGTTATTAAGAGTGGTGTGAGTCAGTTGAGATGGTTTGGTTATGCGGAGTGAACGACTATTAAGCGTATATATCTTAGTGAAGTTGAGGGTTTTCGATTGCGTGGCTGACCAGTGTTTTAGTGAATGGATGTGGTTGGTGGGTGCTAAAGAAGAGAAAATTTCAAGTGGGAAGAGAAGAAGAGCATATATGAATGCGATTATGAGTGTGGCTGAGGCGACAGAAGTTTGTTTAGACAGGAATGTGTGGCGAAGGATGGATTGTTTCCTATTATTGATCCGGATGCGGTATTTCGCTACGAATTGTTGTTGTTATTACTATTTTCAATGCTGCGTAAAGAAAACACTTTAATTTTGTCATAGTCACAATAAATTGTCCTAATTAAAATGTTTAGCCTTCCCTAACTACTTAATGAAAACGAGCTCACTCAACTGTCTTGAACATTCAAACAATTGAGTGTGAGAACGTTGGCTAACCCACGTAGGGAACAGATGGCGTTCGACTCGTTACCGTCGAGAAAAAGCGCAAAATGACCGGTGAATTATCGGCAGACTGCGTGTGCACTACGCTTATATCGTTTCCACATTTATATATGACAAATGCCTAAGAAATATTTTGATCGCTTTCGCCATTATCGCTAAAAAGAAACGAGGTGCGGTTATTTTTTATACCGAGGATTCTTGTTGAGTTATGAAGAGGATGCCCAACCCAAACTAACTACTTACAAGATTGTTTTAAAGTGCTATACTTATACATTCATTTACAGAACCACGCAGAAATAACATCAACATTTTTTTAGAATTCTACAAAATGAAGCTATTTTCATGTATTGTATGTACCAATAATTGACATAAAAGACAATACCTTCCTTACTTAAAGGTGGCGGAAGGTATTGTCTTTGGTCAAAGAATTCAATGATGAATTTTAAGTGAATAAGTACGTTTTAGGGTCCATATAATATTATTTTACCATTTTTATGATGATGTCTGTTTGTATATATGTGTATCTCTCTCTCTGTGTGTGTGTGTGTGTGTGTGTGTGTGTGTGTGTGTGTGTGTGTGTGTGTGTGTGTGACGAAAGTTTCGGATCGCATAATTTCAATAGCACGATTCCAAAAATTATATTTTTTTCGTATTCCTCAAGTTTACATCCTGAAGAGGAGGTGATTAGATTTTGGTAATAACTGGTCAACCGGAAGTACTCTCATTTGAAGATTTTAATAGTTTATTGAAAAAAACGCAGTTAAATATCATTTATTGACATTTAACATTATTATAACTTAAAGAATGTATTATTCTCTATATGATTTGATTGCAATTTTATACCTCATATTCAATAGATATAGGGGAATGAAAGAATAAAGAAATAACTTTAGTGTAAGAAGTTTCTAGAAAGATACAAGAGAGACGATTACGTTGGATTGAACATGTCATGAGGAGATGAAGAATATATTGGAACAAGAATGAATACCTTAATAATAGATGGTGGAATAAACAGAGGAAAACCAAAGATAAGATGGAAGTACTGTATTGCGGAAGACTTGAGAGAAAAGGAACTGAATGAGAACGACACGCAAAACAGAAATGAATGGAAGAAGAAAATAAAAAATAGCGACCCCTAACGAATGAGAAAAGCTAAAGAACAAGAAGAAGTCAGTATCAAGTGCAATTTGCATAGTTCGTTTATGAAATAATTTTACTAGTAATTTAGAATCTTTTGCAATTTAATTTTAACACATAGGATTGACGCAAGGTATTGTGCTGGACACATCAGTTTTTTTACAGAAGTATAAACTGAATTCAAAGACGAGTTTAAAATAAATATCAAAAAATTATTGCCGGTATAATTAAAACAAGAAACTAATAAAAGTATTGTTTGAAACTGTGGTCTTAATGTCTATCCAACATCATTAGTAAAGTACAACTCTTTTCTTTGACATATTTTCTATATGGGCTGTACTGTGAGGTAGTATATTTATTATAAATTTCTCTTGTGGTTGTATTGTGGAATGTTTGAAATTTATGCTCGGTTCATAATGAAATGATTCGGTATGGTTGAGTGCGTAGGCGTAATTTTTTTCTTACAAAACTTCTCCTGGATTCTGGTTTGTATTGACGATGACATTTCGATGACAACTTTAACCAAATCTTTTATACTAAATCTTAGGCAGTAGGGGGGCATTTATAAAAGTGACTGTCATGTGGCGATGCACCAGGCCCGTACTAACAAAATTATCACAAAGTCAAGATATACATTTTGAGATCTTGGTGTTTTCTCGTATACTGGAGTTTCTTGAAGGTCTTTCTTATTCCGTAACAATTGACTAATTGACATGCAATACAGAATTAATATTTTCTAGATCTAGATCTATCAGATTGCTATGGAATTGTAAAGGATAAAAACAAAATGAAAACAAAAATATGTGAATACCTTTTAGGATAAAACAAATTCTTTTATAAAATAAAAATTCAAACTAAAGTCTTTTTTGTATGCTCTTATCTTACTTCGGAACACATGCTATGCTGTAGTTATAAATCATTGCTGATTTTGAATCAATCCAATTTACCATTAAAATTCAGTTAATCTACTAATCAAATCAATGATCAATTGATTCGTCATATTCTATGGATCAAGGGCTGATCATATCTTTGAATCCTAATTTTAACATTTATAACTTTGTCAGGATTCTAGCTAGTTGTACTCATTTGTAACTTTGTCTCATACTTCTTTATCTTTTTTTTTTAAAACCGCATAATAGTATTCTTTGGAGTAAAAAAATCACAAAAATAATAAAGTTTAACATATATGAGACACTGATAAAGAGTACTCTCTTATATGGAGTTGAAACGTGGAGAATTACAGAAAAAAATAATACAAAAATAGAAGCAGTAGAAATGGACGTAATGGGAAGATCTCTGCGGATATCAAGAAAAGGCCGAATTATAAATGAAGAGATAAAGAAAAAGATGGGAATTGAAAGTACGATAATAGATAATATATATAATATGGTATGGCCATGTGCAATGAATGCCCTAAACAAGTTCTAGAATGGCAACCATCAAGTAGACGGAAAAGAGGTAGACCCAAGTTGGAATGGCAAAAATCAATAACAAAGTCAATGAGGCAACATAAACCGAGCCCAGAAGATTGTGAAGATCAGAAAGGATGGAGAGTAGGCGTAGGACAACGTCGGTAGATGTTCTAAAACGACATTATAAAATATATTTTATAAATAAATTAAAAACTTACTATTAATACTTTTTTTAACGAAAAGTACAATTGCCACGAACTAAAACAAAACTGTAAATCTGTTGATTATGATTCCCAAGTCCCCAGATTCGCAACTAGACACTCAGGCACACGATCACGAGAAAATAATATAATTACACGCTTATTATAAGTGTGGAAGAAGATTACCACATGAATAAATGGTTTTGAAATAGCCCTACATTGGGCGCCTTTTATTTTGACGGCAATAGATGGTTAGATACGTCTATTGTCATTATATCTTCTTGGATGGTTTATCCTCCGTCCAGTCAACTTAGCCATTGCCTCCTAGAGGATGCAGTGGACTACACTTAAGAGCTCCAATTACAGCGAAACGCGTATGTGGTTCTGGTTGAGTGTGCCAGTCTCTGACAAACTGTATACTGGCGTCGATTGCTGTGGTTAATATTGTCTTTCTTGTTGTTGTTTTCCTCCTGAGTGGTGTCCTGATCATACGCGTGTAGTGTCTGCGGCTAGAGGGCGTCTCGTGCTAGCGCGGCACGCTCTGGGCCTGGGCCGCACGCGTTCCCACGGCCTCTCGTGCCTCAGCCGGGCTCTGCGACTACGGCTACGACTACGGCTCCGCCGCCCTCGCTTTCCCTCCTGCCCCCGCACGCAGCACACGCCCCACACTGTCTGCAAGACCAGACCAGACCACAGTCGAACAACTCTTCTCTACTGTGTCTTCATACCAAGTGTAGGTACATAGACATGATAGGCAAGATGTGCTTACAAATTTTTGACTAGCAAAACAGTTCGGGAAGACTGTCTCCCTTTTTGAGGTACAGCCCTCTTTTGAAAATCCGTTTTACTTTCTTGTACTCCTTTGATATTCTAATTAATATATGCAATATATGGTTACATATTTTTGATTGACAAACAGTCGTGTAAAATAATATATGCTCCCTTTCAGCCGGGTTAGCGCTACGCAGCGCTAGACTAACAAAATAATTGAACAGTTCGCTAAAAGAAACAGCTAGTGAGAAATATTTCATCCTCATTTTTAAACTTTTCACAATAAAAGAGCTTAAAAACTTTCTATGGGACGATTCTGGGAAATATTATGGGATTGTCGTTTTGCGAAACTAATGGTATATTTTGGTAGTCAATTTTGAGTTTATGTTGCATAGAGAGAGGGCGCAAGGTCTGGCCAGAAGATAAAATCATCCCCAGCGTGTTCTTTTAATATCCAGGGCTTTACCTCACTCGGCCAACATAAGGGCTGGGTACACATCTGCGAATTTGGCCTTTTGTATAAATCTGACATTATAAGGGACCTCTGCAATGTTGTCAATATAAAAACGATCATATCTCTTTATTTCGGAGTTGCTCAGTGTTAAGCCCGAGAAATAAATGTCGTCAAAAACCCAATGCTAGGTAACGTAGAAAATTGAGCCTTGTGGAAGAACACGACCATCTTTATTTAATTTAAGTTCATAATTTTGTGTATGCAAAACTTTAAATAACTGCATTTTATATTTAAAAAAATGTTGAAATTTATGCTAAAACTTATAGGACATACATTAGCCCCTTGACTATGGACTTAAACAATTGATGGTCTGAAACAAATGTTTTGCTTGTTCAAAATTTTGTGCCAAATGACAAATATTCTCTTTCGACTGAAAAAAGTTACAATAAAACGTTCAGACAAATCGACATATATTCTTGGCTAGGTTGATAGTATTCTAATTTATCCTAGAATAAAGTATAAAGTACCATTTAATTTACAATTTAACCCTAATCATTTAAAATCGATTTCTAATTTTGGTGTTTTCTTCTATGAAATCCTTTTCTATTTAGCTGTCAATCACGGCTGTTCGTGCCAAGTGCATGGTTGATCAGTCCGCCCTGTGTTATCCTTGCCAGGGGCGCATTCAGCCTACTGCACCTGTCCAGGTCCACCACAAACTCGTGCCATGGACTTTGCGTGTCTGTAATACCCATGTAGGATAAAGTTATAGGATAACATGGTGTTATACTATAATAATAATAGGGTGATCGCCTATCAATAGAAAAAAAATCTAGTATAGGATATATCAGAGAAAGTCAAAAAAATGTTTATTATTATATTATCTGTATGCTTTTAGAAATATTTGTGCTCAGCTGAGTTGTTAAGTGATTCATTTTCGTATCAACCATGAAGTCCCAACTTTTGTAATACATTTATAATGTTCCCAAAGTATGTTTCGAGGAACCTAGAGGTTCCGTAGAAGCTCCATAAGGGTTCTGCGAATTTGAATATAATGTACTACAATCTTCTCTTTCTTTTCATAGTCAGGACAATTAATGTTTAT
Source organism: Harpalus rufipes (assembly GCA_951394225.1). Taxonomy (NCBI): domain Eukaryota; kingdom Metazoa; phylum Arthropoda; class Insecta; order Coleoptera; family Carabidae; genus Harpalus; species Harpalus rufipes. Next base: position 50,805,359 of record OX596281.1, on the reverse strand, counting down.
TGCATGTGAAGTTGGGCTAATTACTATAGAACTATTTATTGTCAAGAATATATAGTACATCCATTAATCTAATATTATATTTCACAATCCTTTTGACCTATTATCAGCGTCCATCTTCCACACTCATACAGACTCGTCATCTTCAGACTGGCCCTTTAGGACAAGTTCACCTAGGTGATATAAAGTACACATTGTCATTGCAATCACAACAATTGTTACAGGCGTGCATTACCATGTAATACGATAGACAGGAGGGGAATTGGTCTAAAGTCCGTCCCAGACCTATGAGAGCTTAGCTTACGCTCGCACGTAGGTTTTCAGGCCTTTCATGGAACTCAGCCTCCCATTTGGTGTTTCTCACACCTGGTGTTTCACTACCGTACCATAGCCACCAATACATGTCCCAGACATGTTGGGTCCCCCCAGACCCATTGCGAGAGCTTAGCTTACGACTATAAGTTTCTCCACTAGGTACGCTAGCCAGTACACGACTTTATGGACCCAGAGTTGTCCCAGACAACCCTAATAGGAAAATACTACGTATATTTGCGGCCACAAATAATACAACTATATATCTTACATATACCATGCGTATCAAATACACAAATAGTGCACAATATATCAATCAAGCTTTATGCATCAGGTGATCACACCTGAAAGCCATACCTGTACTGGAATTAGAATAACCATGAGCGTTAACCACTCACCTCGCAGCAAAATGCGTGCCTTGCAACAAGACTAAACAACTAAACTACCCATCCAAGGGTCGGGAGTGTCATTGCTTTTAGGAATATCAATTGTTTTGCCTGGCCTTCTAACCCAATGGCGTACCACCGAAAAGTGAATCTTACAGTAGTATTATAATTTTTATGATTTGGTAATTCTCATTATTTTCTTGAACAATGAAAACAGTCTCTCGAATTTCTCAGAATTCATCTAGAAACTGCAGTACTTCTACGTAGCGTTTTTCAAATTTTGTAAAGAATTCATCGCGCTAAAAATCAACGTATCCGCTTCTCTTGAAATATTAAGAGTTTTCAAAGATCTTTCGACTTGGTGGGAATTGGGGGTCAGGTGTTAGGTCGAACGAAATGAAATGTTGGGATTCCCCACGTAGTAGTAGTTTTTTGAAAGCAAGGAATTCAAAACGTATTGGTGTATCAGCAAATAAATATCGTGGATTCAGATATTGTTTTCAGAATATTACTCCTTGTACTGAATGGCTCAGATTATTTTGAGTTTATTTCGCATTCAGTACCGCCCAGGTCAGACAAGACAAAGATAGCAATTTATACTGAGTCTATCTGCAGTGAGCTAAGGCGAACTAACATGTTGATCAAAAATAATACAACCATTGGTAAATCTAGCGATTGATGTGTATGTAAATACATATGTATATAAAATTTTAGTAATTTTATTTATGGTGAGCAGTACATTGGTTATAATTTACGACGACAATTAATATCCTGATTAACGTGAGGATAAGATCTTAATCTTTTTATTTTATGCAGATCGTAAAGGACGCGCCATTATGAAACCTGATGATCTAATCTGTCGTCTTGAGAAGCAAAGACGCGCGATTAGATTTATTATCTGTTGCTGTTTGTTGTAAATCACTCACCGTCACTCAAGATCGTGTGGTCTGGTGTCTTGTAAACCAAGCACATTTATTTAAATACAACTTTTAGAACCCATAAATTATTCAACTTTATGTGCAACATTTTTCTTTCTAGTAATTAACAAAGATAATTTAATAGGAATTAATAATAATTTTTCCAAATTATTGTGGAAATTTCAAGGATATATTTATTTAACATAAAATGGAAATGGCGAGAGGTCATGTGTTGGCCACATTAGACTTTTTAAACAGTTTTGGTAGATCGTCTTTTTTTCGGGGTTCTATATGTATATATTTATCTTGTACTCGTATATGTATCTATAGGTGTACTACAGTAAAAAAATTGAAAGATGTCCGATCAAGGTCATCTGTATCATGAACGAATTAACAAATTGACATACATTTATCCCCCTCTTTTACAAAGACCTTAAGCGTGTGCGATAAGGATGGATATAACACGCTTGTCTTTCAAAAATTTATATTGTTTCGACTAAGTTAGGACATTCCATTTTAATACGATGCACGTTGTTGTTAATACTTTCGCTGTCACGTAAGTACGAATAACGTTATTTTGTCAGTATCACTGACACTGGCATTGTGTCATTATCTTATTTTTCACATATTTGGTTTTACATTTGCTAATAAACTTACCAGTTGACTTATTTTTGAATTTTGCATGCTTTTATTGTAACATATATTGTTATTATAATAAAATAACAGTAGTATCTTATATACCCTCATAAAAACTAAACAAACGACACTACTGAATTTGTCAGAATGGGCGGAGCAAAAATCTGAATTAATACAATTCATAGACGACCTTGATCGGACATCTTTAAAAAAATTTACTGTACATATGTGGCGTTGTGAGTAACGTTAGCAATTCAAGCATCTAATTGTATTTTTGCCGAGTGTGAATGTGGTGTCTGGTCGTTATAAATGAGGCAATCAGAGTTGAGTAGAGTATTGGTGAATGCCGTCGCGAACGCATGCAAAGCCTCGAGGTTTCACGTCCGTCACGTTGTAGCTTATGGTACAGGAAAAAAGGTATAAGGTGATGACACTCTAGCCATACACATAAAATAAGCATTTCCACGAGGTGTCTGTACAATTGAGATTTAAACATTAATTACCTTCCCTCACCTTTAGGTAAGGAAAGTATTGTCTAGTCAAAAAAGTCAATGATGAGTTTTCAGTGAATATGTATGTTTTAGAGTCTATACATATAGTATGATTTACCATTTTACGATGTCTGTATGTATGTATGTATATACAGTGTGTTAATTAAAAACCTGGCCATAGGCGTTTAACATGGGAAATCAGTTTTTCCTTGCGCAAGTTCCCAAATTATTTTAGACAAAAATACTTCAAATAAATGTTGTAGAGAATTAAATTCTGCATCCAGATTAGTAATAAGATTTTATTTTCGATGTTTCATAACCGAGAAAATCAATTTCAAAGTTTATCGAAAATTGCTGATTTATAGCGATAGCCATGGAAGTCAAACAAAATTACAAACAATTGTATGACATCTTAACTGTCAAAGAAAGTTTGTGTTTTGTGATTTTCGTTCAGTAACATATTTTTTTGGAAGTATGGAACAGTTTTCTCATGAAGAAAAGCTTCAGATTATAAAATGGTGTTACTGTGGACAAAGCTATAGAAAAATACGTGATTTAATAAGTGTAATGTGGTCACATCGACAAATTCCAAGTAAAACCACAATAGAATCTTATTACAAAAACTTAAAGCTGTAATTTCCAATGAATGTAGAAAAATAAATGCCAGACAGCTGCATAATGTTCGACATGGCTTTTATAATAGACTTGGGTATTGCTTAGCGCAAAATGGAAGGTTATTTGAACATTTAATATAAAATTATATTCATTCTAGTTTTCTGTTTTTCTTTTTAAATAAATACATTATTCTTGTTTTCATTTTTATTTTATTTTGTATATGTTGACAGCTATGTATTCTAAAAAAGTTAAATTCTAATTCATTGTGTCAATGTCATACAATTGTTCGTAATTTTGTTTGAGTTTCATGGCTATCGCTATAAATCAGCAATTTTCGAAAAACTTTGAAATTGATTTTCTCGGTTATGAAACGTCGAAAATAAAATCTTATAACTAATCTGGATGCAGAATTTAATTCTCTACAACATTTATTTGAAGTATTTTTGCCTAAAATAATTTGGGAACTTTTGCGCAAGGAAAAACTGATTTCCCATGTTAAACGCCTATGGCCAGGTTTTTAATTAACACACTGTATATATATATATATATATATATATATATATATATATATATATATATATATATATATATATATATATATATATATGTGTGTGTGTGTGTGTGTGACAAAAGTTCCGGATTCCATATCTTCAATACCACGATTCCAAAAATTATAACTTTTTCGTATTCCTCAAGTTTACATCCAGAAGAACAAGTGATTAGATTTTGGTTATAATTGGTAAACCGGAAGTAGCCACATTTGAAGATTAAACAGTTAAATTTGATATATTGACATTTATCGTTATTATAACTTAAAGAATATATTATTCTCTATATGATTTGATTACATTTTATACTTCATATTCAATAGATACAGAGTTAAATTTTATAAATCAGCCAGCTATGCTAAACATGGAAACTACTAATATATTCATATAATTCAAATTGACAGATGTCAGTATAAATAAAAAGTAAATTAATGTGGCAGAGATGTTGAAGTAGATGTTGGGGAAGACACGGAAAGATAGGTAAAGAAATAACTCTAAAGTTACAAGTTTCTAGAAAGATACAAGCGAGATGATTACATTGATTTGAAAATGTCAAGAATATATTGGATGAATGCTTAGTAATAGAAGGTAGAAACAGAGGAAGACCAAAGATAAGATGGAAGGACTGTATTGCGGAAGACTTGAGAGAAAAGGAACTGAATGAGAACGACACGAAAACAGAAATGAGTGGAAGAGAAAATAAAAAATAGCGACCCCTAACGACTGGGGCAAGCTAAAGAGAAGAAACAATTTTACTGGAAATTTAGAATATTTTGCAAGAAAATTTATGTATGTAATTTATACATAATACACAGGAGTGTTACAGTACGTTGCGTTATTGCGAAAATTATTACTGCCCTGGGCTATAGTATGTTTTTGTGTGGCTAATATGTGTGAAAGTTTAGTGAATATATTAAATGGATTTAAATATAAAAAATACTGTGAAATTAAATATAAAAAATACTGTGTTACGAATAGTCTGTTTTGTATGACTCTGACTGACGTGAGTGACATGTTTTAAGTGTCAAAGTTTAAATTATATTAAATGGAAATCATGAAAATATGAAATACAAATCTGACGTATATTTGTATCAACAGAGCATGATCATACTTCTAAGGAAAATGTATCGTAAAAGTTCTGTATAAAATAGCTTAGAAAAATCACGCGTTACGATACGTCACAATACGGCACGGTATGTTACGTTACGGCTTAACGCTGTATAAATCCACCATAACCCAAGTGGATCGCAAACTATAGTTGCAATACAAATGCTATTCTTTGTGAAGTGTTAATTTATCTGTTTGTCAGTGTCTTGTAGCGTTGAGTATCAATATGTTGCGTGGTATTGCGCGAGACCTCCATCCATTTTGTTTCGAAATCCCCCGTGTTATATTGACAAATCGCGGTAGTTTGTTCCCCATGGCGTACACGTTACATCACGTTATAAATTCACTGAGAAATACGAGTATAATACTGCTGCACTTCATCCAAGATTTATTTTACTACCACAACATTTTTCCCTAAATTTGATCTATTACTCACTTGCCATCATACAATTTATCTGATTGCCTTACCATTATCTCCAACAAATTCTCGAGAACTATGGTAAAAATGTACTCGGTAAAATAAAACTGAGTGCAAGATATACCGCCACAATTGGACATAAGGACATTCACATACAATGTATTCCAAAGTTTCCTCATCCATCGAGAAGTCAACATATATTGTTTTCAGCTATACCAATCGCATATAGATGGTACTTCAGAGGACAATGATTAGTAAAGATATCTGTTGCAATTTTAAAGTTCTTTTTGCTGAGAGCTAATAGCTCTTTCGCGCTTGTCGAAGAGAGTGCGGGCCCATAAGAAGGTATTCAAAAATCTGATGTGGCCAACACAATACCTCCCGTTTAATTTAATTTTTATTCATGTAAATACTTAAATTAAATTTAAAAACCGGGTTCGATCCCGTCCGACGCCAAATATTTTGAATTTTAAATAGCACAAAAATGACCCCTGTGGTGCACTCTCCACGCCAGCAATAAGTGCTCGTGAGCTGACACCTGGTAAACGCCCGCACGGTACAAATATGTCATCATTATTACCGACATCTGTGTACAAAGCAGATTGGCTCACCCAGGAATGAGTAATATGCCATGATGATTTCCTACGTATTTACTTATGCTGGACTCTGTATTAAGTTCCTTTCCATATAATTATTGTTCCATTTACCATTACATAAAATATATATTTTGAGCTTCCAGTAAAGTGCCATTTCTGGCTATCTGATTTATTACAAAATCTTATGGCATCTTTCCATATAAGAGTAAGGTAGAAATACAAGGTTTCAAAATTTTCTGAACGATAGACATCATCGTGAAAATGTTAAAATTGGATTCTAGGAACCTAAAACGTGGTGATTTACCAAAATCTCGATACGCGATTTTTAGCACGATCCCTATACCTCCCTTACCAAGAGTAGCGGGAGGTAAAAATAGAATTTAATGTCTCCAAATATATCAAATTCAGTTTTTATTTCTTTATAGAAATTATATTTGTTATGATGCCAACTAAAATCAATCAAATAATAATAACTAATATTAATGGTTGATCTCTTCATCAGTAAATGTTCAGATGGGTCGATTCAGGTTGGTTAAACAATTTAAAATGCATTAGCAGAATAAAATGATGATACGTTAGTTAAACTGCACTTAAATACCAAGTTTTTATCGTGAGAATATGCTACAAAAAATTAACATTCCCAATCCAATAAAAGCCAGTTATTTACCAAGAATTTTATAAAGGTCTATATGGGTCATACAAAAAGCAGACACATTTATTTTGGACAATTATAGTTAAATTGGAACTGAGAAACTCTTAGCAAAAACAACCTTAGTCTAGTTTTACCTTCCGTGACCTTTAGGTACGGAAGGTATTGTCTTTCGTCAAAAAATTCGATAGTGAGTATAAGTGAACAACCACGTTAGGATGTGTGTCCAACCCTACAATTCTAAAAAATATAATTCTTATTCCTCTGTTTTACATCCTTATGAAGAGCTGATTAGCTTTTGGTTATACCTACCAGCTATGCTAACCATGGAAATTGCTAATATATTCATATCCTTCAAATTGATGGATACCAGTGTCAATGAAAAGAAAATGATTCTGACGGAGATGAGGATGTTGAAATAGATGTTGGGAAAGACACAGAAAGATAGGATAACGTGTATGACAGAATAAAGGAAATGGCTCGAGTGAGAGAAATTTCTAAAAAAAATACAACAGAGACAATTACTCGTACATTAGTTTGAACATGTCATGGGGAGAGATGAAGAATATATTGGAAGAAGAATGAACAGCTTAGTAATAGATGGAAGGACTGTATTGTGGAGGACTTGTCAGAAAAGGAACTGAATGTGGACGATAGGCAAAATAGAAACGAGTGGAAGAAGAAAATCAAGAATAGCAATCCCTAACGAATGGGAAAAGTTATAGAGAAAGAAAAAGATATCAGTGTCAAGTGCTATTTCCATAGTTTGTTTATGAAATTTTATTGGAAATATAGAATCTTTTTCAAAAAAAAATATGTATAGATTTTGTACATAATACACAGGATTGACAGAAGTTGCCACATCAGATTTTTGGAATTTGAGATAATGAAACAAGCATCTTTCTAGCTTCCTTACTTAATTATATAATAATTAGGACATTAGACATTTCTATAGGATGTTTTTGTAAAAACACTCAAACTTTAAAATGTAATAACTTGTGACTAAAATACTTTTTGCGAGAAATAGTTTTACTTAACTGTTTGTAAGTCATAGTTACAATATTTGGACTATGTTTTTGCCAAGATTTCTTCATTTATTTGGATCTAATTTAGTTCTACATACTTCACAAATTTATCGGACTATATATGAAGATGATCTTGTTGGAAAAAACTCTCTCTATCGTTCTCTCTTTCTCTGTCTTCTCTCGTGTGATTCGGGTCAGTAAGTTGGGTCCGTGGGAGGTAGCTCGAGGCGGGATTTGAACCGTGGACCGCGAGACACTGTTGTAACCGCTGCGAAATTGTCTTAATGATCATGTTTCACTTCTAATACGCCACAATACACAATTATCAGGGATGTACAAACTTTCACACTTAAGGCCACAATGTAAACTGCTAAACGATCACTGGGATATTATCCTAGTTTATGTAGCATGCAAATCAGTAATCATTGGGAATTGTAAATGTTAATATACAGGAAAATTGCATAGGAAGATGAATACAAATATTACACTTTAATATGACATTATCTTATCACTTATAAATAGAGAATGCAATTTCAAATCTTGTTTTCATGTTATTTTAAATGCATATCTAATAGAATTTTCAAATAATATACGATGGTGATTAATGTTTCTCAGAGAACAGTTCATTACTTACTTACTTAAGTTATACTTACAAGTACTCGTATTAATGAATATTTTATTCACAATAACAATTATGTGTTAACAATTACTCGAAAGTTCAGTCAAACAGCATTTATTCTATACCATCGTTTCGGTCTACCTTGCACCTTCTTCAAGGTCTACAACAATTATACAACAAAAATGTAATACATGGATATTATCACACTTACAGTAAGATGTTACAGATTGTTACAATTCGTGTACACAAAATACATTCGTACAAAACATTCTGTTAATTAATTAAACATCGTACAAAAAATTCAAAGAGCATACACACATCCATTTGCTCTAAAAAAAGGACAATCGAATATTACGGAAAATAGGCGGAAATATCCTGTGTAAGGATTCGGATGACATCATTGATATGGACTCCTATTAGTCGTTTGTACACCAATAATAATATAGTAAGTTCTCCAACTTGCAATTTAAATAAAATGTAAGGAAATTAATGAAACTCAGTTTTTCCAATACACCAAAATATACGCTGTTAAGTCCTTGAATATCAGTTTGGACTAATTCTGCTTTTCCTCCAATATCTTAAAATTATCCAGATCAAAAGTGTGCACCGAAACGTTCGTATAGTAAGAATAAATGCTGTTTAACTGGACTTTCGAGTAATTGTTAACACATAGTTATTAAAAATACATTTTCAACTCGGTTAATGCAATTTCAATATACGCTGTTTCGTTATACGAGTAATTGATTAAAAAATAATTACAAATTAATATTTGTTATTGTGTAAAGATAATTTTCCAAGTTGTCTTCAGTCATCACCATTGCAACATTCGACAATCTATTCGTTGACGAGGGTCGAAACAAGTGGTTGAAGTCCGTGGGCGACTGTCAAATGTTACGGTTTCAATTTATTAGAGATCAGTGGGCTATGCGTGTAAGCATGCCAGCAATGCGATCCAAAAGACCACGTGCTCTGGAGAAGTCGAAGGGGATTTATTTTATCTTATGACTATTTACAAGTTATTTGGATTTTATAATATTTATTGTAATGTCGTTGTGATACAAGCATACAGCTTGTAAGATGTTGAGCATGTTCTCTTGATGATATTCGTAATAAATAGATTACCAGGGGAGGTCAGTATTATCATATGAGTTATGGTATTTTATAAAATTTTAACAAATACCTAACCGCTAATCTGGTCTTTAATTTAATACATAGTTTCCCCAAAATCTGTTCTTTTCTACCATGCAATTTGTTTGCTAAATAAAGATTTTTTCCCATTAGGGACATCAAAGTAGGCTTGCTAATGATCACAATAAAACCACTGTCTCCCCTCTGTTATTATCCACCACGTCGCATAGTTGGCGCCACTGTCGCCTCCAAACCCGAAATTAGAACAGTTGCGCCGTACCCAAAACATTTTTATACATTTTAGAAAATTACAACTTGAAGTTTTACTCTCCGCCTTAAGTATAGGTGTCAGTGTTTCTCTCAGATAGTCCCTCTCCCGAGAGAGAAGAGTCCTTTTCTTCTTAATAAAAATATTCTGAAAGATCGGGCGATAGTGAATTTGAATGCTAATGCGATAATGTTCTAAGAAAGGACGCGCCGCGAGGAAGATTTTTTCGGGTTTTCTTCACGTGATGTGAATAGTTATGTGGTAGCGATTTGTCTTCTGAAGTAGTTGAAATTTGAATATATTTGAATATGATGAACTGGCAACAGATGTTTGAATATTTTTTACCTGACTCGGTTTCTTATGCGACTTTTAACAATACAAAAGAAGAAAAAACTTCTTTACGCATCTAGCACAGATGTCAAATATGAATTCCATTTACAGTAGGTACCGTCTAAAAATAAGGGCGCCCCAGGTAATTAGCAACGCAATAACGAACAACTAAAAAATATATATTTATAATAATGACTATGTTTATTTTAACAAAATAAAACATTGTTATAAACTTTTAACCGAGAAAATTACTTAGGGGCGATATTTTTTCATCCTGTTAAGTTGTTGAATTAATTTAGGCCTTAACTGTAAGTTTATTTGTTCCAACGGAAGTATAATCATGGAAAGACCATTTAACTTTTGCTGTGACAATTTTCTAATAGATTTCACATCTAAAGACACTTTTCTATACATAAATATACTAGAACCTAGAACGTATGGAATATCTATTTGTACAAAAGAGAACTCAAGTATAAGATCTTAAACTGGTTAGTTGTCAACAGCTGATTAGCATTAGTTGCATTGGTTTTAATAATTTTAGGTAAGGGTAAACAAATTCGATGATGTTAAGTGAATAAGCACGTTTTAGGTTCCTTAGAATACGATTTTACAATTTTTACGATAATGTATGTATGTTTGTGTATGTATGTGTTATATGACGATTTTCCCATAGACAATAACACCAACACTACATTTCTATAAATAATTCTTTCGTATTTCTCTACTTTACATCCATATGAATAGCTGGTTAGATTTTGGTTATAATTGGTTAACCGAAAGTACCTTCTTAACAATTTTTCTTGAAAAACCGAAGTTAAAGAAATATCATCACGACATATTAGCCATTGCTGGGTGTGCCAATCACAGAGATTTCGGTAATAAAGATGGCATATTTGTACCGTGCGATCGTTTACCAAAATATTCGCTGTTAAGTCCTTACTTATCAATTGTTTAGTTTATTGTGTACTCTCGAATTGAATACAGCTCAAATTCGCAGAATAAATGTAGGAATTTGTAACTATGTGTGGTCTCAATTCCATTTAACCCTATATCTCGTACTAGGGTTCACACCATGTTTTACCCGTCGCGGTCGTAATTGGTGGTTTGGGGCTGAATGGGGCGTCGCCCTAGGCCCCAAACAGGCCGCCGGCGCCACTATACAATACTCCTCTGGCGGCGGCATCTTCGCGTCTTTTCGGAGAAAGTTCAACCTAATTAATTAATCGTAATTTGCAGGTGTCGGGACCGGCGACCTTTAAAATAGTCGCCACTTATTTTTGAGTTTACAAAATTAGTAGGAACAGACGTTGAATAAATCTGAATTAGTCTAGTAAGAATTGTATTATTTATTAAAAGGTGAATGTTTTATTTTGATTAGCATTTTAAATCTCTTTTTAACCTTTTCCAAAATGTTGTGGCCGGCGACTTCCTTCTAATGTCTTTCAAACTGCAGTTGAACGCCACCGTATAATTTTCGTTGTTCGACAAATCCCATGTAATCGAAACCCATTTAAGAGGTTTGGATCAAATTAAAAGGCAATTGTGACTCGCCGCTAACTGTAGAATGATTCTGAGTCATTGCTCTGATTATACCTATCTCTGCCACATTTACATTTGATGCCAGGAAAATATTGTTTTAAGTGTTTGCCTCAGAGGGTTTCATTACGTAAATAGTTCGTTAAACTCTCCAAATCGCTACGGATTTATCAAAAATAATGACACTACCAATTAGATGCTTTTTATAGTGTAAAAGGTAACAAAAACACAAACGTCAATTATTTTGAAGACCAAAAAAATATTAACCGCAGCATTTATAGCATTTTATCCTCCTTACAATGATTTTACTGAATTTTTAATTTGAAAAATAGTCATGGTGTATGGCAAAATAATGACAGGTGTCTTTACGGTTATTGTCCTCTGAAATACCGTCTATATAAGATTGGTATTGACAACTGACAAGCTGCGACATGACATCTGGTGGGAAAAATATGAACTTTCCGATTTGGTACTATATTGTGACTGTATGCTTGAGTTACATGTGGTTTGATCATTTGATGTGAATAAAAATGGGAAAAAGTCGTACAAATTGTTGTATATTCTGACGTCACTCTCAAGATCTGGTCGAGACACAGGCATTGCGTCTTATAATTTTCCGAAACATGGCCAAAATAAAGTTAAAATTACGACAAGAGCAGGTGTTAAAATGGACATGGATCGACGAAAAGCATGGGAATATGCAATTCGTAGTGCAAAACAAATAACAAAACATATGAAAGTTTGTTCTCGTCATTTTAAATCGGATAATTACATATTTCGTGGTCTTTATCTAGCTTTACACGTGCATTCTGCACTAATAATTTTTAAATTTTCTCTAAATGTATTTTGATGTCATGTGGTTTTGCAGAAATTGCACTGGTTCGCAAACAAAGTGCAAATATTACCCACATTATACCGTCATTTTTTAATACTCCACATAATATTATGTGGTTAGCGTTTATAATTCGCTCACCTGCGATCATCAATTTCGATTGATTAAATACATATAAAATTATAAATACATTTTAACATATCTTCTATAATACATTTAGAAGTAGCTGTTGCTACCAGAAATCTAAAATGTTCTGTGGTACCAAACCCCATTTTAAGTGAAAAAAATTGCTTTTGTTGTTTGTTTTCATATGTCACAACACTGCGAGTACCAATTCAGAAGCAGCTGATCGGCCCGATGGTGCTGCCGCCATCGGACATGTCAGTTCTCAATAGCTGAAAACAGTATATGTTTTAAATTTAATATCTCGAGAACGAAAATATATCTACTGTGGTTTGAACATTTGGAATCAACGCGTTGAAATGTATCTAAGTACGTAAAAAATGGAATTTCAAATATATGGGGATAATGATTGTATATATTGGGACTCAAATGAGAAAGCCGTATGGAGATATTATAGAAGTTATGTTTTGTAAAGTTTGGCGACCACTGTAATAATCCCGCGATTCCTAGTTGGCCTGAGGCCCGGTCCGCCCTAAGCCTTGTAAGTATAGACTTGAACATCGGACAATGTGGGAACCTACGGTTCACTAAGCTTTCCACTTCACCACCCCTTACAGAAAGGGTGGTGCAATGTCTACTACCAACATAGCCGGATTTACCATTAAGCGAAATATTTACACGTGTAAAAAACGCGTCATATTAGTAGTCTATCGATATACGAAAAAAAAAGCATAGATCACTAGATGTAGGCAAAACTGTAAAGTTTATCGTTTTTACCTCTCGCTAAGAGAAGTATTGGATTCACTCTAATTGCATATCGTTTTAAGGTCCCTAGTATCCAATTTTAACATTTTTACAATGATGTATGTGTGTGTGAGGATGTGTCTGTGTGTAGATGTTGGAAGAACGATTCCTCAAAAAGACTTGTTTAACTACATATTCCTCAATCTGAAATTAATGGGGAAAGCTGACAATTGGACAACGGGAAGTAGTAGTTTCCAAAAAATAAAGAAGAGTAACTATGACATTATTAATTATATATCAACGAAAAAAAATCTATAATAGATTATATGTACATGACTGATTCAATTTGATTACACGTCTACATCCTCCACTGTCTGTTTCTCTATGAGTTCTAGGTTTAAAGGTGATAATATTTCCTGTGTTCTTGTCATAAAAAATCTGCTGGGTGTTATTTGTGACACAATGACACGGAATCACGAATTTGCGTCCCTAATTCTATATGTCTTCGACACACCCCGCATTGTCTGTGTTTGGTGGTTCCTCGAATCACACAATACATCACACGAGCACGCCGGATCAACATCTTCGCGTTCCCACCCACACTGCACGCGCTGTGGTATTAAAAAATGCCCGAGAGGAAAATACAAGAGCACCAAAAATGGTTAAAATTGTTTCTCGTATAACATAATAGCAGAAATATCCATATTTTTCCAGAATTTTTTCGTCCACCTGTTTCCACATTCTTGGCATAGTCTGCCAATTGCCTCCCGAGGCAATGGTATTACACCCTCTATGTTGTGGTTGTAGCATCTGTGTGGATTAGAGCGATTTCGAAGAGCATCAAAGACTAATATTTCATAATAAATCGGCGTTCTACTAAGCTGTCAATCAAGCAGTAATCGTACCAAGCTACCATGCAATTTGGTCTAATTGAGCGAATTATCCAACACCCCTAGGACATAGAAAATTGTTTCGGGAATTGTGGGTTTTCATGGACAAGATTCTAAAAAGTTCTTGCACCTATAAATTCTTCAAAACGCATCACCTTTCTTCGCATAACGTCTTGAAATTTGCTGATGGTTATGTGTAGGTGCGTTGATCATTACATATCATTCGATCACCTGTCTTGTTGTTGGGTTCTGATCGTCGAAGCGGAAAGCTGTCTAAAAGTTATTCATCGCTAATGTATGGTTATTTTTAAAATGATCTATTAACTCATAGATTTTGCTTCTTTTCTTACCAACCTCTTAATCTTGAAAACAAAAATGTCCCTTCTAACGCTATCGCAGTTTTTTCCCTATCAGCCCCTTTTTGAGAATCCCCTTCCCCAAATGGTCAAAACCGCATCTAGTGCGTTACCGAATGTAGAGAATCCATCACTCTATGACAGCCAAAACATCCTCGCATCGCAAAGCTTCGCGTGCACGGCCAACTCTGATTGCAGTTAATTGTTTAATCGCTACGATTCTCTCTCTGTGGATTCAAACCCAGGTACCGTGTGTAATTGTTCCCAGCCAATTATTCGCGCTGTAATGGGGAGGATTGCTCCTAAATGCGGCCCTGTCAATCGTGATAGATCGGGAATACCGAGAAGGCGAGAAACAACGTTTTTTGTTCATTGGGGTTTATATGGATGGATGCTTAATTATGATATATTTCTCAAGAGGAATTAAACACGATTAAATTGTTTTGGGGTTATTTTTTAATAACCTAAGATACTCATGTACCACCAAAAAACTGTTAATGATAAAAAAATCTGCTGTGGCCAGCACAATACATCTCGCCATTTTCATTTTATGTTGCATAGGGCGCGAGCAGTTATATAACTTTGTTTGCTTTGGTATGCAGATATGGGGGCCCGTGTCAAAAGAAGCTAGTAATAAAGTACATAGCTGTCAAGTATCATAAATTTTCATTCAAAACATTATGATTTTCCAAATCCATGTGGCCAACAAAGTCACATGTTTGCTCGCGCCCTAGAAGTAGCGAATTTAACATTTCTTGTACACACAAATAATTGAAATTGTATATCTTCTTTCGTTCTATGAGTAATTTTGTTCTCTTCTTCTAATATGTTAAAAATTCTTCAAATTCATTGACGGTATTAATGGTATTTCGTAAGGACATATGTAATATTAACATACCTATAATTTAAATACATATTTAATTAATAATACAATAAGATATATTAAATGTACTCGTACCTCCCAGAAAAATCTGATTTTTGACACTGATATTTTGCATTTATCTGTCAATTACAAACATTTAAATATCTCAACTGATTTTTGGGCAACGAGATTTAATACAACAGATTATTCTATAATATTATATTTTTCTACAAACCTATACGAGATATAATAAAAATATTAAATGTGTCAGATAGAGAATTTAATGTTCTTTAATATTAAATAATTAAATTTTCAAAAAATAATATTTAGAAAATTTTTTCAAGAATCTGTTACTTCCGGTTGTACAATTGTTACCAAAACCATTTCAGATCTTCCCATGAATGTCCGATTGGGAAATACGTAGTTAAACAAATATAAAGTCTTATAGTTTTTGAGCAATCGTTCATTAGTATGTAATTTCTAATTTAAAGTCCTCTTATCCTTGCATCGGAAATAAATCTTTCTTTCATTCTTTCTGTGAATTAATTAAAACTCGTATAAGATCTATTACAGCGGTTCTTCTTCTTTCACACGTCACTGGAATTAATCTACCACTCGACACATTTTTAATAACCATCATAAATTAAAACCATTGTTCAGGAGAAACCAAAACGGTTTGAATAACCACTGGTTAATTATTTTCCTAATAAAAATATTCAAAACGTCAAAATGCTAACCGAAGAGGCCGAAAAGGGAAAGACAACGTCAAATGCAAAGAAAATAGACACAGATTAGATTTTTTGGTTTCTTTGAATTCACCGAACAGACATAGCTTGATATACATTTTCATATTTATATAATTAATTCTTTTTTTGGATCAAAAGTATTCTAAGAATTCCTTCAGAATTAATTTGATTTTATGATATTTTTTTCTGTTAATATCCGTAAATATGATTTAAAACATCAAGATGCTCTTTCACTATTGCCCTTTGACCTAAACTCAGTTATTCAGGGCATATCAGTTGTTGGAAGATGTATCGCACTATTTTTCAATTCAATCGTGACTTGGTGTACGGAAATATAAATATTTCAATCGTTTAATGGTCCAGTTGATCATGATATGTTTACAATAAAGACATTAAATATTATCTAGATTTGTTCTAGAAATACATTTTTAAAAACATTTTTATAGTAAAGATTATACGAATTCATAAATATAATAACAAAACATTAATTTCATCTTCAATTTTAGTAAATCGGAAAAAATGTTTGCCAAGCGACTATAAAAGGAAATGACTAGCGAAGCGAGTAGACAGTAAAACAGTTGCTAAATATTGTTCGGTCTTCTGTTTTATTGAATATGTTTTTTTTTTTTTTAATTCGTGTTCACTATAGATCAAGGATTAATAATCATATATGTATTTGTTGTTTCAATTCTAAGTATTTAGAGTAGAAAAATAATTCAACAAAATGGAAAATTATTATTTCTAAGTATTAATTAAGTTAGGGAGGTATAGGGATCGTGCTAAAAATCACATATCGAGGTTCTGGTAGATGATCACGTTTTAAGGTTCCTAGAATCATATTTTAACACGATGATGTCTCTGTGTGTGTGCGTGTGTGTGTGTGTGTGTGTGTGTGTGTTTGTGTGTGTGTGTGTAGATCTAACTCAAACACTATCGTTCAAAAAAAATTGAAACCTTGTATTTCTACTTTATTCTAATATGGAAAAAAAAACATTAGATTTTCATGTAAATTAAATAACCGGAAATGGCACTTTACTGTAAGCTCAAAATAGTTTTTCTTATAAAATACCTTTAAATGATATTTTTTCGAGATTTATGTTACATAAAAATTAAAGATTATTAAAATTTCTACAGGATTGCATTAATACTTTTTCTATATACTATATAGTTACACATTTTAGATCTCAAATGCATGTATCTGACAAATATATGTCACTGTCAACAAATTAAGCATTTCAAATAATAATAGTAACGTTTTAAAAAGAAAATAGTAAATAGAACAATAATTATATGGAAAGGAACTTAATACAGTTACTAGCATAAGTAATATATATAGGAATATAATAAATAAATATATCGTCACGGCAAATTACCCATTGCTGGGTGTGCCAATCTGCTTTGTACACCGAGCGTGCGTTTACAAGGCGTCACCTCACAGCCACTTATTGCTGGCGTGGAGAGTGAATTTCAGGGGTAATTTTTATGCCATTTAAAATTGGAAATATTTGGGGCCGGTCGGGATTGAACCCGGTTCGCCAGATTCGCGACCAGACTCTCCAGCACGCGGCCATAAGACCCTATAACTTTGTTTATAGAGTAATTTACTCGAAAATTCAGTCAAATAGCATTTATTCTTACTCTACCAATGTTTCAGTGGATCCTTGCACCTTCTTCTGCGTAGTAAGATCTTACAGATTGTTACAATTCATGTACACAAAATATATTCGTACAAAACGTTCAATTATTTTACAAGATACAAAAAAATTGCTTTATTATGATGTATATCTCAAAGACTTAATACTTAAAGTATTTTCAGTCTTTTAGAAAATTTGTTAAATTTGTTTGTAAAAAACTATGTTTTATGTAATATGTTAGTATTTTAACACAACAACAAGAACGCTAATGTAATTCTTAAACGGCTTCCTTTCTTGAAAATTTCTCCAATTTCGCAAACAATATCTGAACGTTTTTAATTAATTTCACGCAAGATATTAGATGCTTCACAGCCATTAATCAAAACATGTCAATTCTTGTGATTGATTATCCGTAAATAATTATAATCTTGTAATTAACTGATTTATTAATCAACATTTAAGTTTAAAAAGCCTCTTTACTAATGTTCCATCACCTAACAAAATCGTTGTATTCCTGCTGGTGTTAGTTAATAAAGCGTCCGCTAGGTGTCTCCAACGATCGGGTAAAGAGTTATCCAACCGTCCAGCTCGGTGTTGAGGATGGTGGCTAAGTTAAATTGAAATCTGGGCGGTACTTAAGAGAAATGTTGAATAATTTGATTCCATGTATGCAAGTACGTTATCCCCTCTTCAGTGAAGTAAGCCATGCCCCCCGATCGTCCTTTGTCGGCGAGGTGACAATGAATAGTTGACAGTGACATGCAGTGCTGTATTTTAGTTTATTTTATGATGGTCGGATTTTGTTTTGACAGTTGAAGCAGTAATTTTGTTTTATTTTATTGTTGTATATTGTTAATGGATATTGCTAGTTGTAATGGTAAATTTGTTTTACTGTCGCATAAATGTTAACAGAAAATTTGTTGTGGTTTAGAGCTAATTGTCTAGAGAAAACACATTTTTCTGATTGTTTTACGCATACTACGATTTGTATGTTGTAAAATAAAGCGAAGGTGCTTTGTCCTAAGTCTTTATTGCTTCATTAATATTGCAATCATCGGCACAATAGAAAATAGAGACAATCATAGAAGCTAAAATCCTTGGAAAGAATATTGGCAGATATAAATTTAAAATACATTTATTTGCAATCTATTTTCAAATATTCTAGAATCCAAATTCATACATTTAAATTTTTACTTAGTTTTATCAACTAACTGTATGTAGACTCAATTATGGGTGTGGTGTGTGGAATACCACGGGTATCCTTTGGATGGGTTACTGCCTAGATTTGTAAACAATATTTATTTTATGCTTGTTTTGGTAACAATGGTATTCAAAAAATAGTGTAAAATTCATGCAACAATAATTATAGAACATTTACAAGTAATAATACTTAACTATTATTTTCGGTGCAGTGGTAACTGATCTTTTTTTTTTCTTGAAAAAACTCAGTTAAATATCATTTATTGACAATTAACGTTATTATAACTTAAAGAATAAATTATTATCTATACGATTTGATTGCGTTTTATACTTCATATTTAATAGATATAGAGTTAAAGAATTATAAAAATATTAAAATTCATAAATCAGCCAGCTATGCTAACCATGGAAACTGCTAATATATTCAGATAATTCGAATTGACAGATGTCAGTATCAATGAAAAGTAAATTAATGTGGCAGAAATGAGGAATGAAAGAATAAAGGAAATAACTCTAGTGTAAGTAGTTTATAGAAAGATACAAGAGAGACGATTACATTGGTTTCAACATGTCATGAGGTGAGATGAAGAATATATTGGAGGAAGAATGAATAGCTTAAGGTAGACGAAACAGAGGAAGACCAAAGATAAGATGGAAGGATTTGAGAGAAAAGGAACTGAATGAGAACACGCAAAACAGAAATAAATGGAAGAAGAAAATAAAAAATAGCGACCCCTAACGAATAGGTAAAGCTAAAGAAGAAGATGTCAGTGTCAAGTGCAATTTGCATAGAAAATAAATAAACATAATTCATAGTAGCATATACTAATCGGTCCATGCAAAATTATCCGAAATTTTAACGGTCCGCGATGAGAAAAATGTTGAGAAACACTAATTTAAACCAAGGCTTAAACGGGAAGTCTGCAGTTAACTTAAACCCTACATGTCTTCGGCTTAACAAAAGTAATTTTTCGATCCCTTATAGACAATTATCCTGAGGTTCAATAAAGAAGAAATTTCTGGTCTAAAAAGTAATCAGAAACATCTCTTTTCTTGGCGTTCGCGAAAAAAATATAGTAATATGTATTATACAAAAATAATTCACATGAAATATAGCTACTCAGATAATTTGAAACGTCAAAACAACGATGTATTTTGTACCATTAAATTATTATTGAAATAAAAAAAAACAACTGTTTAAGTTTGACAACGAATGGACATAATTTATTATTCATATTCACATAGTACTTATAGGATTATAAATACATACAAACTATATACAATATGTTACACAGAGAATACGACAGAATATTTTTATTAACAAAAATTCTTTAGTCAATTTGAGATCAACCCTGATTCTCTTCTCAGTCTTACAGAAAGAGGTATTGATTCTTTGGTAGAAATCACCTACTCTATACATAAATAATATTTACAATATATACATTTTCCATCAATGCGTTTATCTCCTCATGATGTCTTCTATCGAGAACCCCATCTTCTTTTTCGGTTTCTCTTCTTCCGCTTTTCTCGTACTCAAATCCAGCAATGTTGAATCAGGTGTGCTTGTCGTCAATAAAGTACTGACTTCACAGTGTTGTATTTCTGTTGGTTTTACATCGGGGTAGCTTGGGTAGAAAGGAGGGCAGCTCATGCTTTCTAACGGTCGATCAGTATGCGTGAGCAAGTGTGTTTTGAGATTTGAGCGCTGGTTGAATGAGCGTGCGCAAACTGGGCATTTGTGGGGGGATTCTTCCATGTGTAGGATTTTGTGGACGGCAAGGGTTCGCGATTGGCAGAAACCTTTGCCGCATTCGCCGCATTTGAAGGGCTTTTCTTTTGAGTGGATGTATCTGGAACAATAAAAATAATATGTCAGTATATATAATCATCTACTAGTTTAGATAAACAGATTGTTGCATGTTTGGGCTTCACTGTCTTTTAAAAATCACTGTCTACCTAATCCGAGTTCTGTGCGTTAGGTATCGCCAAACCAGTAGTTCTCAAGTTACAACACAAAGCATTATTTTTACCTTCCATTACCTTTAGGTAAGGACAAAAAATTCAGTAGTGAGTTTCAATGAATAGTCTGGATTTAGGAACTCGTTACAATACTATTGAACTATTTTTACGATGATATATCTATGTGTGTGGGTGTATAGGTGTGTATGTATGTGTGTGACTATAATTTCGGCCGCGATAACTCCAATACTAGAATTCAAAAAATTACAAATTTTACGTATTCATCTTCCTTACATCCATATGCAGACTTGATCAGATTTTAGTTATAATTGGTCAACCGGAAGTACTCTTATTATAAATATTAAAGAATATTTGATTCCCTATACGAATTGATTACATTTTATACTTCATATTCAATGGATATAGAATTAAATTATAAAGGAATTAAATTTTATAAAGCAGCCAGCTATGTTATAACCATGGAAACAGCTATTATATTAAGAAAATTTTAATTGAAAGATGTCAGTTTGTGTTATAATTTTACTGGAGAATCGTTTCCCAGAAAAAAATTGTATGGATTTGTACAAAATACAAAGAACTGACGGAAGGTATAAGTGTTGGTCACATCAGATTTAATTCAATGGGATTGTACCTACATATTTTCTATGCTAATTCGATAAAGTATTTAAAACTGCTATTTGTCAATTTAAATTATTTAGGATGAAAATCAAATAGAATAATAATTATAAATTAAAAAGATAGCGTCCACTTGTTGAAACTAGGAAGTTGATAGTCGGAAATTGGACCAATGGAATTTAATAAAACGAAACAATTTCTCAATTAGTCGACGTTCGGTTAAAATTATCAACAAATATTTGTTAAGTTTTAATTTAAGCCCAATTGTTTTTTATGTATGTCTTACTATAAAATATCTATAAAAATCAAATTTATTTAAATTCCAATTAAATTTTTCTCAATATTTTTGTTAGGTAAAAAATGTATACCATTCCATTTAAAAAAATATAACTTTGTGTTATAATTTGACAATCATTGTTTAAAAAAAAATCTCTTTTCGGATGTTTTCCTTATATTCTGTAAGATTGTTTGTTCTTTAATAATATAGAAATTATTTGAGATAGCTCGTTCAGTTCTTACACCTTGTATAAAATATATTTAATTGGCGTATCCGGTAGTAGTATAGTAATTGTTTTAAAAAACAATATAATCCACGATAAAAAAGATTAAATAAATATATCAATCAAAATCTGTTTCAGTTTTGTTGTATTATCTTTTTTATGTGGAACAGGAAAAAAAATATTATTTTTATAGGATTAATAAAATTTGTTATCAACTGCAGACCTATTTTTCGAAATCATAAACCATAAAACTATTTATGATTTTCCTTTTTCGGTACAAATTTCAGTGAGGCCCGTCATAAAATAATAACTTTATATTGGGGTACGAATACGAACGATCCTTAGCAGGTTCAAATTTTGGAATGTGGGACGCATAGTCAAACGTTAACAACGCGGCAATAAAATCATAACTAACCCCAATAAATACGTTTAAAATTTCACTTTTCTAAATTAGTTTCTCTTATTATTCTGTCAGAGGAATGATTACATTTGAAATGTGAATAAGGAAATGAGTTTAGTGCTTCCTAGAACGAATAATGTTTCGCGTGTCATTCTAGAAAATTTTTGCCAGCGGCAGAAAGAAGATTGCACATTGTATGACACGAATATATGATTAAAGATTACAATTATTATGGAGTTACTTATTAAACTTGATTTTAATGGTACTGGTTGTTATATATAGTCTGTTCACGCGACTTAGTTTATTCTGAGTTTCGAACATTTGAACATCCATGGCTCAATGTAAAAGCAACCAATGTTTCATAAATTCTTGCAATAAATAATAAAAAGTGTTTTAACTCGATCATACATTCAATTTCATTTCGATGAAATTTTGACTCTGGTTGTTGTATCAAACCGCAGATATTTGAATACATTACGATGATTAACAAAATTTGAAACGCATCTACAGCTTAAACGATTCGGCAATTTTCATGAAATTTGTGCCATGTTGAAAGGAATAATGTGGATCATTAAAAATTAAAAACTAAGTCAAGCAAAAACAACAACTGGCAATATTCAGATGGGTGACTGTATGGTACAAACTAATAATTGATTCATTTAATGTTTTGGTGGTTCAAAATGTATAGCAAATATTTATGCCCAAACTGTGTCAAATATTGGTTGGTACTTCTAATGTGACGATCTATCCAAATATATGTTTACTAGTTGGGGTACCAAAAGGGGTGATGCTATTGAGGGGAAGGGGGAGTCTATAAAGGAGGGGATGAGGGCTATCAAACGGGAAAAGATATCAAGGGGTGGGGTGGAGGAACAAGTCCCGGGCTTTGGGATGTTAGAATTACTTAATTTTTAAACAAATATTTTAATATTTTTCCCCAAGGTTCCCAATAGGTAAGGAAGGTATTGTCTTTGGTCAAATAATTCTATGGTGAGTTTTTAATGAATAGCACGTTTTGGGATTCCTAGAATATGAATTAACTATTTTTACGATGCCTGTAGGTCTGTGTGTGTGTGGCGATCGTTTCAGCCGCGATATCTCCAATATTACAATTCCAAAAATTACATTTTTTTCATATTCCTCATTCTTACATCCAAATGAAGACTTGATTAGATTTTGGTTACAATTGATCAACCGGAAGTACCTTAATTTGAAGCTCAACTGTTATTATTCTCTATTTAAGGGGAACAATGTTAAGAGAGTTAGTGTGTCATTTGAGATGATTTGGTCATACGAATAGAATGGTGAATAAACGACTTGTAATGCGTATACATCTTGGTGAAGGGTGTTCGATTGTGTGGCCGACCAGTGTGTAAATGGATGGATATGGTTGGTAGGGTGCTAAAAGAGAGAAAGTTTCCAAGTGGGACGAGAAGAATAGTATGTATGAATGCGATTATGAGTGTGGTAGAAACGAACGAAGCGTGCTTAGACGAAGGATGATTGTTTCGCAACTATTATTGTGATCCGGATGCGGTATTTCGCTACCAAAAATGACTTTAATATGTTATATGTTGTTGTTGTTATTATTGTTTTTGGGTTTGTGCTAATCCGCTTAATGGACATGCGTGATTTTATGTATATCTAATTCAATATTACTAATTGACAGATGTCAGTGTGAAGTACAATTTACATATGTTTTTAAAATAATTTGACTGGAAATACAAGAAACTTTCTTTGTGAAATTTATATAAAATATATAGAAATGATGAAAGATATTGTGCTGCTCACAACAGATTTTTTTTGAAAGACCCTGAGTACAACAGTATATTTTTGATATTTACCTATGATCTCTGAGATGATCCTGCCTCCTAAACGCCTTCCCGCAGATATCACACGAATACGGCCTTTCATCAGTATGCGTCCTTTCATGAATCAACAAATTATACGACTTCGTAAACTGCCTGTTACAAAACTTGCAAATAAACTGTTTCTTCGGCCGTACTGGCATCCCTGGCAACCTGCCCGCCATGGGCGTACGTGCCGGTACAGCTTGACCCCTAGCATGGTACAACGCCGCGTTGCGGAGCCACTGGTTCATAAGAGCTGCGCTGTAGCCGTGGTAGCCAAACGGTGGGGCTGGGTAAGATGAAAGAGATGGGTCCATCTCGGGACGGGAAGGGTAATAGTTTGGGTCGCACTGGAAACGGGGAGTGGTAGGCATCAGAGGAACGGTTGGTAAGGGGGGGACTGGGGGAGGGGAGTATGTTGGAGTGTGTGGAGGGGTTAAAAGAGGGGAAGTGGAGTCCGGTTCTTGCTTAATTTCCGGGTACATGAGTTGGTAACCTGCAAATAAATATTAATTTAGAGACGATATATCACAAAAACATAAATTAAGATTTAGATACTATAGGGTGTAGAAATTTAGCAAATTTTTGGCACACCCAAAAATAGGTAAAAGGTTATATAATATTTGAAGCAATTTTTTGGAAATATTTTATTTTTGTCTGATGCCCATTTCAAATATAAATTATTGTTTATTAAAAATATATTTATTGAAATTTGCAAGCTACATACATGTAAGTATACAAAATGTGCCAAAATTTATATATAAAAATATATTTACACAATTTTTTAAAAAATGAACAATTTCAATTTTTTTAAATTTAAATTGATGCATTTCACAGAAAATTTTAAAATTACAAATTTTGCAATAATAACTAATAAAACAATTTTTGCACATTATCAAACTTAAATCCGAATTTATACGTGTATTTAAAACAAAACCACCCTTATTATAACTGAACAAAACACTATCAATTATCAAAAATCTCCACGCACCTTGCGGTTTTCGGGCACTGTCACCATTATCCATCACACAAGTCCTGTAGTCTGATAAAAATAAATTCTGACAGCTGAGTGATACGTATGCTTTGTCTGCAGAGACCGAAAGCTAACTAAAGCTACCGAACTGTCCTACTAGGGTAGTCGCAGTGGTGGGGGGATGCACTACTAGATCCGGAGTTAGACGCCTCCCACCCTCGCTAAACTCAACGCTGATTGGTTGAACCAGAGCACGCGCAATCTTGCACGCAAAGTGGAAAATCTATACTATATGTTGCGCGGTGTGATTTATTGAAGTTTTTGGATTTGGGGGTAATTATTAGATAGGGATAATTATAGAGATAGAGATCTTGGAGGATGATAAATAAATGTAGGAACAATCAAAATCAAATTGGTGGTCCAAAAGAACAATACGTTCGTCTGTATTCTCACCTGTTATAAATAATGATATTTTAATTTTTTTTTAAATTTTCTATTACGTGTTTTATAAGTAGACAATAATTGGTTTAAAACAAATTAGAGTTTGTCATTTTTTGAAAATTTAACGACAAAAAAATTTCGTACGCCACTGCCATTGTTTATCATCCGTCCACTCAACCTACTCAATGCCTTCTAGAGGCTTCGATGCACCACACTGATGAGCTCCAATAAGAGCTAAACGCGTCTGTGGTTCAGGTTGAGTAAGCCAGTCTCTACAATAAATGACCTAGTGATTGATTCAGAGACTGAAATCTTGTTATTGATAATGTTATTTGAAAGAGAAAAAAATCGTTGTTGTGACACATCACAGCGTTTATTTTCTTTGGGGCATGTATTCTTCGATCCAGTGTATCAATTTCCAATTTTTAATGCTTAATACTTTTTTACACAAAAACTATGCATCCTACAGAAATATGACCCATTTTTATGGACCTGAAGACAAGAATTGCCTACAGCTTGGTACAAATTCCATCAAAATGTCTTACCGTTAAGGCTGTAGACGTGAGCAAAATTTCAGCGATCGTCGTGATTAAAGAATAGATAGTGAATTATGCCTTTTAATATAAAGGACTAGCGAAATCTCGGCCTCGCCAAGCTTCCCATAAGGGCGCCGCCGATAGTGTTTCATAATAGTCTATACGTACATCCAATCCGTCTAGGCATATTTTAAACGCGAAGTGCTAACGCTAACATAATTCTCATTATTTCAAATTTCAGACATGAGCCGAACGACCTGTCTAAGTTTTGACACTGGTGCTTGAGAGCCCTTAACAATACTTCTCATTTGATATCAAACACGTTATATTTCTGACAATTTTATGCAAAAAACAAAAGCCTGCATGGCAGCCCTTGTGAAAACATTTCATTTAATACCAAACACGACATAATATTTCTGATAACTTATCGATTTTTTTTTCTCTACACCTCGTCTTTTCTGACTTTCTCGTCCTGGCGCATTGTCGAGGTGAAACAAGCTCTTTTTCTTTGCCATTTCCGGGCGTTTTTCTTGAATTGCTGCTGTTAACTTGTCCAAAAGTGTGGCGTAGTATTGCCCAGTTACAGTTTTTCCTTTATCAAGATAATCAATTAGCAGAATGCCAAAAGACTGACGCCTTCACCTTTCCTGCCGATTGAACTGACTTCGCTTTCTTCGGGGCCGACTCACCATGTCCAATCTACGCTTTCGACTGAATTTTTGTCTCTGGAGTGTAGTGGATGTATCCAAGTTTAATCTATGGTTATGAAACGTTTTTTAAAATCGACTGGAATTTTCTTAAACAACATAAAATTTTCAGCTGAAATTCGTGTCCGAATGCGCTTTTACACCGAACTAAGTAAACTTGGCATAAAAAACTTGATCACCGCACGAACTTCGTTTTCATCCATTATTAATTTAACGCTAGGTAGATCGACACAGACGCTCTTCACGATTCCAATACGTCTAGGCACACTTTAAATCCAAATTGCTAACGCTAACAGTCTTCCAAAGGATATCATCTGCCCATCCAAACTGCGTACCAGAAAAATAAATAAATTAATATAAGTATGTGAAATGTTGGAAAGTAATGTGCCAGCCATATAAAAGTTATTTATCTGATTAATAATAATACTATAAATAAGTAATAATATAAGATATAGATACTGGGAAAATATTAATGATTCGTGTAATTGTTTAAAAATATAAATATACTTGTACTTAATTGACAAACAAAGTAATACAAATTGAAATACAATTATCACTACAACATAATTAGAAATTGGCGAGATAAGTGCGAAATGAAATTGGATTTTACCGGTAGATTTATCGAGGAATTATGAAGAGTAAAGCTATAAAATCGTAATGACTGTTGATTTTCATTTTCAATTTTATATTTATGTTGACTGATTAAAGCCATAAACGACAGCCGCTTTTATATAGCTTTATTAAAGTCTGGAAATATTACATTTATAATTTTCTATTTGTACTGTAAAGCAAATAAAGACATATGCTATCACGATGCTATTTCATTTCACATGAATATTATACTGAAATACACTATATTTACATCATTCTATATAACTAAAAATCTGATGTGACCAACACAATACCTCCCGCCATTTAATTTAAATACATATACCTATGGGGTCTCGGGTTGCGTGACTGAGTGTTTTGTCGCGAATCTGGGGAACCGGATTCAATCCCTACCAACACCAAATTTATGAATTTTAAACGGCCCGCACGATACAAATATATTATCATTACCGAAATCTTTGTACAAAGCAGATTAGCACACCCAGCAATGGTAATATGCCCTGATGATATATTTATTATATGTATATATGTTACTTTCCATATAACTATTGTTCTATTTACAATTTTCTTTTTAAAAAGTTACTATTATTAATTTGAAATGATTATTTTTTGACAGTGACATTTATCTGTCAGTTACATACATTTGAAATATGAATTGTGTAACTAAGAAATTGTGTTTATCTTTAAAACATATACTCCGGGATTTATAAAATTAAGTATTTTATTAATTTATCTATAAAAAATACCCAAGAATTATTGATGTATGCCTGTAGAAAATTCTATAATCTTTAATTTTTATAATAACATAACCGCGAAAAAATATATTTAAAGGTATTTTTGGAAGAAAAACTATTTTGAGCTTCTAGTAAAGTGCGATTTCCAGTTATCCAATTTACACCAAAATCTATTGGCTTCTTTCCATATTATGAAAGGTCGTAGGTTTCAAAATTCTGCCAGAAGAACCACACTCACACACATACACACACACACACACACACACACACACACACACACACACACACACACACACACACACGCTTACCAAAGGTAGCGGGGGTAAATTTTTTACGCGCCTATAACTAAAATTTCGCTAATTACAAAATAGAACCACCTAGAACTATTTTCAGCATTGATACCATTGTTAATCGTAGCTCGATTTTTTTTGTTATAATGTCACAGAAATGATTAAGTAATAAAACTTTCTTATCTTGCTACTGTGTTGACTGATAAGCCCTTGCGAAGATCAAACAGTATTTGTATACTAACGATCGGAAAAATTCTTGTTTGTATTTGATATTTATTTTCTTTGTAATTTACGATCAGTTATCTACCATAAAATAGGTTAAAAAACGTCTTCTATAGCTTGAGTTTGTTCTTGCACGTGAAGAATGAAGAAACACGTAAATAGTAACGGCTTTAATTTTTATAGGCGACGAAGATAGAACAATATTAGAATTATGATAAAAACATGTATATGTGATAATAAAATATTGCTAATTTATTAATGAATTAATGCCAGAACAACCAAAGTCAATATTACTTAATTTTTTCTTTTGGTTCGACATTAAAGGGTCTAAATTTGACAAGGGCCAAATTAAAAATCAAGCTAATCTACAAAACAAAATTCAATGATCACATGTTTGAATCCTAATTTTAACGTTTCGCTACCGAAAATCGGTCACTTTAATATGTTAAAAGTGAGGATTTGTTGTATGATGTTGTTATTATTTTCGGGGTTGTGGTAACCCACTAGGTGGGACATGCAGGATTTTATTTATGTATGTATTTTTGGAAAACTATTTTGAGCTTCAAGTAAAGTGTCATTTCCAATTATCTGATTTATTGATTCACCATTGTTTCTCCTGTGATGTAATACCGAATTCTACGTTTTCATGTTGTGTTATAGGAGTATTTATTTTCATAAGTATTACGTGAGAAATATAGGAAATCTTATATATTTTACAAATGGCAAAACATTTTCTATTATCTAAAACAAATATTCTGTGTGTATCCCAGTCATCCTTCAAATGTTATTTACTCAATAAAATCTACGGAACTGAAAAAATCGAGAAAGTAGTACCTTAAACAGTATTATCTTTTTTCATATATTGCAATGTAAAGAGTTTAATAATTCCAGACAGACGTAAATAAATAACTATAACAGGAAATCGACTGAATCGCAGTAGTCCATGATTATAGATAAAGGTATGATTGGTAGTTCTTCGAATTATTATCTTATGTTTGTTGTTTATATTTTCATTGAATTAATGACGATTACAAATAATTTTGTAAGTACTTTTATTATTTTTAAATGTGTGATACTATTTGTTTTAGTTTAAATTTTTAAAAGATATTACAGATAGATGAAGCAATTGTTATTTTACTAAAATTAGCAGTAAAGTTTTAAATTAATATGGGATCAAAATGTTTGTACAGTAAAAGATGTCCGATCAAGGTTGTCTACGAATTGTATGAATTCAGATTTTTGCTCCGCCCATCATGACAAATTCAGTAGTGTCGTTTGCTTAGTTTTTATGAGGGTACGTAAGATACTACTGTTATTTTATTATTATAAAAATATATATTACAGAAAAAGCATTCAAAATTCAAAAATAAGTCAACTAGTAAGTTTATAAGCAAATGTAAAACCAAATATGTTAAAAATAACATACTGACACAATGTCAATGTCAGTGACTTTGACAGAATATAACGTTATACGTACGGCTATGAATCCAGGTAATGTATATGAATTAATAAATAAACTTGCGAAAGTATTATCAACAGCGAGCATCGTTTATAAATGGAATGTCCTAACTTAGTCGAAACAATATGAATTTTTGAAAGACAAGCGTGTTATATCCATCCTTATCACACAGTCTTACAGCCTTTACAAAAGAAAGAGATAAATGTATGCCTATTTGTTAATTCGTTCGTGATACAGGTGCCCTTGATCGGACATCTTTCAAAAATTTTACTGTAACTTTGTTTATTTATGTATGTTTTATAAAAAATAAACATGTTGCTCAAGTATGTATCAGGAAAATATTTTCCTTTGAATCAAGTACAAGCAAACAGGATTAATAGTAACTACACACTTCTGTAGCTTGAGTTGACATCAATTTTTTTAAAGTTTTACTGTATCTACAAGCCCAAATCCAAAATAGTTCGGCCGGTTTACATTTTCACCAAACAAATTATAAAACCTACGCAAATGAGAAATTTCTACAAATTCCTTTCGACTAGTTTAAAATATATATTTAATATGTTATTCAAGGATTCCGCCATTTAATATTGAATTACATCTCCTTTATTAGTAATACCATCTTAATTCGATGTATGTGTGTGTATATGTGTGTGTCTGTATTTGTGTGTGACAAATACTTCTCCGACGATAACTCCAACTCTAGAATTCTAAAAATTATAATTCTTTCGTATTCCTCTTCTTTACTTTATGAAGAGCTGATTAGATTTTGGTTATAATTGATCAACCGGAAGTACCCTTATTTGAAGTTCTTAACAGATTTGTTCATTGAAATACCAACTGTGAAAAATGATTCACATTTTGGGCCATTGGCGTTTAACCAATCGAATATATCGAAAACTGTAAAAAATTAGGATGACATATTTTTTCCTAAAAGAGTTAAGTGACACATACGATATATTATATTTATATGCATGTAGGTATATTATTAATAACAAAGATAACATTTACAATGACAATATAGATAAGGCCGAATTTTACAATGTAGAAATCTTGTAAGTAATTTACAACGGCACTCCCTTCGCAATAACTGAACCGGTGTGAACGTGTGTAATCTATTGAAAGAGTGCTGTTTACTTCACATAGTGTGGGTGAGCGTACGCCGGCCGCACACACACGGCAATCACATATCGAGTGGCCGTGGATCCACAAAGCGGCGATATACCGACTGATAACATCAAAAGCGCCGCCTTATCAAAACCCATTGATCCACCGACAACCTGGACGGTTAAAGTAAAGCAAATACTAGAATCAGTTACAATTTGGATGTACAAAAAATTAGAGGATACAAATAATTGTCTCAGGGAAACATTAACCCTTCGTTGTGGAGAAAATTACACAAGTTGTCTTTAGGTCTTCCTCAGTCTCTTTTTTACCTTCCGTCACATTTATGTAAGGAAGGTATTGTCTTTGGTCAAAAAATTCAATGATGAGTTTTTAATAAATAAACACGTCTGTATATATGTATTTATGTGTGTGTGTGTGTGTGTGTGTGTGTGTGTGTGTGTGTGTGTGTGTGTGTTTGTGAGTGACGAAAGTGTCGGATCGCATAAATTCAATACCACGATTCCAAAATTTATATTTTTTTTCGTATACCTCAGGTTTACGTTCAAAAGAAGTGATTAGATATGGGTTATAATTGTTTAACCGGAAGTACCCTAATTTGAGATTTTAACAGTTTTTCTTGAAAAACGCAGTTAAATATCATTTATTAACGTTTTTATAATTTAAAGATTTGATTGCATTTTATACGTCATATTCAATAGTTATAAAATATAAAAGATATTACATTTCATAAATCAGCCAGCTATGCTAACCATGGAAACTGCTAATAATATATTCAGATAATTGAACTTGACTGATGTCAGTATCAAAAAGTAAATGAATGTAGCAGGGATGAGGATGTTGAGATAGATGTTGGGGAAGAAACGGAAAGATACAATAAGGAATGCAAGAATAAAGGAAATAACTCTAGTGTTAAGTTTAAAGAAGAATACAGGAGAGACGATCGTACATTGGTTTGAACATGTCATGAGGAGAGATGAAGATTATAATGGAAAAATACTGAATAGCTTAGTAATTGAAGGTTGAAGAAACAGAGGAAGACCAAAGATAAGATGCAAGAACTGTATTGCGGAAAACTTGAGAGAAAAGGAACTGAATGAGAACGACACGCAAAACAGAAATGAGTGGAAGAAAAAAATAAAAAATACCGACTCCTAATGAATGGGAAAAACATTTGTCGTTTTTTAGAGCAAATGGATGTGTGTATGCTCTTTGAATTTTTTGTACGATGTTTAATAAATTAACTGAATGTTTTGTACGAATGTATTTTGTGTACATGAATTATAACAATCTGTAAGATCTTACTACCCTGAAGAAGATGCAAGGGTGCACTGAAACGTTGGTATAGTAAGAATAAATCCTGTTTTACTGAACTTACGAGTACTTGTTAACACCTAATTGAAAATAGTGTCCACTAGTTGAAAGTAGTATCTACTTAGCAAGGATAGTCGGCATTTGGACAGAGAATTTGCATAAAACAAGTTTTTCAATTCCTTAAAATATTGTAAATAAGGATAAAAAAATTTCAGCCAGTTTTATTTTTGTTTTTAAAATATACCAAACTTTTTTACTTCAACGAGGCATGTGAACTTGTCGCCTGGTAACTGTTAGTCAGTTGTTAATATTACCAGCCGATTTATTTTTAATTATTGTCCTGTTATATTTTTACAAGACATTTACTTGATTTTGAAGTTCAAAACTCCTTAATAATCCTTGCTTATTATTCGACACGATTTGAATATTCTTAGAACACTACCATCAAACGGCAATGTCTCTAAGCCTTGTAATCTTATTACCTTCAAAAATTCCGAAAATCCAACTTCATTTACGGTACGTCAAGACAATGCTTTCAATGCTGGATTAATATAAACAAACATGTATATATATAATCTCCTTAGCAACATTTCTCTCTGCCTCGGTAGGTGGTATTTTGACCTGGTTTTACTGGGTCAAGCAGAAGCTAGGGACAGTTTTATAAGTTTATTACGGAGTAAAATTGCCGACTTTTGACTACCGACAATGCTGGGGCTTTGTCGGCCCAAAAGGCGTGTGCCTGGACTTTTAACTTACCGACGCTATAGATTGTGAAAGTATGAAGAATTGCTGATACACAGTAAACAATATTACTTTATTGCAGAGCAAAGCTTTTAGGCTAGGTATAAACCTAGGAGATGGACGAGAAGGCAAGGTATTTTTATAGCAATAAAAGTGTTGGGATGATAACGAAAATATTTCCAATTCTTGGCGATATTTCCAGTTATGAGAATAATTGTATTGATGATGACTAATACACATACATACATACATACATGTCTTCATATCTGCGTAATCGCGCGCTTCTTGTTCGTATTGATGGTATTACCTCTAAACGTTATTATGCAACATCTGGTGTCCCACAAGGGTCTAATTTAGGGCCATTACTATTTCTTTTCTGCATCAATAGCATCACTGATATTATTCATCACTCCAACGTTCTCTTATATGCAGATTCAGAATTATTAATAATGTTTTAATACAAAATGATATTAATAATGTTCTTGATTGGTCTTTAGCCTCTAAGCTTCTATTTAATTTAGGTAAATGTAAAAATATGACCTACTCTCTAAAGCAAACAACTGTACTATTTAACTATCAAATGAATAACACAATGTTGGAGCGAGTAACTATATTCAAAGATCTAGGAATTTTGTTCAATTCTAAACTAAGCTTTATTCCCCATTTTAATGATATTCGAAAAGCTTCTTACAGAAATCTTGGCTTCATAATTCGTAATAATACGGACCCTCAAATCTTTGTATTATTCATTTGTGCGTAGCAAACTGGAATATGGATTACAAATTTGGAATCCTGTATATATCAAACATGTACAAGCTTTGGAGAGTATACAGAAAAAAATTATAAGGTATTGTTGTGCTAAATTTCACCATCGCCGCATTGATACGATTTGTAGTTACTCCAATTGTCTAATTGAGTTCATTGTTAAATCTCTGATTGTTTCAAATTTAAAAAACTGGATTGATTATTTTTGCTAACAGCTCTTCAAATGTAAATTTTCTATTTGAGAAGATGGCATTGAAAACAAAATCCGCTACGCCTGCAGTTTCATTTCCATAGTAAGACAGCTTCTTTGTCATGCTATGCAGTAAACTGAATCATACGCCGATCGAAAGATATCACAACGTAATTACTTTTGCGCGCCCTTTGACTCACAATCTAATTTAAATAATTTAAAACACAAACTGCTGCGATCGTTGCTTGTTTCGGTGCGGGCGACACTAGCGACATCAAAAGCGCGCGGCGACTGCCAGAAGCGATGGCAGCCGAAGCTCGCCTTGTCAAAGCTCTATTTGCATACAAAAAGCTCATTTCAAAGTTGCCAGATTTTTTCCACAGATAGCAGTTGTTTTGTAAGCTCTTTGATTTTGTTTTGCAAAGGCGAAACACCGTAATTAGATAAAGTTCCATCGAAATATTAATTTCGGTACAATCCATTTTAATAACGCATATTGCTTGCTACAGTACTTAGATGTTGCTATGTACAGTAAAAATTTTGAAAGATGTCCGATCAAGGTGATCTGTATCATGAACGAATTAACATATTGGCATACATTTATCTCTTTCCTTTGCAAAAGCTATAAGCGTGTGCGATAAGGATAAATATAACATTCTTGTCTTTCAAAAATTAATATTGTTTCGACTAAGCTAGGACATTACACTTTAAAACGATGCTCGTTGAGGATAATACTTTCACTGTAACGTAAGTTTATTTATTAATTCAGATACATTACCTTAATCCATAGCCGTACGAATAACGTTATTTTGTGTCGGAGTTGATTTATTTTTGAATTTTGGATGCTTTTACTATAACATATATTTTTATAATAACAAAATAACAGTAATATCTTATGTACCCTCATAAAAACTAAGCAAACGACACTACTAAATTTGTCATAATGCGCGGAGCAAAAATCTGAATTCATACAAATCGTAGACAACCTTGATCAGACATCTTTCAAAAATTTTACTGTATAATTTTGTTTTCTGTTAATATTTGTGGGAGAAATCAAAGCAGCCATGCAAGTTGTTTTATAATTAAGAATAAAACGAAACTCCTACTTGTGTAGTAAAGAAAAATCGTAAACTTAATTAGTCGTATCGATAAAAAATAAAAAATGCAATATTTCATTTTCCTGTGACATAAATCCAATTCGGATTTTACGACGTCACGGGTAAATATGTTTGGACGTGCGTGGTGTGGCAGTCAACACTAAAACTTCCTTCGTTTACAAACTGTAACTTTTGCCTAAGAAATTTCATGGTAGACAAATTTTTCTCAAAATCTACCGGCCGTAAAATCTGACAGTGAAAAGGGAAATAACTTTTACTGGAAAAATTTACTTTTACTTATTTCACTTTTCATGACACGTCTTTTACGTAAGAAATGTATTTGAAATTTTTGTATAAAGTTAGTACCATTCGATGTCAATTGTTTTTATATGTGAAGTAAGTCGATATTTTACGTTATTAATTATTCCTAAAAGGTCTAGTTACTTTTACAAATTTTACAGTACACAAAATAAAACTGTTTATAGACTGATCGACAAATGTCCCATCAAAACAAATGACAATTATGTGAAAAAATATAAATGTTTAGTGAAATTAGGTACTAGATATAAATGCCAACACCGACTTGTTGGAAAATTTAAAAAGATTTAGTGGCAACTGACAACTATAAAGCCACACACGTTGGAACGACCAAATGTTACTCGAAGATCCGGATGAACGAACATCTCAGATCAACACAGAACAACACGGCAAACAAACTTTGCTCTGGCTGAACATTCCAATACACTAAAACACACTTTTGATCTAGAAAATTTCAAGATTTTGGAGGAAAAGCAGAATTACTCCAAACATATGTGTCTTGAAATGTTACATATCAGGGATGATTGCAATGGGCTACTTGCATACAAGAGGATTTTGAAAACTATTATATTTTTCAAGTTTAGTTTACTCAACTACATTATTTACATTGTAAATTTAACATAGATGTATCCCTCCTATCTTGATGACGACACAATCACTAGCATTTGATTCGTTAATGTGAGTGGGAGAGGTGAAGGGAAGATCGAGGATCAGACAACGTTCCACTATCTCCGTCTCTGTCTTCCCAAACTACAGAACTAGGACGTATATCATCCGTGATTGTGACGTCAAAAGAAAATATTTATTTTTAGCCGTAAGTGACAAAATTTTAAAAAAATAAAAAATAGGGGGTCTTTATTTTATATATATATTCTAAAAAAAAAATTTCATAATATCATGCAAGTAGCCCATTACATCAATGCAAGAACTTAACAGCGTATATTTTGATGTGTTGGATAAATTCAAAAAGGAAAAAGCAAATTTCAGGCTAAACTGAGTTCCATTAATTTCCTTAAATTTTATTTAAATTCCTACAACTTGCTATTTTATTATTGGTGTACAGACGTCCAATAGAAGTCCGTATCAATGATGTCACCAGAATCCTTACACAGGATATTTCCGGCTATTTTCCGTATTATTCGGTTGTCGTTTTTTTAGAGCAAATATTTTGTACGATGTTTAATAAATTAACTGAATGTTTTGTACGAATGTATTTTGTGTACATGAATTGTAACAATCTATAAGATCTTACAATGGAGTAATAACCATGTTATTTTGTATGTATTACATTTTTGTTGTATAATTGTTGTAGACCCCAAAGAAGGTGCAAGGGTGCACCGAAACGTTGGTCTAGTAAGAATAAATGCTGTTTGAGTAATTGTTAATAACATATAAACTGTAAAGATATGTAAAGACAGATATCGATTGAAGAAATTAACTTCGTGCTCCCACTATACTGCGAAAATATTTGTAGTACCTAAACTAATAAACCTATATTACAAAACGATGTCCAAGTACTTCTGTGATAAATTATGCATTAACATTATCATATGTCAATTGACGTTATCAACGCAAACATTTTTCATTGTGTAGTGGTCTCACAGTGTATTTTAATCACTAAATAATTGTTATTTAGAAACACATGGCTCTTTCTCAGCCCTGGGACTTGTTCTTTCTGTAAACTGAGAACCGTTGTACGCCCAGACAATATCGTAAAAAGATGAAAAAAATAAGTACTGTTGATACCTGGAAAAACAGATGAAAAATGCCGAAAAAATTAGAGTTGACCTAACGGAAGACTAAAAAATTGGAATAGCAAAGCAACGGGACAAGACAGTAAATATCAGAAAAAAAATTCGGGGGCTTTGAAATGTTTTACCGGCTTAGACAGACAGATAAACCTATCAGGTTTATGTATACAAAATTTGTAAAACTTAATTTCTTTATAATTTTTACCTCTCGCTAAGAGAGGTATTGGATTCAAGCTAAAAATCGCATATCCAGATTTTAATAATTAAGGACGTCTGTGTGTGTGTGTGTGTGTGGATGTTGGAAGGACGATTTTTCAATCGGACATTACTGGGAAGACCTGAAAAGGTTTTAGTAATAATTGAACAACCGAAAGTAGCAGATTCTTAAAAAAATCTAAATATTATTTTTTGAAATTTTTTGCTTTTTAGTATTAAAGAAGAGTATATGTTGTAATAAACCTCACTGCCCAAATAATTGCGTGGAAACCAAAGAAAAAAGTTTGTAACTGACACAAATGTCAGTGTTAAAAATCCAGAGATATTACTGAATATTTTTTTTGGAAAGTACATACATTATATTATTTCTTATTGTATTAATAGTTAAATATTTAAAATTATATACCCTTCAAAAATACTGTCAATCCCGACAATGAATTCAAAACATTTCGTAAAATTTGAAGAGGACGAAATTTCTTCATAGAATGAATTTAAAATTAAGAAATCTAAATATAAAGAATAGATGTAAGTAGAATTTTTGATGCAGAGTGTACATATACAAGAAATATTAAATACAATTGGGCGTGAGCAGTCATATGACTTTGTTGGCCATAACAAGCAGATATGAGGGCTCATTTCAGAATGATAGCTAGTAATTATGTACATAGATGTCAAATATATTAATTTTTTATTCTAAATTTAGTGATTTTCCAATTCCATGTGGTTTATTTTCATCGACAAGTAAATTCCACATTCCTCGTGATAAATTAACTAAGTAAATGTCTGACATTTGATATCTATATACATAATTACTAATTTTCATTCTGACATGGGTCCCCATATCTGTTTGTCAAGGCCAACAACGTAACATGACTGCTTGCGCCCTATACTTATGTAACCAAGAACGAAAGTCGTGATAGGTATTGGACTGGCCACAATAGATTTTTAATATTGCTTTTGCTGTTAATATGCTAGTATAACTCTGTTGTTAGGATCTCTGGCATGGTTTACATGTTAAGTAATCTTAGCTACTCTGCTTAAATTTGTACTACTGATGATGAGAACTTAGTTCTCGAAATACGTACATAGTTTATAATTTTAAGGTTAAGGGGTAATTGTATTTGTTTTAGTCATGTGTTTCTTATTCTCAATAATTCTAGCGTGACTTCTATATAAGTGACAAACATGACTCATAATTAATTGGTAATTTACTATGACGTCAGAACCGACACACCTACAGCTGTAAATAAAAGGTGTGTCAATATATTTATTTACAAATCTATAGATAAAGATTGTATTTAATATTTCCATGAATGAATTAATTCACATAATCTTAATTTTTTAAAAAAAAAATCCCCTGGAAAGTCCTTACAAAAATAAACACAACCGTTGCTTAATTTATTTGGAATCATATCTTAAAAACCTTATCTATTCACAGAATTGTTATCTGCGCATTCCAAAAATTTTTGTAATTACTAACAGACTTCTAGTCACCATCTAGGAGGACCTACATGTGTCATCATCTAATACATCACAGCGCGGGTTTCAAGTGGCCCTAGGCCATGCAGATAAAATCTGACATGGAAGAACAGGGCACCTGCATTGATGCAATACACACTATAGGATCAAGAATTATTTTGTCGCCTGGAGGAAGGAAATATTAATTGATGAAAAGACAAATTACAAGCAATTTTTTGATTTTTACAAAAGATGGACGGAAGAATCTGCATTAAATTTGGTGTGAAAAATGGTATAATATCCAACGAAATGGCGGAGAAACTATGTTCAAACCAAATGGTTTTTAGAGGGCCGTAAAGACAAATCCTGTTTGTTTAATAATAATAATTTTTCCATTGTTAACCCACCCACAATGTTATTTTAGTATAAGTGTATAAATTGTTTTACATTTTTTAAGGGTGCCTGCCCTTCGGCGAAAATGAAGATTGCTTAATTTTAAATTCACAGACCTCCTACTACATCACCTGCTCTCTGAATCAGCTTGCTCAGCATAATTCATAAATTATATGCTGCCTAGTATTACCATAATTTTCTAATGAATTCATCAGCTTACTGACGGTGTTAATTTTTTATCTCTTACACTTGGAAGATAACTTTTTACTAATTTTGTTTACAAAAATTCAACACGTATTTAAGACACTCTTTAAAAAATAAACATATCAAGACCGAACGAAAATTGGACCCAATATTTAAGAGATATTTATTTGTTTATGTTTTCAAAGATAACACATTTTGATTTTGAGTGGCAAGTGTTATACAAAAGACACAAATTGGTACAAAAAAGAAATAATAATAATGATGAAACAATAATATTATTAGGTGTTAACAGTTATTTGAAAGTTCAGTCAAACAGCATTTATTTTTACTATACCAACGTTTCGGTGCACCCTTGCACCTTCTTCAGGATCTACAACAATTATACAACAAAAATGTAATACATATAAAATAACATGGACATTATCACACTTATAGTAAGATCTTTAATTTATTAAACATCGTACAAAAAATTCAAAGAGCATACACACATCCATTTGCTCTAAAAAACGACAACCGAATAATACGGCAAATAGCCGAAAATATCCTGTGTAAGGATTCTGGTGACATCATTGGTCGTCTCTACACCAATAACAATATAGCAAGTTGTAGGAATTTAAATAAAATGTAAGGAATTTAATGAAACTGAAATTTGCCTTTTCCATTTTGAACTTTTCCTTTTCCAATACACAAAAATATATACGCTGTTAAGTCCTTGAATATCAGTTCGTGCAATCATTCTGAAATGTTACATATCAGGGTTGATTGCAATAACATCAATGCAAGAACTGATATTCAAGAACTTAACAGCGTATATTTTGGTGTATTGGAAAAGTTCAAAATGGAAAATGCAAATTTCAGGCCAAACTGAGTTCCATTAATTTCCTTACATTTTATTTAAATTTTTATTGGTGTATAGACGACCAATAGGAGTCCGTATCAATAATGTCACCAGAATCCTTACACAGGATATTTCCGGCTATTTTCCATATTATTCGGTTGTGTTTTAGAGCAAATGGATGTATGTATGCTCTTTTTTGTACAATGTTTAATAAATTAACTGAATGTTTTGGACGAATGTATTTTGTGTACATGAATTGTAACAATTTGTAAGATCTTACTGTAAGTGTGATAATGTCTATGTTATTTTGTATGTATTACATTTTTGTTGTATAATTGTTGGTAAACCCTGAAGAAGCTGCAAGCACCGAAACGTTGCTATAGTAAGAATAAATGCGTCGGTTTTATAATTTGCATGTTGAAAATGTTAACCGGTAATGATGAGGACATATTCGTAATAACCGGTCATTTATCAGGCGTTACCTTATGCACAACAGTGGTCACTATAGTGGCTTTAAATTCAAAATAATTTTGTCGTTGGTCAGGCCAACAAATAAAAATACAAATAATTTTTTTAATGGAAACTAGTGGAATTTTATGCATCTTTTTTTGATTCCTTTCAGCGTAACACTATCCCATAATATTAGTGATTGCTGAGGTAGCCCTACACCCATGGCTAGCATATGTCAACAGAGGCAACCACTAACATCACCAAGATATCAGTACTGACGCATAGATGATAGTTTATGTGTCATTTTCAAATAAAGTGTGAGCTAAATGTGACACCTCGTTTCTAGATAAGTGCCACACACTTGAACTGTTAAGAAAGTAAATAAATATCTGCGAAAAAGTTACACTTTACTTCTTGGAAGTCTTGGAAGATGATTATTCGTTTTTGAAATTCGAACAAATGCTTATGATTTGAAAGGTAGCAGACTTGTAACTAATGAGGCAGGTGTTGGTGATATACAGGTACAAAAGGCATAAATTTATTCGGTATTCTTGAAAGTCGCCACCTGTTTCTTAACTAAAGGCGATGAATATAAGATGCAAACTTTACTGTATAATACGTATTAACAAATACTCAAAATCTCAGCCACACCGTATTTATTCTTAGAAACCCGACATTTCGATTACACATTTATTCTTTATTCAGGGTAAGATCTTATAGATTCTTAAACAAAAATAATTAGGAAAACAAAATAGGACAGAGAAACAAATGAAAGTATTAGACAACAAGAAAATCAGGAAGAAATATTATTCATACTACGGAACAATGTGTTTGTATATGTTTTATGGATAAATTATAAAATTATCTATAATTTTAATCTCGGAGTCTACGCTTTAAATTTAAACACATCTCCATGGTTACACAGTTCAGATCTCAAATGTATGTCACTGTCCAATCATTTCAAATAATAATAGTAGCGTTTTAAAAAGAAAATAGTACATGGAACAATATTATATGGAAAGGAAATACAATTTCCAGTATAAGTAAATATGTAGGAATAAAAGTGATAATAAAAATATGTATCATCACTTTGTACACAGATGTCGATAATAATGATGACATATTTGTACCAGGCGTCACTTCACGCGACTCTGAGGAACCGGGTTCGATCCCGACTGACGCCAAATATTTTAGAATTTTAAATGGTACAAAATTGACCCCTGTACTCTCCAAGGCCAGCAATGAATATAGGTATATAAATAAATAATATATATATATATATATATATATATATATATATATATATATATATATATATATATATATCATCACGGCATATTACCCATTGCTAGGTCTGTCATAGATTTCGGCAACAATGTTGCCATATTTATACCATGCGGGCGTTTACTTATTGCTGGCGTGGAGAGTGCACCACAGGGCTCATTTTTGTGCCATTTAAAATTCGAAATATTTGGCGGTGGTCGGGATCGAACCCGGTATTTAAATTTAATTTAATTTTAAGTATTTACATGAATAAAAATTAAATTAAACGGGAGGTATTGTATTGGCCATATCAGATTTTTTAAGTCAATATATAAAGTAGCTGAAAGAATTTACAATTCATATATTTTAGTCAAAAAAGTGACTTGTTTGTTATCTTCTTGGCCAAGGTTTCCAGGGTTGAAACCCGAGAACTAAACACGTGTTGTCGTCGGTTTAAGCGCCAGTTTCTACCACCCTCACTTTTCTTAATCTTCCTTGAAGTCAAGGCTTCTGACACCAACAACTTTAGGAAAGAAATTAAGGCGTAATTTATTGTTTGAGATATGACGAAATATTGAAAACAGATTACTGGTCGTACCACCGACAGTTTCTGGGAAGTGATGAGGAAATATTAGTGATAAGACAAAGAATAGACTAATATGTCAGGAAGTATTAGAAAGGAGTTATATTTATT
Source organism: Harpalus rufipes (assembly GCA_951394225.1). Taxonomy (NCBI): domain Eukaryota; kingdom Metazoa; phylum Arthropoda; class Insecta; order Coleoptera; family Carabidae; genus Harpalus; species Harpalus rufipes. Next base: position 50,762,264 of record OX596281.1, on the reverse strand, counting down.
ATTTGTTTAGGTGTTTTTCCTCAAAATTGTTATCTTTTTTTGTTTATTTTGATGATAGTATTATAACTAATTGTTTTATCTAATAATTAATCATGGATATTGCAAATTAATTTGCGAGATAATCTAATCATTACCGCGTACTACCCACTTCTGGGAGATATACTTTTTACACTGTGTAGATTTAAAAAAATTCTCAGTAAACATCATAATATATTTTGCACGGTCTTCACATTCCATATCTTTTGGCCACGCGACAATTTCCAGCTTTGCCCTAAAAGCGAGAGTAATAAAATCATTTTGGATGGAGGCCAAGGTCTGCAGCCACGAGGCTCGAACCTAAGTCGGCAAGGACAGACGATCCTTTCTGTAAACACCAACAATGCGTTGTATAGATGTCGTTAAAATGGATAACTGGTACCTGGAAAATACCCGGCTGAAGAAGAAGCAACTACTAGGTTGTAAAGGTTTTATAATATCCTAAATTTGCAGCAATAAAGTAAAAGTTTATAGAGAAAGTCCCAGGCAAGGGTGTAAAATTTTACTTTCGAAATTTATTATGCAGAAGAAAAGAATATTTAGAACTGACATATGATTCATACAATACATAATATGTATGTCAATATTTTTTTCGTATTTCTAATATTTACATCCAGAAGAAGAGGTGATTAGATGTTGGTTATAATTGCTCAATCGGAAGTACCTTCATTTGAAAATTTTATTGTCTGTCTGTTGTACTCTCTTTTAAATTCTTTCGCTTTCATTGTGTATTTTTTATAGATTTTTTATTCCACATTATCTACAAATATTTTAAAGGGTTAAAACCTCTTTTACAGGTAGTATCTCCGTATTTTTTTCTGTCTTCTAACGGTAACAAAACTCCATCCTTGCATTTGCTCGTTACTGTTAATTGGTAGTGGACCGTTTCACATTAAGTTGAGTCAACAAAGGCCCAAGCGTGTCATTTCTCTGCAAAACAATATTTGTATTCACTATGGCCCTGAATTTTCACACTCCGTCAAAGCAAGGACATACACCGCACAGAATATTGGACACACGCATTTTACATTTTCTTTACTTTAGAAATACTTCACCAGTTTAAGGCAGGTATTTTTCTTAATAACTAAGAGCTTTTGGCAAAAACAACCATAGTCCAAATATTGTAAATATGAATTACATCCAGTGATGTACCCATACTTTGAAGGATGTCAAACAGATTTACTAAACTATTCCATTTTAAAATTTGAGCGTTTTAAAAAATCTGTTGTGGCCAGCACATTACCTTCCGTCAATCCTGTGTATAATGTATAAATTCCATACATAATTTTTCTTGGAAAAGATTATAAATTTCCAGTGAAATTATTTCATAAACAAACTATTCAAATTGCACTTGACACTGACATCTTCTTACTCTTTAGTTTTTCCCATTCATTAGGAGTCGATATTTTTGCGTGTCGTTCTCATTCGGTTCTTTTTCTCTCAAGTCTTCCGCAATACAGTCCTTCCATATTATCTTTGGTCTTTCTCTGCTTCTTCAACCTCCCATTACTAAACTACTCATTCTTGTATATAATTCTTCATTTCTCCTCATGACATGTCAAACCAATGTAATCGTCTTTCTTGTATCTTTCTAGAAAATTGTAACACTAGAGTTATTTTCTTACCGTATCTTTCCGTGTTTCCCCAACATCTACTTCAACATCCTCATCTCTGCCACATTAATTTACTTGTTACTCATACTGACATCTGTCAATTTGAATTATATGAATATAATAGCAATTTCCATGTTTAGCATAGCTGGCTGAATTATAAAATTTAATTTCTTTAAAATTCATTAACTCTGTATCTATTAAATATGAAGTATAAAATGTAATCAAATCGTATGGAGAATAATATATTCTTTAAGTTATAATAATATTAAATGTCAATAAATCAAATTTAACTGTTAAATCTTCAAATGTGGCAACTTCCGGTTCACCAATTATAACCAACATCTAATCACTTGTTCTTCTGGATGTAAACTTGAGGAATACGAAGAAATTATAATTTTTGGAATCGTGGTATTGAAGTTATGGCATCCGGAACTTTTGTCACACACACACAGACACACACACAGCCACACACACAGACACACATACATACATAGAGACATCATCGTAAAAATGATAAAATCGTATTATAGGGACCCTAAAACATGCTTATTCAGTAAAAACTCATCACCGACTTTTTTGACCAAAGACAATACCTTCCTAACCTAAAGGTGACGGAAGGTAAAAAAAAGTCTTATAAAATGTTTAATTATTATTGTAATTGCCCAAAGACAATAGCTCCCTTAACTAAAGGTGACGGAAGGTATTGTCTGAGTGGAAGAAGAAAATAAGATATAGCGACCCATAACGAATGGGGAAAGAAGAAGATGCTAGTAAGTGCAATTTGCATAGTTTGTTTATGAAATAATTTTACTGGAAATTTAGAATCTTGCAAGAAAATTTATGTATGGAATTTATACATAATACACAGTATTGACGGAAGGTATTGTGCCGGCCACAACAGATTTTTTTGTTTACTATTCCATCCAATATATAATTTTCTAATATTGTTGTTTCGTTATTTCATTTTTTTTTTATATTCATGCTAAAATACATTATTGATTGGGTAAGGCCGTAACAACATATGCACACACATAAATTAAAGATATACAAACAGTTAAATTTAATACAGTTCTTAAATAAAATATGAATATTTTCTGAACGAAATAATATAAATAACTCTATCTTTTCTCTCTTCGAAAATATAAGGTTGTGGTGTTATATTGAAATTGGTTGCAATCACGCAGTCACGCAATAGCTACCTTCTCCCATAGCGTATCGTCGTGTCCGACGCGTGTAACTTACTCGTAAACAGACGTGTGACTTGGATAATAGAGATAGGGGGCCCAAGCATGCAATTCACATGTTGTGATTGCTATATTGCATAGTATACAACAACAAATGTCCAAGCATTCTGCTAACAACTTTATTAATGGAAGATGCATTCCACAACTAGAAATCATGTTGGAATTAATATTATTCCAACAAACCGTGTGGAATAATTCCGTACGCCATTTGGAATAATTCCGCACGGCTTTCGACGAATCATAATCTATTTCGCCGCATATTAGCGCGGTATATCAAATATCTTGGTCCGGTTACTATGGTTATGACTCTTTGTTTTATATTTATTTATTTCTGTATCCGCGTTTGACGTTTTGAACATTTTTAGAGTTTTTTGTTAAGTTTTACAGGTTTTTGGAGTTGTCCAGAGTAATAAGTTTATCTAAATAATAATAATACATTACTTAGAAAATTAACTGACGACATTTTATAGAAAAACAATTATAAAAAAAGTTCTCAATTAATTTTAGACAAAAATTCCACACCTATATCACTAAAATGCTTTTATTTTGACCTCCAATTCATAATTTAAAAAATCTGTTGTGGCCAGCACAATACCTCTCGCCACTCCTTTTTTTGGTTACTTAAGTATAGGGCGCGAACAGTCATGTTACATTGTTGGTCTTGACAAGCAGATGTGGGGGCCCGTTTCAGAATGATAATTAGTCATTATGTTTCATTCAAAATTTCAAGATTTTCTAAATACACGTAGTTAATTTGTCACCAGGAGTGTGGAATTTACTTGTCGAGGAAAATAAACCATATGGAATTGGAAAATCACTAAATTTAGAATGAGAAATTATGATACTTACATCTATATACATAATTACTAGCTATCATTCTGACATGAGTCCCCATATCTGCTTGTCAAGGCGCCCTATTGTATTTAACATTTCTTGTATACCTACATTCTACACCAAAAATTCTACTTACATATATCTATTCCTTATATTTAGATTGTTTAATTTTAAATTAATTTTCTGAACAAATTTTGTCCTCTTCTAATTTTTCGAAATGTTTCCAATTCATTGTCAGGATTGACAGTATTTTTGAAGGATATATGTAATAGACCTAAAATTTTAAATATTTAACTATTAATACATTAAGAAATAATATAATGTGTGTACTTCCCAGAAAAACTCTTTAGTAATATCTACGAATTTCTGACACTGACATTTACCTGTCAGTTACAAAAAAAAAAATTTCAACTATTTTCCATGGCATCCTTTCGGCTGTAAAATTTATTATAACATTATTTTATATATTATATTTCTTTTATCTCTAAATCTATAGAATATATAATAAAATATTTAAATGTATCAGATAGAGAATTTAATTTTCTTTAATATTACCAAGAAAAATTTTCAAAAAATATTATTTAGAAGATTTTTTTTCAAGAATCTTCTACTTCCGGTTGTCCAATTGTTATCAAAACCTTTTCAGATCTTCCCATGAATGTCCGATCGGAAAATACGTAGTTAAACAATTTTTAAGTCTTATAGTTTTTGAGTAATCGTCCTTCCAACATCCTACATACATACACACACACACACACACACATACATCCACACACACACACACACACACACACACAGACATCATCGTAAAAATGTTAAAATCGGATTGTAGGGACCTTAAAACGTGCTTATTCAATAAAATCTGGATATGCGATTTTTAGCATGAATACAATACTTCTCTTAGCGAGAGGTAAAAATCGCGCACAAAATTTGATATTAATACTGCAATAACAAAAAACCATCTGGTTTCTTTCAAATCAAATTCATTAAATATGCTTGCACTAGGCGGCACTTTTAGTTCTAACAGGTCTGTTCGTTTACTGCAGCATTGAATTGTATTTAAATTTAGTTTATCGCTATCTCGGTCCGTGTAAGGAACATTTGCAAAATGTCTATATGTTATTAACTATTTATATTGTTATTAATAGTGTTTTTAGTGTGTGTTAAGTGTAAATAATATTGTAACGTTCATTGTTAGTGGTAGTGACAATTAAACATAGTGAAATGACAACGTGAAATTTATGAAGATGCTGATATTGTAAGTCAATTTGTTGTAATGCAATACTTGTATATACTATGAGTCACTAATGAGTAGAATACATCATAGATAACTATATCTAATGTATGTTATTCATTACGCAATACAATTTCTATATACGTGAGAAAGGCGGCGTTTACTTTGAAGCAATCTTATCATTTTCATAAGTGCCGAAACCAGAGCTTCTTAACTTTAAATCAACGTTTCTAAAAAATATATTAAACTTCTGGTACAAATTGTTACACTTAGTAAGTGTTTAACTTTGTGTTTCTCAAAGAAAAAATTAAATCTTTCGATAACAATTCACTCTAAAGTCTTCACAAGGTACTTAAAATATTCGGACAATTTTTAAAAGATTTTTTATGGGGGCAAATGCAACCTTTTTGAAATATTGATGCACTCTACACGAAAAGGGTGAAGGTATGATTTAAAATTTAAAGAACTTCTTAGAAGATAACGGAAAGAATAATTTTCTTTTTTACTTCTCGCTAAGAGAGGATGTTGGACGTACGATTTCTCAAAAACTATAATACTTAATATCTGTTTAACTACGTATTTCTCAATCGGAAAATACTGGAAAGAGATGAAAAAGTTCTGGTAATAATTAGACAACCGAAATAGCAGTATCATTTATTGAAAATTTTTCTTCTTGCTAGTATTAAAGAATAGTAAATTCACTAACTGATACATTATAAATATTCTATTATATCTTTTATAGATTTAGAAATAAAGAAATATAAAGTATATAACAATCTGTTTATTGTTTTAAATATTTTGACTCATGACAGACATATGTGAGTGTCAAAAATCCAGAGCCATTACTGAATATTTTTTTCTGGGAAGTACATACATTATATTATTTCTTATTGTATTAATAGTTAAATATTTAAAATTATGAGTATATTACATATACCCTTCAAAAATACTGTCAATCCCGACAATGAATTGGAAAAATTTCGAAAAATTAGAAGAGTAGGACAAAATAAAATGAATTTAAAATTTAAAAATCTAAATATAAAGAAAAGATAGAAGTAGAATATTTGGTGTAGAGTGTAGATATACAAGAAATGTTAAATACAATAGGGCGCGAGCAATCATGTGACTTTGTTGGCCTTGACAAACAGATATGCAGCCCCGTGTCAGAATAATAGCTCGTAATTATGTATATAGATGTCAAATATCATAATTTTTCATTCTAAATTTAGTGACTTTCCAATTCCATGTTATTTTCCTAGACAAGTAAATTCCACACCCCTGGTGACAAATTAACTACGTGAATTTAGAAAATTCTGACACGGGCTTCCATATTTGCTTGTCAACAATGTCACATGACGGAAGTGGCGAGAGGTATTGTACTGGCCACAACAGATTTTTTTCTGTGTTTTCGTAACTTTTTCGACGTTTTCTCGACCGTCTTCGAAACGATTGTAACCCGTAAATTTTTAAACTGTATATTAGGTGTTAACAATTACTTCAAATCTTAGTCAAACAGCGTTTATTCTCTTACAAGACCGACATTTCGATGCACTCTTGCACCTTCTTCTGGGACTATAATCAATCAAAAACAAAATTAGTTGCCTAGCAAGACAAGAAGTCTTGCTTTATGAAACACTTACTGACAAAAGGACAAACGGCAAAAGACCTGCGAAAGATATTTGAACAGTCAAAATATGAGAAAAGATTGTAATTTTTTTTTCTGTCAGTGTTTCCTAAACTTGCTACTGTAACTTTTGCTTCTGCCCAATTCTCGTATTAAATTTCACCCTGGGCTGTTAAGGGAGTTGCACTTTTGTCTGACACACATGTCACATATGGTTATCCTTCACGTTAACCGCCCGGCCACTTCCAGGATCAAATGACTGACTGATTGCGACACAAATTGGTTTGAACGGTTCGCATTCCTGAAACTGAGGGAATGCGAAGACTTCCTACCTCTAATTTGAGGGCTAGAAATCATAGTTTAGTAAACATTTCCTGCCTGTTAATTAATAGGGAAGAAGAAGATTAAAAATAAATAAATCACAACAAGGAAACATTATTCTACAAAAAATTTTGCTTTAAAATTGTTGGTACGCTAAAGACAAACGTGTGATTTTCTGCACCTATTCTAAATTTTTTAAACAGTGATTCTCAAACGTATTGGGATCAAATATTGAAAAATATTGTTGGTTAAATATTTAAGCGTCTTTTTAGCTCTCATCGTCCATTTACTGCCCTTCAATTTCCCCTTATTAACCTTGAAGCCACCATCGCCCCCTTTTGAGTACTGGATATCACCCATTTTGAGAATCACTGTTTTAAAGCAATCCTTTACACTCTTTATGTAGTTCCTGAATAACTAAAACATTCCATCAATTCTGTAAAATATTCGTCCGAAACCAAAACATCTCTCTGTATTATTCTTTTGGTCCAGTGCAGTCACACAGTTAAAAATCAGTCCACAATAGACCAAATCTATAAAATTCGTAACCCCTACGTTTATTTTTATGTGGGGACATTAAATTTTTAACACTTTAAACAGTTTTATTTCTTTTTTTGCTTAAACAGGATATTCCAGTGAGGCAGACAAACATTACAATGTCTTCAATACAAAAATTAGTTTAATAATTAATTGGATAACTATATTGCCGACACACCTAAAATATTTGACTATAACTTTAAAGTTCGAACTCCAATAACTCTAGTTTTATAGCAAAATGTCAGAAATAGTGCAATAGTAAACTGACCTATTCAATAAATTGTTTAGTTTACTGCAGTGGCAAGCACTTGATAGAAAATTCAAGGTTGAAGAAACTACTGGAACATTAAAAACTATTGTTATTTTCAAGGAAAAATACTTAAATTTACAAAAAGGAACATCTCACACAGTCAAAACTTTGATGTATATTGTGCTGTTGTCAATGTAATATATATTATGTAGCAATATTAATCGATGATAAATATCTATATTGATTTTTCACATAAAATCAAATTGCAAATGAGATGTTGCACGATTTTTTTACCCGTATTTTTATTTTCTTTCATATTACTCTTTATTCATAAGAAAATTGTATTTGAAAATACAATATTTAAATTGCCGCTTTTTCTAACGCTTGATGATGTCAGAAAATTACTGACCAATGAGGGAATGGCGTACATTTGCAGGCGACGGAATTTAAACGAATGACAGCTACTAGTTTTATCCATATTACTGATTTTTACCTCTCGCTAAGAGAGGTATTGCATTCATGCTAAAAATCGCATATCCAGATTTTATTGAATAAGCACGTTTTAAGGTCTCTACAATCCGATTTTAACATTTTTACGATGATGTCTGTGTGTGTGTGTGTGTGTGTGGATGTGTGTGTGTGTGTGTGTATGTGTGTGTGTGGGATGTTGGAAGGACGGTTACTCAAAAACTATAAGACTTAAAATTTGTTTAACAACGTATTTCCCAATCGGACATTCATGGGAAAATCTGAAAAGGTTTTGGTAATAATTGGACAACCGGAAGTAGAAGATTCTTGAAAAAAAATCTTCTAAATATTATTTTTTGAAAATTTTTCGTGGTAATATTAAAGAAAATTAAATTCTCTATCTGATACATTTAAATATTTTATTATATATTCCATAGATTTAGAGATAAAAGAAGTATAATATATAAAATAATCTGTTGTAATAAATTTGACAGCCGAAAGAATGCCATGAAAAATAGTTGATAATTTAAATTATTTGTAACTGACAGATAAATGTCAGTGTCAGAAATAATGAGTAATGAATTAAAAATGTACTTGGAGAATCCCTTAGTTCTTGATCTGTGACTATTATGGAGATGACAAGTCTAGGTTGAAGGACTTAAATTTGTTTCAAACATTATGGGACAATGTACACCAGTACTGTAGACTAGAGTAACTTTGAATTGCGAAAAAGCTATCAAATTCTTCTCAAGTAAGTTGTAAATATTGACAAAATCGGAGTGCAATCTATCCGTCACTTTATTAAAGGGAATTAAGGTTATTTAGATGTAACAAGTATGAAAAAATAAAATGTAAAAGAAGATACATATATAAGAATAGATGCACAATCCAGATATATACATTTTAGACCGCCCAAAATTAATGTTTTTACTAGAAGAATATGAAGAGAAAGTAAACAAAGTTGTTCGAATTGAAAATTGCTGTTACCAGCCTAATATTTATATATGGTAAACTCTACTTTGTAATTTATTGTAACATAATTTATGGTAAAATATCTTCATGTTGAGACATGCTATTATTGAATAATAAAGAAGTTTATACGTCATAGATTTATATGGATATATTATTTGTATTTATAAAAATAATCTTTGCTTTATGCATACAGCCAGGTAAAATATACGGCGAGAGGTTATGTGCTGGCCACATCAGATTTTTATATGTTGTAAAGACTCAAACATGGTTGTAGAATTTTTTGTGCTAGTTTTAATAATGCCTCAAAACGAAGAAAGACGAATTAAATGGTTGTCTCAAATAAACATAAAACCATTTACAAAAATAGTTTCAATCTGTGAAGATCATTTTACCGTTAGCATAAATATTATTATAATTAAATATAAATATTAAATGTTAACAATTACTCGAAAGTTCAGTCAAACAGCATTTATTCTTACTATACCAACGTTTCGGAGCACCTTGCACCTTCTTCAGGGTAGTAAGATCTTACAGATTGTTAGAATTCATTACACACATAGACACACACACACACATACACACACACACACACACACACACACACACACACAGAGAGAGAGAGAGAGAGAGAGAGTGAGAGACATTATCGTAAAAATGTTAAAATCGGATTGTACGGGCCTTAAAATGTGCTTATTAATTAAAATCTGGATATGCGATTTTCAGCATGAATCCAATACCTCTCTTAGCGAGAGGTAAAAACAGTTTTACCAAATTATTTGGCACCCTTCAAACTCATATTTACAATATTTGGACTATGGTTGTTTTTTGCTACAAGCTCTTCAATTTTTTCCACTGTCGTTATAAGCGTCATGTTCATTAGCACCCTTATTTACCAAAATGTCTATACCAGCGATTCCCAAACGTTTTCAGTCATGGAACCGTTAAGAAATTGACTGCGTTTCAACCCCAAATCTATCCTACATTTTTATTGGCCATTGTGAAACCAAAATCCAAAACTAGGGAGAAAAAAATATGTTTTAAATTTTATTATCTATACGATTTACTCTAATTCTGGTTTAGTTAATTGCATATGATAAACATAGATAATATTGTGTAATAATAATTTTAATTAAATAAATAATGTAGATAATGGCTCTAATTTTATAGCCTCTTGCATAATTTTATAAGAAAGTGTTCCATTTAAATAAACGATACCTGTGATTTATAACACTTGTATCTCCAGGATACAATAAATTTAAACTTTAAACATTCATGGCCATTCTAACAAATTTATTCCTCCAAACCGTCAAATTTCTTACAAGTTTATAAATCAAACTAAATAATAAATATCCGTGTTTATTTCCAATTTCATGGTTCATATTTTATGAGATTTAGAAATAAATATCATATGTATCATGTATAAAGAATATTAAAACAGATTTCGATATTTGTATCGGTATAATTCATAATTTTCACGCAACCAAATTTATAGGACCATTAAGAGAGAACATATGATACACTTGTATAGTCGATGTAAGTAGGGTTCACACTGTGAAAGAGGAGTGTCATAACTTATATTATTAAGATGGTGTTGGTAGCGTAGAAGCAGGCTATGGCTATAGGTGTTTAACACGTAGATATAGAAAAATCTGATGTGGCCAGCACATTACCTTCCCTCAATCCTATTCATTATGTACACCTCGATTAATGATAACCTGTATTAGTGGCTATATTTGGGTGTTATATCGCCATTTGTTATTTGAATTACCAACATAAATATAAAAGACAAAAGGTTCATACACACATTCCTGTCTGAGCACACTTGTTTCGCCTCAGCCACATTCATAAATGCATTCATACATGCTCTTCCCACTTGGAAATTTTCTCTCTTTTAGCATACTGCCAACCACATCCATTTACTTACATACTGGACGGCTACGCAATCGAACACCCTTAACAAGCAGATACAAAATTTAAATCCCTATAACTTTTATTTGAAGTATTTTGCATAAAATGATTTGGTAACGTTTGTACAAAAAAAAAACTGATGCTTATGTTCCGCATTTCGATTTACATTTTGTAATTTATTTTATTTTTTAGTTCGTTGTCGATTATAAGAGAAATAATATTATCACAAAATAATTATAAATTAATATGGTTCAATGTAAAAACAACCAATGTCCCCATTCCGTATTTTTAAGATTAATAATTCAATTAATTTCTATATATAACAAAATCGTCACTTCTAGTACCATCTTGTGTTCATTTCTGAATTTATTATATACATTTCATATTGAAAAATTGTTAGAAAATAGTGCAAAATCTCTCGCTACTTCGCGTAGTAATTTTTTAACATATAATTTTATATGTTTTCTACGCTAAAACAAGTAGATTTATATATTTCAATTTCAAACAAAAGTTAACAAATAACAATCTAAAAATAAAACTTTGGTTTGTGCAAGTCTGCTACACCTTAATGTTAACGCGCGCTGCAAAGCATATATCCACGATTTTATTAATATTTTATTTTATTGAATTTATTTATAAAAATTGCGAATTTCAACACGATGCTGCCACCAAGCAACAAAAATTTGTACTACTAGACTCATAGAATGTTTAAATATAATAATATAACATACAATTTTGTATGGTGTTATATTTGTTTTTAAAGTAACTCTTATGGTATTTTCTCCACTGTAGCTGTGAGTGCCTATGAAGTGACACCTGATAAACCTATACTCATTCAATAATATACATAATATATTTATTTGTAGCTATACAGGGTATTCATTTTAAACAATTTTTATTTCACAAGACAAATTTAAAGAAAGGAAAAATTATTTCTTGACCAGTGGTTCTCAAAGTACGGTTGTGGTTAAAGCGTAGGCTCCAGGTTTAAAATTATAGATAGTTTTATAAATTTATCCATAAAATATATAGAAAAAGTATTAATGCAAACCTGTAGAAAATTTAATAATCTTTAATTTTTATATAACATAAATCTTGAAAAAATAACATGTAAAGGTATTTTTTGAAGAAAAACTATTTTGAGCTTACAGTAAAGTGCCATTTCCGGTTATTTGATTTACATGAACATAATAATAGAATAAGATAGAAATACAAGGTTTCAAACGATAGTATTTGAGTTAGAGCGTAAAGAGGATCCACACACATCACACAGCACGATCCCTGTACCTCCCTCACCAAAGGTAGCGGGAGGTAAAAATTAACACGAGTATTCATTTTTTCATTCATGGTACTCTTATATTATAGCCATATTTTCATCAAATTAATATTAAACTTCATATGCATTTTTCTTTTAAAAAATCGTTAGGTAAAGATATAAAAATATTATATTACCGAATTCACAATTAAATTCTGTAACGATTGGGTAAATAAAAATACATGTTCTCATTTAAAATAAAAAAGTTAGGTCCCGTATTTTAAGAACCAGTTATTCAAAAAAAGAATTTTTATTTTCTTTAAATTTGTCTTGTAAAATAGAACTACATGTATATAAATACAAATAACTCCTAAAATATTAAAATATAACACAATTTTATATAAATGTTTTTAAAATAATTCTTATTGTGATCTCTCCACGTGAAATGCGAGTGCCTTTAAGGTGACGACTGTTACACAATATTTTCGTTAGTCAAGAAATTTATTTATAAATATATTATTTTTCTTTTTGTTACAGAGTTGGTCCTAGAATAAAATTACGGGGAACTGAAGCTTCACCGAGTCTTCTACAAGGTAGATAATAATTAACATTTAATTTAAATTAGTATCATCTGTTTTATTTATTTGTATAACAACCCTAAATGATTAAAACGCAGTCCCACTTGCATATTTACATAAATCTAATAATTCCAATTTCTAATTTAATTAATATATATCTCTATTCAAATACACAAATCCAACAATCAGTAGTAAATTCCCTTTATCAGTAACAACTGAAGTAACTAATTACACATATTATTTACTTTATGAAGAGCAGTGTTAGTTAACTAGTCCAGCTTATCTCCCACCATATGGTCCCTAAGCATCGTAGTATGCCCTGGAATTAGAGAGATTAAGCCAATATGTCGTAACAAAAAACAATGATTGTTACATATGATGAATTTATGGTGAGATTATGACCGAGTGGTGATTATTATAATGCATCCATGGTAGTGAATATGGTTATAGATATGATTAAATGAAATAGGGTATTAGAGATAAAATTATAAAACATCGTGAACTATTTAAGAATGTTTTACGTTGTGATATTTTTCAAACTAAATACTAGATTTGTTTTTATAAGTAATTATGTATATAGATCGCAAATGTCAGAATTTTTCATTAAAAATTTCCAAGATTTTCTAAATTCATGTAGTTAATTTGTTACCAGGAGTGTGGAATTTAATTGTCGAGCAAAAAAAAACCACATGGAATTGGAAAATCACTAAATTTATAATGAAAAATTATTATATTTGACATATATGTACATAATTACTAGCTATTATTCTGACATGGGTTCCCATATCGCTTGTCAAGGCTAACAAAGTCACATGACTGCTCGTGCCCTATTGTATTTGACATTTCTTGTATACCTACACTCTACACCAAAAATTGTACTTACATCTATTCTTTATATTTGGATTTTTAAATTTTAAATTCATTCTATGAAGAAATTTTGTCCTACCCTTCTAATTTTTCGAAATGTTTCCAATTCGTTGTCGGGATTCACAGTATTTTTGCAGGGTATATGTAATATACCGATCATTTTAAATACTTAACTATTAATACAATAAGAAATAATATAATGTATGTACTTCCCAGAAAAAATCTTCAGTAGTGTCTCTGAATTTTTGACACTGACATTATTTAGGCTGTGAGATTTATTACAACAGATTATTATATACCTTATATTTCTTTATCTCAAATCTATAAAAGATATAATAAAATATTTATATGTATCAGATAGAGAATTTACCCTTCTTTAATACTAGCACGAATAAAAATTTTCTAAAAACAATATTTAGAAGATTTTTTTCAGAATCTGTTACTTCCGGTTGTCCAATTATTCCCAGTAATGTCCGATTAATAAATATGTAGTTAAACAGATATTAAGTATTATAGTTTTTGAGAAATCGTCCTTCCAACATCCACACACACATCATCGTAAAAATATTAAAATCAGATTGTAGGGACCTTAAAACGTGCTTAATCATTAAAATCTGGATATGCGATTTTTAGCATGAATCCAGTACCTCTCTTAGCGAGACGCAAAAAGGAATATAGTCTACATGGCAGTAGACAATAAATACAAATTTGATGATATAAACTACATCATAGTGTACTGGTATACAATGACATAAATTACATGGCATAGATTACCGGCACATCGGATTAGAGTTACAAAAATATTACAGTTTTCATAAATTCAACAGAGCCATCTAGTATAACTTCTTCTAACTTCTTGTGCAGCATCTCTGGTCCAGAGTTGAGATCAAGAGAGCTGTAGAACTGCGTAAGAAATTCCAAACCTGTTTAAACTGGTGCGTTAAAACCTCTGGCGGACAGGTATTGAACTAAGAAGTTGATACTTGTACCTATAGAGTACACTAGGGAATACGTTTCTTACATAATTACATAATAGTTTTAAAATATTAATTAATAACAACAATAATAACAAAAAAAATTTTTTTGAGAACTTAATTTTGTTTTTATTACAATTGAAATATTAATTATATTTGTAGTATTTTCGACGCAGTTTCTTTTATTTGATCATTCTTTTGTTTGAGTATCAATATCTGTGATTCAATTTGGCGTCGGTTGTTTGTCTATGCGGCGTCCATTTTCGACGGTGGCGGTTGCTATGGCTACTGCTGCGACGCCCAATCACGCTGTAGCAATGGAAGCGACGCCACCGCTTTGATGTTCACTTGTTTTTTCCATGGCCAACGGCGATGCTAGCGTAGGACGCTAATTTCATTTTATGAAAACAGGGGTTGCAATTGCTTTAGGAAGGATATGCTAATGGATTCAAATTTGGCGGAAAATGTAAATAAATACGAACCAAAAATATTTACAATTGATTTCTAGCTTTTAGTATTTACTTTAGTTTCACTAGCTTAAAAAAATAATAATTAACATGATATTTTAATTTGGATTTTAATAGTGCTGACTGCTTATTTAAAAATAAAAAAAATCTGTTGTGGCTATCACAATACCTCTCGCGCCCTTTCCATTGTGGTATATATAAATATTGTATTTAACATTTCTTGTACACACAAAAATTCTAATTACACCTAATCTTTATATTGACGTATTTTCTATAATTTTAAATTCATTGTATGAGCAAGTTTTCTCCATTTCTTCTAAATGTTCGAGGTTTTTCTAATTCATTAACGAGATTGACGGAATTTCTGAAGGGTTTATGTAATATACCCATAATTTTAAATATATAATTAATAATACAATAAGAAATATTAAGTATTGTTCCCAGAAAAAGCCTTCAGTACTATTTCTGAATTTTTGACACTGACATTAGTGACATTTATCTTTCAATTACAGACATTTATATATATATATATATATATATATATATATATATATATATATATATATATATATATTCTAATTCCATGTGGTTTATTTTCCTCGACAAGTAAATGTCACGTGACTGCTCGCGCCCTAACTTATGTAACCAAAAACGGAAGTGGTTTTTACCTAAAATAATTAAAGTATGATTTTACAAGTCCTCATGTTCCGATGTTGCGGTCAACACCCTGTATATGACTCCCTTTGAGACGGATTGTACAATTAATTAATGACATATAACTGTATTACCCGATAAATAAGATGGCAGCAGATTGCAGATCTGTTTAATTATAACAGTACCGCACTTTGAAACAATCTGCGTCAATTAAAACAAAATATTCCAAGGCACCTTGATCAGAAGTTCAGTCCCGGAGTTCTTGGGACGTTTGGACTCCAACTGGGATCTTAATTAGGCCCGAGTACCCGAACTCGAAAAATTGCTTTCTTCTCGCATTAATAATCATCATTAACTGATATACCACTGATTTTAATTAAAAATATTTACATTACGGGGGAATTAATGTCAATAAAATTTATATTTTGTGGAATGGGTGATCCATTTTTTTTATACAACACGAAACTAAAAATTTATACATTTTTACATCTTGAGAGGTATTGGATTCATGCTAAAAAAAAATATGATGATGTCTGTGTGTGTGAGGTTGTTGTAGGTACGATTTCTCAAATTCTATAAGATTAAAGCCCTGTGTAATTACGGATTCCTCAATCTAACAGTAATGGGACGAGTTGAATAGATTCTGGTAATAATTAGACAATCGGAAGTAATAGTATTTTAACAAAAATCTTTTAAATATTATTTTTTGAAAATTTATGTTATTACAAATATATATATATATATATATATATATATATATATATATATATATATATATATATATATATATGGGTGTGGCACAACCTATAAGACATAAGTTATTATTGATTGGTTCATGTATTTGGTTTATTAAAAAATAATTTTGAATTCAACGAGAAACGCTACGAACTGATATTTGAAAAAAAATGTCCATCTTATGAAATAAAAAGACTATTTTATGTTAGCTTAACTAAGCGATCTAAGTCAACATGGAAATCCAATTATTAATTAGCATAGTATTAATAATCTCGTATATCCTGCACGTGGAATCAAATTGACATCTGTGGTCGTCCGCAGCACTCTAGATAAAGTAGTAGGTCTTGTATTGGACCGAGATGTAATCTCTTGCAGCCATCGAGGCTTTATTAGACCCAACCTGCATATTAAATAGATGTAAGACATTAAAAAAACGACATACAGTGAGTTATACAGAGATGTGCTGGAGTTGGGAATAAGTGTATCGGGACGGGACTCTTTAAAAATCAACGCGAAGCTCGTGCACACCACCGAGCAAAATTAATATAATAACATATTATCTGGAGTATAATATGCACCTATGTATATAATACGTGGCCTTAATTTTAATAATTTTAGCGATGTAAAAATTTATATAATATGTACGCCTGCTTTCATGCTAGGTTTCACTTTAAAATAATACTTATTATAATGATATCTGATATATTTTTAATAAAACTTGTACACGGATATAAAGTATCTACATGTAAAAAAAATCCACCCGTGTAACTTATTATTTATAATGTAAATACTTTAAATTAAATTATATGCATTATGGCATAAAAATTACCCCTGTGGTTCACTCTCCACGCCAGCAATAAGTGATCATGATGTGACACCTGGTAAACGCTCGCACGGTACAAATTTGTTATCACCGTTACTGAAATTTGTGTACAAAGCAGATATATTTATTTATATCCTTACCTATATTCATTGCTGGCGTGGAAAGTGCACAACAGGGGTCAATTTTGCGCCATTTAAAATTCCAAAATATTTGGCGTCGGTCGGAAGCGAACCCGGTTCCCCAGATTTGCGTGAAGTCTGGTAAACGCCCGCATGGTACAAATATGTCATCATTATTACTGACATTTGTGTACAAAGCAGTAATGTAATATGCCGGGGTGATATATATTTGTATTATCTTACCTATATTCCTACATATTTATTTATGCTGGAAACTGTATTAAGTTCCTTTCCATATAATTATTGTTCCATTTACTGTTTTCTTTTTAAAATGTTACTATTATATTCTGAAATGATTAGTTTGTTGAGAGTGTTGTGTTTTAAGCGTAGATTCAGGGGTTAAAATTATAGATGATTTTATAAATTTATCCATAAAATATATACAAAAAGTATTAATACAAACCTGTACAAAAATTAAAATTCTTTAATTTTTATAATAACATAAGTCTTGAAAAAATAACATTTAAAGGTATTTTTCGAAGAAAAACGATTTTGAGCTTCCAGTAAGTGCCATTTGCGGTTATCTGATTTACATCAAAATCTAGATAGATAAGATAGAAATACAAGGTTTCAAAATTTTATGAACGATAGTATTTGAGTTAGAGCGTAGCACACACACACACACACACACACACACACACACAAACACACACACTCACTCACAAATACACATAAACACAGGCATCATAGCGAAAATGTTAAAATTGGGTTCTAAGGACCTTAAAACGTGGTCATTTACCACAATCACGACATGCTATTTTTAGTACGATCCCTATACCTCCTTTACAAAGGGTAGCGGAAAGTAAAAAGTGGCTGGCACCCTCTAAAAGGGTAGTACCTTAATTGATAAATATATATATATATATATATATATATATATATATATATATATATATATATATATATATATATAATATATCATCAGAAAATATTTGATACTACATTTTTGAAAATTGGAATACATTATATTAAAGTGTGCAGAACCGTTATCTATCGGAATGGCTATATTAGATTTTTATGAAAACACATTCGATCAACTCTTTTCATAATTCCCACACCCAAAACATTATGCCTGTATTTAATCTCCTCTGCTCTAATTCCACCACAGCTTCCATCCATCTTTCGTAGTCTCATCTTATCCCTACTCCTGCGTCGTACACGCGCCTATCTTAGCTCTATACCGTATCAACGCTCTGTATAATAGCTGGGGTCTCCGAAGCGCGTCATTACCGCCGCTCCGTACCGTGGCTAGGTGTGTAAGTGTCCGCCAGGCACAGCACAGCCTGATCTGGATGGAATGCGAGCACTCATGCTTTCTCGCTCTACCTCGGGGAGGACATGGACGTAGAAAGCGGGGCTTAGATTTGAAAAATGGGCGTTTACGAGTTTGGATCACATTTTTTACCTTCCGTCACCTTTAGGCAAGGAAGGTATTGTCGTTGGTCAAAAAATTCTATGATGAGTTTTTAGAGAATAAGTACGTTTTAGGGTCCATATAATACGATTTTACCATTTTTACGATGATGTCTGTATGTATGTGTCTGTGTGTGTGTGACGAAAGTTTCGGATCGTATAACTTAATACCACGATTCCAAAAAGTTTACATCCAGAAGAACAACTGAATAGATTTTGGTTACAATTGGTGAACCGGAAGTAGCCTCATTTGAAAATTTAACAGTTAAATTTGATTTATTGACATTTAAAGTTATTATAACTTAAAGAATATATTATTTAATAGATATAGAGTAAAAGAATTTTAAAGAAATTAAATTTTATAAATCAGCCAGCTATGCTAAACATGGAAACTACTAATATATTCATATAATTCAAATTGACAGATGTCAGTATCAATAAAAAGTAAATTAATTTGGCAGAGGTAGACCAAAGATAAAATGGAAGGACTGTTTGCGGAATACTTGAAAGAATAGGAACTGATTGAGGACGACACGCAAAACAGAAATGAGTGGAAGAAGAAAATAAAAAATAGCGACCACTGACGAATGGGAAAAGCTAAAGAAGAAGAAGATTTGCATAGTTTATGAAATAATTTTACTGGAAATTTAGAATCTTTTACAAGAAAATTTATGTATGAAATTTATACATAATATATAGGATTGACGGGAGGTATTGCGCTGGCCACATCAGAGTTTTTAGTAACGTATTTATTGACCTTTCATTAGCTGTAAAATCAAGCAAACATTATTATAGTACCTATGACGTAACGAAAATAGAAATAGAAAAAGCAATTTTTAATATCTACGATTTACTTTCTCTGTAATTATTTTAATGTTACCCCTTTTGGTGACCCTTTGTCTACGGCACTGAGGTGTTGAGCTACACGGAGATGAAAAATCTGAAACCGGTACCTGATGCTACGTTGCCAGCTCTCGGTCTGGTCTGTTTGACCGCCGACTGGACCAAACAACCTGGACAACTTACACTGCAGATAGAATACAGCTACAACACCATTCTTCATTAGAATATTACTCTCCTGTGGTGCACTCTACATTAATATCACAAAACAACAACATACGTAATGTTGGAAACCATTTTTATAGTTACTAAATATAGAATTATACTAGAATTAGGTACAGTGAAATCTCTCTTATGCGGGCAGCACTGGTCGCCGATAATTTGTCCTGATTAAAGGGAAAATTAAATTTAAGCCGTGAAATTTTCGAAGCCCTTTGTTCTAAAAAAGTCCCTCTTCTGTTGTTGATTAACATACGAATCAAAAATTTTCAATAGTTCTGTCCTCTTTTTATAATTTTATCTGCTTGAAATTTACCGATATTAAATCGAGCTGCTATGTATACAAATTTTTCTTTATTGAAAACTTCAGTAACTTGTAACTTTTCTCGCAACGTTAACGTACGTTATTCGAGTACATGTTGTCATTTTTAAAATGTGAATTTAATTCAAAAGCCAATACGTAGTCGTACGTATAGAAGTCCTGTAATAAGAACAAATAAGAACAACTGCTTTTGACTCAAGCCGAAATAAATAAACTTAAAACTTTAAGTAAAACCTATCTGTAAAGATGTATGGGGCAATATTCTATTAGAATTAAAAATGGTATTACATAACCCAATATTAAATAACGGAATAATTGAATAATATAGATTTTGGTTAGAGAAGTACTCTCATTTGAAAATTTTAACAGTTTTTTTTGAAAAAAGCAGTTAAATATCATTTATTGACATTTAACGCTAGTATAATTTAAAGAATTATTCTCTATACGACTTGACTGCATATTATAGGTACTTCATATTCAATAGATATAGAGTTAAAGAATTATGAACCATGGAAATGGCTAATATATTCAGATAATTCATATTGACAGATGTTAGTATCATTGAAACGTAAATGAATGTGGCAGAGTTGAGTATGTTGAAATAGTTGAGGAGAGATGAAAATTATATTGGAAAAAGAATTAATAGCTTTTAGTAATAGAAGATGGAAGAAACATAGGAAGACCAAATATAAGATGGAAGGACTCTATTTCGGAAGACTTGAGAGAAAAGGAACTGAATGAGGACGACACGCAAAACAGAAATGAGTGGAAGAAGAAAATAAAAAATAGCAACCCCTAACGAATGGGAAAAGCTAAAGAAGAAGATGCCTGTATCAAGTGAAATTTGCATAGTTTGTTTACGATATAATTTTACTGGAAATTTTGAATCTTTTGCAAGAAGTGTATGGAATTTATACATAATACACAGGATTGACGGAAGGTATTGTGCTGGCCACATCATATTTTTATAACTTGTTGCTGAAATATTATTAGTCTGGGCTCTATATATTTTGTCACAAGTTTATGATTTTCAAATAATATATTTTTAAATTGTGTATAGAATTATTTTTTTTTAAATACCTGTTTAATACTACTAACCACCAAGAACCTCCATTTGTAAGGTTATCATCAGTTTCCAAATTTAGTGAGCGTCTATTAACGTTGAAAGAATGATAAATTGATTTCTACCATATGTCTGCCTACTTGTAATGATGAAGGTAACTTTTCAAGAAGAAATTGATCTGTCACAATTGAAGGCGTGGTATACTACAATTCATACTGTTTACAACTGTCTATTGTTATGTAAGAAAAAATCTAATCTAATTTCTTTCATTCATTGTTCTCGGCAGTACGCAAACACAAATCAGATTCAAATGCCGGTTCAACGTTTCAGTTCTTACATCACAAAACGTTTCTAAATTTCTATCCACCAATTTTTAAGAAGTGGGTTTTATTTTTCTGTTTATAAATAATATAAATTTACAATAATTTATAAAGTATTTTGAAATGGAATGTGTACGAGAGATTAAATATAATAAGTGCCTCAAATGCGAGCCTTGAGGTACACCAGAGGTAACATTAATAATTAATCCAAATTTGAAGCGATGTTGGAACTATATGAAAATGAAATGTAGTCTTGAAGAACCTTGATTTTTCTGATAATTAAAAAAACTACTTGATTTTTTCAAGTAATTGAAAAATAACTATTTGATTTTTCAAGTACATGAAATTGTAACTATTTGACTTGACTTGACTTTCGGGTACTATTACTTGACTTGAGCTTGGCTTGATTTCAAGTAAAGTCAATTAATTTGAATATCAAGTCAAGCCGTGAAACTCTAGCTTAAGCTATGTTAACTTATGAAAAATTATATTATGTGCATTTTATGAATTTTTGTACGATGTTGTATAACTGACTGTAAAGTGTTTTGTTAAATGATTATAGACCCAAAAGAAGATGCAAGAATGCACCGAAACTTTGATTTTATAAAAGTATAAATAGTTTGACTAAGATTTCGAGTAATTGTTAACACCTAACCAATCGAGAAATTTCCCACATTTATTATATCTTAACATTTATAAAAGTTTGATATTAATGAAAATAAAATACTGAATGCTTTATTTTATAATAAGCAAGCAATTAATTGCTCTGGTATGATTGTATGTATTCTTTGCACCTGGCTTGTAAACTGCACCGCGTGCATTGGAATTGCAACTAGGAAGCAACTTGGTTGCGGACACAGGCCTGTAATTAGAGATTTTCGCATGACTAATTGACATCCTCTCATTTCATTCGCTTTCAGCCTCTGCAAAATGCATTCGCATTTTGACTAAAATTATTTAAATACCATCATTTTCTCCAAAGAGTTAAAATTACCTAAAATTAAATGGATTGTCGTTCACTTAATTGCTGACATACTTACAAAATTATTTCGGAAATTTTATTTTCACTCAGTAAATTGGCATGCTTAAATTTTATGTACTTTAGTGTCTATTCCAACCCTGGATTCTACTACGAAATCCTCTATAATCATTGTCTAATACATTGTAAAACAAATACACGTAGATTTTATTTTCATAGTATTTTTTACCATAACCATATATCAGAGTGCCTAGCGAATAACGTATTATTATATAATGCTGGCAAAAACTGGTTTATCAATTTTTATAATTATAAATTTCATAAAATTATACTCCGTAAATAACTTTGCAATATGCAGTATAAATTTATTTACATCCTGTAAATTATAATACTTAAAACAAGTTATCAGTGTTGCTAAAGAAGCATTGCTCTATTCTACTTGTAGCTTCAGATAGAAAAGCTCATCGCCAAAAGCACATCTTAGAAACAAAATTATTCATAAATAATGCACATGTTGGCAACATTGCGAATTGGATTATATAACAATAGTGATATTTGCGTCAGTTGTAGTACATTAAGATCGAAACTCAAACATTCTTGCATCGAATAGTCGCTATTAATTAAACATGGGTTTGAGATTTTGAGCCGGAGTTGAAATCAGTCCAAATTCCCCCTGGCCAAAAAAAAAATCGTTCCATGTGGAACAAGTGTCACAGCAGTCTGTTTCGTCTACCTTCTATTACTAAGCTTTCATTGTTCCAATATATTCTTCATCTCTTCTCATGACATATTCAAACCAATGTAATCGTCTCTTCTATCACTCGAGTTATTTCCTTTATCATTTCATTCCTTACCTGTTTTTTTCGTGTCTATCTCAACATCCTCATCTCAACCACATTCATTTTCTGTTCATTGACACTGATATCTGTCAGAATTTTCTTAATATACTAGCTATTTCCATGGTTATAGCATACTTGGCTGATTTATAAAATTTAATTTCTTTATAATTCTTTAACTCTATATTCATTGAATATGAAATATAAAATGCAATCAATTCGTATAGATAAGAATATTCTTTAATATCATTAAATGTCAAAAAATAATATTTAACATCATCATCAAAACAGTAAAATCGTTTTGTAGGGACCCGAAACGTGCTTATTCATTGATAACTCACCACCGACTAGTTCCTCTTTAGAAACTAAAGTCAGTTTAGTTACATATAATGTTACTAAATATACAAATAAATTTTTCAAATAAATATAATGCATATACTAAACATCATGTACGTAAAAGAATTCGATTTTAACTTGTCGATTATTTGTACATCATTAGATAAAACTTTTCAAACGTATTCTATATTAAATGCCCACACATGATCTAAATCTAAATCAGA
Organism: Harpalus rufipes; assembly: GCA_951394225.1. Taxonomy (NCBI): domain Eukaryota; kingdom Metazoa; phylum Arthropoda; class Insecta; order Coleoptera; family Carabidae; genus Harpalus; species Harpalus rufipes. The sequence continues at coordinate 50,738,139 of OX596281.1, read as the reverse complement.
GTACTCTCCCAGTCATCCAAATATTAAATACAAATTGACATTCAATTTAATGTTATCATCTGATCTGAACGCTGCCTTAGTATTCGCTTTCTGTACGTTTAATAGCTCCATAAGTGAAGTCCTGCCGCCCTGTAATTTAAATTTTATTGTGACTGTACTCAATCGCCCATAGCCATCACTCATAAAGTACATTCGGGGGAGAATTTTGATTCGAATAAAGTCATTCAAATTATACATTAGACTTGTGTTCATCTATCACGTGTTTCGTAATTAATTTTTGATTGCTAGTGTAGTTTGCTTTTTGGGTTTTTGTTTTGTAGTAATTATGATTAGATGTACGGTTGGTTTTTCTACGTCTGAATAGTATTGTTTCATTGTTTAGATAATTGTAATATTTGTTTTTCTTTTAAGACTAGGTTCTTGGAAAAATGCTTCGTGTCATATTTTAGGCATTACTGTTTAGCATACGAAAATATACTTCAAGACTTGTGGCAAACCAGTTTTATTGGTATATAGGCCTCTACAGATTCAAATATTTGAGCGAATGTTGTAATGGTGTTTAATAAAGGTAACAACTACCTATTATGTTATTATACGGTTGAAGTTTGTAATAAATCCGTCTGCTTCTCACGTCAATTTAGCATCAATTCCAGAATTAGTATAAAGACATAGATGTTTATCTGCCAACATCATAATTAGGAAGATGTCGGCATTAATTTTCTCGTTGCTAGGAGCGTGCGATGCAATAAATTCGTTTCATTAGTAAAACAAACAACACTAACACCGAGACAAGTCTCGGTGTCGCATTCGCTTGTTCGATGTTCGCTTGTCGTCCGTGGCCTCCCACGTGCAAACAAAACACTAGCACTAGCACTGTCCACATTGCCGACTCATAAGCGGCATCGGTAAACAAAAGCCAAACGAACTACACATCCTCCCCTATATGCTAGATGTCAATTGTTTGCGCAGGGGATCACCGATCGTCAACTTTATGGGGTGATAAACATTGATTGGAACCGGAATCTTGATTAGTAGAATATATAACGGGAAATACGATAGAAACATTGGTCCGGATTCACAGACCACCATTTGTTGCATATAGATTCAATACATTAAAACGTAGTTACAGAGTAACACTATATTATGGAGCCAAAATTAATATGTCACTATTCAGTTTCAATGATTATTAAAACAAAGTTTATATTAAATAAGTGCATGAACATATACAACAATTACAATTTGAATCAGAATCGCACTCGAACCCATCAGTTTTTGGCGGGTTCGATGCCAGGCTTTCCAGCATTCGTTCAATTTTTGTTGAACAATTCGACTTCAATAAGCTGGCGCATTGTCATGGTGAAACAAAATATTTTACATTGTCATTCCCGGGCGTTTTTCTTGAATTACTGCTTTCAGCTGGTCTAAAAGTGTGGCGTAGTATTGTCCAATCACAGTTCTTCTTTTACCAAGATAATCAATTAGCAAAATCACCTTTCCTGCCAAGTGAATTAACTTCGCTTTCTTCGGGGCCGAGTCACCATGTCCAATCCACGCTTTCGCCTGAATTTTCGTCTCTGGAGTGTAATGTGTACCCATGTTCCATCCATGGTTTGAAATTCTCAACTACCAACTCCAAATTTTCGGCTGAAGTTCGAGCTCGAATATGCTTTTGCACCGAACTGAGCAAATCTGGTGCACATTTTTCTCATGCCCAGCTCATTGTGTAAAATATCTTTAATCTCACGCAATTTCATTTGTCGATCTTCCAGAATCATATCGTGAACTTTATCCAGTCTTAGAAACTGTCTGGTGAGAAACACTTAAGGATTTTTACAATATCATATTGTTGTTTTCCCTTTTAAAAAGTTCAATAATTGTACTGCGACTGATTGAAGGTTTCCCCATGGAATCCAAGTAAGGAAATGTCAAAATATAAATTGTCACTATGGTTACAAAAAGAATAAATATTACCATTCCATACGTCTTATTCACACAGCTTTAGAAAATTTTGCTATATACGTAATTTATTATTACCCTGTACATTCCTTGTAATTAAAAAAAAACTATTATTGCACTTATCAATTTTTTTTATAGAACAGGCTTGATGATTGATAGTTTAATTATTTTTTTTATAATTTATAAAACATTAAAACATATAAAATATGTATGAAGAAAATCTAGAAAATATGAGGTATAAAACAATGTTATTTAAGTGTTTTTCTAAGAAAAAGTCTTTGCCGGTTTACCGATTGTTCTCAACATTTAATGGTTTCTTCATACTCCTATAGCAAGCACATATATTAGTTGAATAGTAATAAGTAATTAAAACTGTGCAGGATAGGCACACAATACAAAACATACATCATAAAGCAACAAAATATGTTTTTTCATGAGAATACTTGCATTAAATTAAATTTCAATCATTGTCCTCATGTAATATGTAAACACGTCTTTACAAAATGACCTACTAAAGTACAATATGCAGTAAATATGAGTCGAATTTAAGTCAAGGTCTTCCACTTACTTTAGGGTGGGCTGAACAAAGACAAACGTATACTTTACTTGTAAGAGCAACAAGGAAAACTAGTGAATATAGAAAACGAAAACAGAAGTCCAGGGCAATAAAATAATAAATAAAATTTTATTTTCGAAGTGTGACGAATTGAAAGAATTTACAATTAGTGAAATTTGAGCAGGGATCCAAGAATAACGAAAGTCTCACTTTCAAGTTAATTTTACTTTCACTATTAAATATTGAGCTGTAAAGTCAAAGTCTGAACAAAATTTGTACAGGACCAACCAAATATATGGGTACATTTGGACAGGGGCTGGTGCTATATGAAAAATTTATCATGGTATTCCAAATACTGACCCTTGGTGCTTACTTTAAATACATTTGGTGTCTTCCCCGGAAAAAAGACGATCTACCCTCCATGTAATTTTTATTAATTACAATACCTATGGGGTTTCGTGGCCGCATGCCTGAGTGTCTGGTCGCGAATCTAGGGAACCGGTTTCGATCCCTACCAACGCCAAATATTTGGAATTTTAAATGGCACAAATTTGACCCCTGTGGTGCATTCCCAACGCCAGCAATGAATGTCCGCGAAGTGACGCTTGGTAAACGCCCGCACAAAACAAATATGTCTTCACCATTACTGAAATCTGGGTAATATTTATTTATTTAAACACATATTTACGTATTTACTAACTGGAAACTATATTAAGTTCCTTTCCATATAACTATTGGTCTATTTACAATTTTCTTTTGAAAACACTACTATTATTAATTTGATATGATTAATGCAAACCTTTTTAAACTCAATAATCTTAATTTTTATAATAACATAAAAAAAGAAAAACTTTTTTGAGCTTCAAGTAAAGTGCTACACTCACATACATACATACACACCCACAGACATCATTGTGAAAATGTTTAAATCGAATTCTATGGACCTTGAAAAGTGGTCATTTATCAAAATCTCGATATGTGATTTTTAGCATGATCTCTATACCTCCCTTACTGAGAGGGAGCTAAGTCTTTTATTGCTGTGAATTTTACAAAGTTTAAAGTCTAATAGTGGTAAAAACAAATTAAAAATTTGTATCAATGAACAAAAAGTATATGAGGGAAACAATTTGAGTTTGTTTATTTACAAATTTATTTTGTTTCTACATCTCTCTCTTTCTAATGGCGGCTGGTTATCAGCGCCTCTACTGGCGTCGTGTCACGTTCAACAAACACAAAGCGACGCTACTTAATCAGCCGTTCTAATCATAGCACCCCTTGATATTGTGATGTGATTAAGAACAACAGATTGATGCTTGAAGGCATTTACTATCTAGGGGAAATAATTGAGAAGTTAATAATGAAATTACATCTACGAGCTCGAATCATAATAGTTTTCAAACAATTTACAATTTTCTTTTGACTATTTACTAATATGACTTGGTTTTACTTTTTAGGACATATTTTTTAAGTGTGGGAACCACTTGTCTAAATCTCGATCAAACATCATTTATTCTCTTGCATCTTCTTCTGTCGACAATGTCTAATAAGCCATGATGACATTTATTTCAACTCTCAGTTTATTGACAAGTTACCTGCGAAATATTGCTCTGCCTAAGTACTTTCCTTTTCTTTGACTACACTCTGAACTCTAAAGAAAGCAATTCAAAATTAGTTTCACTGTAGGTAGTTCTAGCTATTTCTATGTAATGTTATTTACAACCAATTTCTAACAGCAGTTATTATGTTTCAAAACATAGTGATGCTTTACTCAGAAGGTTGTAAACTTTTGAACATCAGTTCTTTTGTCACGTGACCACCATATCGAATTATGTTGTGCCTTTATTACGGCATTTCCATGAATAAAGCATAATAAACAAATATTAAAAAAAAAGAGAAATAATATATTTACTTTAAGAAGAACAAACAATGGTAATACGTGTGAATATGGAATCGGCCACGAAACCAAAATAAATTAATTAAACAAAGAAATATGGAAAGATCACATCGAGAAAATGGAAGAAGAACGACTCCATAAAGAAGCTTTTATTTATAAACCAAAGGAAAAAATCTGTTGTGGCCATCACAATACTTCTCACCATTTTCATTTTAAGTTGCATAGGGCGCGAGCAGTCATTTGATTTTGTTGGCCTAGGCAAGCAGATATGGGGGCCCGTGTCAGAATGACTGCTAGTAATAATGTACATAGGTGTCAAGTATCATAATTTTTCATTCAATACATCATGATTTTCCTAATCCATGTGAATTATATACTAGCCGTCATTCTGACACGGATCTCATATCTGCTTGCCAAGGCCAACAAAGTCACAAATAATTGAAATTGTATCTTTCGTTCTATGAGGAATTGTCCTACTCTTCTTGTTCAAAATTCTTCAAATTCATTGACGGTATTAGCGGTATTTCTTAAGGATAGGTATATGTAATATTAACATACCTATAATTTTAAACACATATTTAATTAAAAATACAATAAGAAATATTAAATGTACTTGTACCTCCCAGAAAAATCTTCCAGCATTGTTAGTAAAACTGCTTATTTTTGACACTGACATTTTATATTTATCTGTTAAACATTGTTCAATTGTTACCAGAACCTATTAACCCTTCCCATTACTATTAGATTGAGGAATTCGTTGTTACATAGGTTTTTAGTTTTATAGAATTGGAGACATCGTACTTACAACATTCTCACATACAAGCACTCATACACAAAGACATCATCGTAAAAATATTAAAATCGGATTGTAGGGACCTTAAAACGTGCTTAATCATTAAAATCTGGATATGCGATTTTTAGCATGAATCCAATACATCTCTTAGCGAGAGGTAAAAAAAATGTAGGAAGACTCAAAGACAGTAAAACTTTTATAACCGGAACAGACATATTCATAATCCTTTGAGAAGAACATTAATAATGAAATGAAAATACATTTATAATTTCCCATAAATGAAATATTTTAATATACCCATACATCATGAGCATTGCAATAAATTATTAAGTATTTTTCATTTCAACATATGCACGATAAATTCATTTGTAGCTATTGGCAAATTGACTTAGTTATGGAACATTTATTGTTTCACATTTACCGAGAAACTGTATCGAAACTGTAATTTCATGCATTAATTTGTACACTGCCTACGTCTATAATTACTGTAATTAAAATTTACTCTATTATTATAATCGTGTAACAACACACATTGTGAATTTAGGTCTATTTATTAGTAAATAATTAACACTATTACAAGAAATAGTATTTCCAATAACCAAAGTAGACAGACTTTAAATCAGAGAATTCATGGTAGAAAAAAATTCAGGTGAAATTTTTCCACAAACGCAGTCTATTTTCTCTAAAGAAACCACAATATTTTTGACAATACTTCAATAAACCTGTGGTTTTACGATTTCTCTTTTCGTTATTTTGACGACAACCAGTAGTATCCCCCATAGTGAAAACCACAATTCACCACAATGACACTTGTATTGCTACCTTGTAACCATTGTAATCAACAACAGTAGCATTTGTTATGGTTACAATTGGGTGACAATAGTAGGTACCATAAATGTGGTTTTAAATTGAAAATTGTATGGGTTTGTTTGTTTACTTACGGACTTTCACGAAAAACTTAGAAGTGTTGGAAGGATATTACGCGAACTGTTCAGCACACATCAGTTGGAAAACGTATAATGTAGATGAAGATTTTTCCGAAAAACATTATTTTTACCTTCCGTAAGAGAGGTATAGGGATCGTGTTAAAAATTACATATCGAGATTTTGGTAAATGACTATGTTTTAAGGTCCCTAGGATCCAATTTTAACATTTTCACAATGATGTATGTGTGTATGAGTGTGTGTGTGTGTGTGTGTGTGTGTGTGTGTGTGTGTGTGTGTATGTGTGTGTGGATCCTCTTTACGCTCTAACTCAAAACTATCGTTCAGAAAATTTTGAAACGCTTTAACCGCATGGTTACACAATTTAGATCTCAAATGCATGTAACTGACAGATATATGTCACTGTCAACAAATTAAGCATTTCAAATAATAATAGTAACATTTTAAAAAGAAAATAGTAAATAGAACAATAATTATATGGAAAGGCACTTAATACAGTTACCAACATAAGTAAATATGTAGAAATATAGGCAAGTATATAAATAAATAATATCGTTAGGGCATATTACCCATTGCTGGGTGTGCCAATCTGATTTGTGCACATATTTCGGTAACTATGATGACATATTTGTACCGTGCGAGCGTATATTAGACGTCACCTCATGGGCACTCATTCCTGGCGTGGAGAGTGTAAAATAGGCGTCATTTTTGTGCCATTTAAAATTCTAAATATTTAGCGTTAGTCGGGATCGAAAATTAAATTAAACGGGAGGTATTGTGTTGGCCACATCAAATTTTTTAGTTTAACCTCGTTTAACGCTGTAATTTTTCCTGGTATGAAAAAAGTATGAAGTAAATTTATGTATGGGATAAGATCCTTATACTTATGTGTATAAATTGTTGATGAATTTAATACTTTTCAATATCTTCTGCATCCGTTCAAACCGAAACGTAATCTTTTTAAGAGTACAATTTACGACGCCGTAAAATTAAGCAAACAGATTTTAATCATCAATCGCTTCTTCCTCATATAAAATCTTAATAACGTCCATAAACTGCTCGAATTCGGCCGGGGTCGTAAATTCTCATGCTTTTTACATTTAGCTACAGCCAGTCACAGATAACGACATTGCAAGACGACTTTTATTAAATCATGTCATTTTCTCAAAGATAAAAGCACTTTAACACTCTTTAAGAATACTTTTTAAGAATCTTATGAGGCTATTTGAAAGTAACCCCTAAACACCACAGGGGTAGCTTTTATCCGATAAATAATTAATTGTATAAAATGAATTGTGTTCCTATCTGACCATATGCTTGTGACTCCCCCGTTATTCAAGTGTTTACAAGTAGTCGCGGAAACAGTAGACAGTCGGTATCGGTAGGCAGGTGATGGTGCACAATGCAGTCAAGCTGATGAATGTTTCACGAACACCTTTACCTTTCAGATGCTCACTTGTTGCACTCTAATCTTATCACCAGAATATCACAACAACATTTTATTATTGTCATTGAGAAACGAGAACGCGATAAGGAAAAATTATTTACTTTTGTGTTGCTTCCGGATTCTAATATAGTTATTTAAGCTACAAGGGATGTTTTAAATATTCAATATATTTTTAACTGCTTACATTATGTAAAATGTTTTTAAATTATTTTTAATTTTATGTATTAAGCATAAATAAAGATGTTTGAAATAGTTTCCAACAGAGGGCATCTTAGATATTTTGCGGTATATGTGATCGTATTTACGCACATAAAGTTAATTTTTTGATTGTCTGTATGAAAGAATATAAGTGCCGGCACAATAGTCAAACAGTGGAAGAATGATGAATTTACAAGTACAATTGCAATTACCATTCGTTAGGGGTCGCTATTTTTTATTTTCTTCTTCCACTCATTTCTGTTTTGCATGTCTTTCTCATTCAGTTCCTTTTCTCTCAAGTCTTCCGCAATACAGTCCTTCCATATTATATTTGGTCTTCCTCTGTTTCTTCCACCTTCTATTAATCAGCTATTCATTCTTCTTTCAATATATTCTTCATCTCTCCTCATGATATGTTGACACCAATGTAATCGTATCTCCTGTATCTTACTAGAAACTTCTAACACTAGATTTATTTCTTTTATTCTTTCATTCCTTATCGTATCTTTCCGTGTCTTCCCCAACATCTATCCCAACATCCTCAATATCTGAATATATTAGCAGTTTCCATGGTTGATTTAGAAAATTGAATATCTCTATAATTCTTTAACTCTATATCTGTTGAATATGAAGTATAAAATGCAATCATATCGTATAGAGAATAATATATTCTTTAAGTTATAATAATACTTACAGATTTTTCAAGAAAAACTGTTAAAATCTTCAAATGAGTGTACTTCCGGTTAACTATTTATAACCAAAACCTAATCACCTCATCTTCGGTATGTAAACTTGAGGAATACGTAAAAATTATAATTTTATACATACATACCTACAGACATCATCGTAAAAATGGTAAAATCGTATTATATGGACCTTAAAACATGCTTATTCACTAAAAACTCATCATTGAATTTTTTGGATCAGACAATACCTTCCTTACCTAAAGGTGACGGGAGGTAAAAAGGACATAGGTCCTAAATATGATCCTTGTGGTACACCACATTGAAGAGAAAAATTGATGAAATCGTAGTGTTGATATTTATTGAGTATTCCCTAATTCTGTGCTTCACTCATTAATAAACATTTCTTCATGTCTTCAAGTTACTATCTAGTCCTCCATCTAGAAACTACTCCTGCGTTCTAGAATCCAGATAAATGGCCAAACCTTTCACACTATTATTATACGGCAGTTGCTTCCTCTGATGGCTGTCTGCAGCTCTGTTTCCTTTTCCTTCTGCAACTGCAGAGTTGGCCTGGAGACAAAACACGATCGCAGGCACCTGCCTACGTCAAAGCCTACTTGATAGAGGAGCACTGCAGAGTTTGTATTTTCTAATAAGGGTGAAATAGCTGCAATTAATTTTGAAAGAGGGGGTGGAATACGGTGGGTAATTTGTCGTCGCAGATGGCTTCATTTTGGGATAATTGTTTTGTTTTAATTTGGAGGTTTCGGAATACATGAGCTGTATTTATATTCTTGAAAATACAGCATAAAGATTTTTCAATAATTTTAATTATAATGACTTATTGTTCATTCATAATTAACATCTACATGTAATGGAAATAAAGTACAGACATAAATCAACAATATATATATTCATAAATTCATGAGCAAAACAAATTTACTTTCCTTTGACGCGGTCTATATAAATTTAACATTTTTACAATAGTGCTCGCTTCTTAACATTTACATGTTTTCAACGCTATACATTGCCAAAGGATAATATAGTTTATTTTATCCTTTTCCATACATACCTTAGAAAATTATACACAGAATATTGTTACATATTAATTACAGAAATATGCAGAAATGTTGGCTAAGCTGTAATTGTAACATAATGTAGGTGTCAAGTTTCTACACTTGAATTTAATTATATTTATCTATCTGATTTTTACCTCTCCCTAAGAGAGGTATTGGATTCATGCTAAAATCGCATATCCAGATTTTAATGATTAAGCATGTTTTAAGGTTCCTACAATCCGATTTTAATATTTTTACGATGATGTCTGTATGTTAATGCCCGATTGAGAAATATGTAGTTAAATAGATATTAAATTAAAATAAATTAAATCTTATAGTTTTTGAGAAATCGTCCTTCCAACATGCACACACACATACACACGTACATTAAGTTAAAAAAACTAATTCAATATTCAAACATCACGTCTCAATATCAAATGGAACATCCCCTAATCTGACACATAAAACTACCCTTGCTGTTCACCAATTAATTCGTCCTATCTCCTCATCTCATAACCGTAAAAATTTGTCTGATCCAGTGTTCGCTTCCAGACAGGTGTTAGAGGTAACACTTGACTGTCGACAGGTTGGGGTGATACACATCTGCCCCTCTGAGGTGGCATATCACAGTAGCCTAAGAATTTTCACACCTAGCATAAGGGAAAAGGAATTCGTGTTGGTATGGAAGGTCTGGTATTAACCAAATAACTTATTAAAGTATCTACAATTCACAATCGCTGGTAATCTGCAGACAGTTCTATCTAAATACAAATTAATAATTTCAATAAATTATTAATTGCATTCTTAATATTTATTTATATTTCTATGATTGTTTGTAGTTCTGATTGTTTCTTGCCGTTTAGTACAGTTAGCAGTTCGAAGTCATGTAGGCAGAACATTAGTAGATCAAATTTACAGAGCAGGCTTAAATAAAAACAAATTTTGCTTAAAAGTTATGAGATGTAATTATTATGATTATGCGTTAGCTGGAAGGGAAATTTTAATTACAACGTTTTGAAATTCAAATGCACCGAAAGTGCTGCGAGCTGCACACATACGCAGCGCATACGAGCTTTAGATTTATACAGTATGCAACGCATATGGCGAGCATAATGCTGATTTCCTTTTCGTCCTTTCCCAACAAGGAATACGTAATAGGAAGCGAAAATGGATCATTTTAAAGGAAATAACGTATGTTCCATAAGTTTCTGACGTCTGTATGTGTGTGTGTGTGTGTGAGTGTGTGTGTGTGTTGTGTGTTTGTATGTGTGTGTGACGATCGTTTCGAATTGAATAACTCCAATACTACATTTCCAAAAATTATAAATCATTCATATTCCTCTTTCGTACACTGGCTTGCATAAAAATCGCGTACACCGTAAAAATCAAGTAACCTAGTTTTTACCTTTTTCTAGCTATGTAAATACGATTTTTTAAAAATAGGTTAATATCAACTGTCAATGAAGTTGTCACCGTTGTCATTTGTCATGTCATTTTTATAGGTATCGTGGAGCAAGTTCTTCATTGTGCTAAGTTACTAGTAAATTACAAATATATTCTAGAAAAATTAAAGAACAATAAAGTATTTATTTTAAATGGATTATAAATAAGTAAAAATTATGACTGAAACAAATTATGGACGAAGTAACATTAGTAATTTATCATCGCTCCATCAGCGTCCAGTACTTTATTTAATCTTAATGTTCTGCTATTGATCTGACTAACCACCCCTCTTCTAACTTAGAAAGTATTACAACTTTCTCGTTTTCTGATTATTTTGGCATCTTAATTGACACTAATGACACTGACTTGTGACACTGACAAGTCAACAATCGAGACCGACTCAATACAGCAAAAAACAGGTGTACGCGATTTTTTGCAAGCCAGTGTACATCATTATGACACGGGCCCCCATATTTGCTTATCAGAATGTAAGGAAGAAGGATTTGCCAAAAGCTCCTCAATTCCATTGTTCACGTTTGTTTTTATTTCCATGGTATTGTAAAAAGTAACAATAATGAACGTTACCATAGAAAATTTTTAAAAAAATCAATCGAAATTTAGATATGTATTATGGCTGATCTATGTACATATATCAAATCAAAATCTATTCCGAAACTGTACCTTACACTGTGTAATAATGTAAAAATGGAACAAATACTGTAAGTTTTAATATTAAAATTATAGAATTTGGGATTCCGTGGTGGCTTAACGTTGATTGGAAACATACAATCTTTCCCCACATTTTTTTCAGTACTGGTATTAGAATTTTAATAACGTTTTCATATTATGGACAACACTCAATTAAAATTTGTTTGTGCTGGTATTCCAGAAATTTGTATATCCCTAAAAATTATTTAAAAATGATTTTAAGTTACTGGTAAATATATAATCTACCATTCAATACAAAAATGTTTAAAAGTATTTCCATAGTTATCAACAATCAGGAATAACAATGAGTTAGAATATTATAGTAGTTGTACTTGGTTACTTAACTTATACAACCCTTTGTTCATGAAATTAGTTCCATTTTTCTCTTTAAAATAATTGAATAATAATAGGCACTACTATACCTCAAAACCTCACAATATTTAATCAAGAAATAGAACAAGTTACGCACTTTTTCTGTATTATCCTAAACAGGAGGTGCATATGAAGATGTATTAAAAATAAGTAAAGCGCGAAAAGCATTTGGCATACTACATAAAATTTGGACTTCAACCCAAATTAGCAGAACGCTAAAACTACGTATAATACGAACGTAAAATCTGTTTTGCTCTATGGATGCGAAACTTGGAAAGTTTCAAAAGAAATTTGCAGAAAATTGCAAGTTTTCATAAACAGATGAGAAGAATCTGCAATATTAGATGGTCTGACAGAATAAGAAATGAAGAGCTACTAAATATTTCACAGCAGAAGAGTATTGATATAGATATCACAAACCTAAATGGGGATGGGATCGAGACTGCTATTGCAAAGAAAGCGCTGGAGTGGAACCCACAAGGAAAACGTAAAGTTGGACACCAACCATAACGACTGGAAACTCTTCGTAGAGGCCCTGGTAAAAGAAACACTATATATAATTAATAAATAAATTGAGTGCAATGTGAAGCATCCTCACATATTTCTTTCTTGTTAAACAGAGCGTAACTTCTTGAGCACCTTAAATAAAATCTTTTATCAAGTGTTACATAAATTCCTACATCTCTGCCATCTCATTACGGAGTGTTTCAGCATTTCCTCTAGAACAGGTGACAAATCCATCTGGGATACTGTGATACTAGCAGGATACAGTGTGTACACAACACAGGGTGTTGGCTTATAGAGAGAGAAAGATACAGCTACAGCACAGACCGCAGTATCTAATTAAAGGAACGATCTGATTTACTGCAGACAGCGGCGTTCGCGTTAATTACTGTTCGGTGGAATGGGTTGGACGACCAGGCACGTACTAGCGGACAATTCGCCTGGTAGTGGTATCACCATTAATTGAATGATTTACAAATAGGGTTATTTTAGAATCCTTCCATATAGTCTCCCTGCTTCTCAATGACTGAGTCCCAATGTCTAGAAAGTTTTACTATTCCATCCAAGACACCATCTCTGTTCATCAGAGTATATATTTTTAAGCATGGACTACAATACTCAAGTAGATGCTATGTACACTGACTTCAGGAAGGCATTTGACAAAATAAATCACTCCATTTTAATAGATAAACCTAAGATGTACGCGGTGCATGGTACTTTATTAAAGTGGTTTACATCGTAAGTCATAGACAACAATATATTACAGTAAATGGTTTCAATTCTGACATCTACCTCGTAACTTCTGGAGTACCTCAGGGATCTCACCATGGACCTCTCCTTTTTATATTATTTATTAATGATATTCATTCCTGTTTTCAAAATTCTGAATTCATAATGTATGCTGATGATCTTAAGTTATATAAAAAATATTTCTTTGACTGATTGTCTGAGTCTTCAAGAAGATCTTGATAGACTAAATATTTATCTTAAGCAACTTATGCATCAACTATGTATTTGAATTTAATTAAAATATTGATGGAAATGGTATCAGTCGTGTATCTCAAGTCAAAGATCTTGGGATCATTTTAGATAAACAATTAATATATGATGTACATATTGACAGCGTCGTTAAAAAGGCATCCCACTACTCTTGTTCATTTATAATATACTGTTGTCAGATCTCAACTAGAATTTGCTATTATATGTTGGTCTCCACATTATCAAATGTATGTGAATAGAGCTGAGGGTATTGTACCTATAATCAACAGTCACAATACCCGAGACACATACAGGCTCCATTTCTAGTTGATGTTTGTGAGAAACAGATTGCGCTATAGTTGAAAACAAGACACTTCTTCTCCAAGCCTTCTACTACAACTGACGTAAATGCCACTGTTGTTGCATCATCCAATTCGCAGTTGCCAACCTATGTGCATTATTCATAAAATGACCCTCGTATCAAATGGATAGAGTGATTTTCAAAAAAATGTATGACCTAAGGTCTAAGAAATAATCCTTATCCACCATTTGGAAAAAGGAAAAACCGAGCTCCAAAAAAAGTAGACGGTCTTACTGTAGACTGATTTTCGAAGGCTTTGCTTATGTTAAATTGGAATATTGTGAAATTTCTTGTCGTCCGTCCCTGCACTGGGATCGTGAGAGTTCCGCGGTGTGCATGCGTGTGCGCACTGATTTTACCAGGCCACGCCATCACTAATACTCGGACAAATGTTTTTCTACACTCTCCTTGTACCTCACACGCTACATGTGTGGTAGTAGTGTATTGCTTTAATTATGTTTTTGTAGAGAATCGGAGCACTTGATGTGCGCGTAGCAAATCAGGAATAAATTGACAGCAACACGAACAAAAAAAATAAATAAATACAAACATAAATAAGAAATTAGATTGATTACAAATTGCGCTGATTTAATTAGTTTATTATAATGTATTCTCTGCGACTTATAAGATCTTTTATAAGATGACTTGGTTTCCTGGAAGCAATGTGTTCCAAAGATTTTTCGTCCTTTTCTTAAAGTTAATCAAAGTTACTCAAACAGCATTTATTCTTACAATACCAACGTTTCGGTGTACCCTTGCACCTTCTTCAGAGTCTAAAACAATTATACAACAAAAATATAATACATACAAAATAACATGGACATTATCACACAATAAGATCTTAAAAAATGTTACAATTCATGTACACAAAATACATTCGTACAAAAATTTCAAAAAGCATACACATCCATTTGCTCTAAAAAACGACAACCGAATAATACGGAAAATAGCCTGTAAGGATTCTGGTGACATCATTGATACGGATTTCTATTGGTCGTCTGTACACCAATAATAATGTAGCAACTTGTAGGAATTTAAATGAAATGTAAGGAAATTAATGAAACTCAGTTTGGCCTGAAATTTGCCTTTGGTCTTTGGATATCGGTTCTTGCATTGATGAAATGTTATATCAGGGATGATTGCAATAAAATCAATGCAAAAACTGATATCCAAGGACTTAATAGCGTATATTTTGGTGTATTGAAAAAGTTCAGGATATTTCCGGCTATTTTCCATATTATTCGGTTGTCGTTTTTAGAGCAAATGGATGTGTGTATGCTCTATAAATTTTTTTGTGCGATGTTAAATAAATTAACTGAATGTTTTGTACGAATGTATTTTGTGTACATGAATTGTAGCAATTTGTAAGATCTTACTATATGTGTGATAATGTACATATATTATTTTGTATGTAATACATTTTTGTTGTATAATTATTGTAGACCCTGAAGAAGGTGCAAGGGTGCACTGAAACGTTGGTATAGTAAGAATAAATGCTGTTTGACTGAACTTTCGAGTATTTGTTAACACCTAATCCACATCACAGTCGAGAAATTACCCACAATTAATAAATACTGTTTATTTCGGGATTATAAACAATACGGTTAAATACAAAACAAACACAAATAACAAGAAAATAAACAAAAGAACCAAAAGTACATAAAACAACAATTATAATTGAACCCCCTAATCATCAATCCATTCAACAGCTTCTTCAGTAACTTGATCAAGATGCTCTACTGGGAAACTTATTTTAGATAAGGGACACTTAGTGATGAGGTGGTGAGGAGTTTGTCTTGGATGACCAAACTCGCAGACAGGTCTATCCGCTATTACCCAAATCTGTGTCCAGTATTCTGCCATAATTAGTGCGTAGCCAATTAAGTCTTCCATGTTTCCTTGGGAGCATGAATCCTGGAAGACACTGCACTGGATCCAAATCCAAAACGATTTCGAAGGATCTATGAAGGATTTCTGGATTTTAATCGTTTTGTTTTTAAATCTGATGGATGGGAAGTTGGCTGTTTTCAAAACACTTGACCCATTAACGTAGAAGAGTTGTCTTTTCAATTTTACCAATTTTACACATATTGCATGCTAGAAACAGTTGTACCAAACTGGTTGCTTTCCTTGAAAGTATATGTCGTATATAAGTAATTCATATTTACAATATTTAGCTTAAAAATATGAGGACCTAGCATGTTGATTGTTTTCTCGTTGGAAACCTTTAAGTTAGATTATAAGTTTATCATTCTTCATTTATGTTGTCATAAATAAAATAAATAGTCCATTTCTATATCTGGTTTGACATCTACACCTCTCCAATATTGATATGGTTTCGTGGGCGCCGGTGTCTTAAGAAGGCAGTCTAGTCTAGCCTAACGGAGGATTATATACGGAAGATTGATGGACGGGACAATCCAACATGTTTGTCATTGTCCAGCATACGCTCACCAGACAGAAATGGATGATGCATAGGTGGGAACTTAATAGAAGATGGATTTCACTCTCTTCAAATTACATAGCAAGAGATATTAATAAATACAGGATGTCTTTGAAATAGGAGGACATGAGTTAACCATAGATTTCTGGGCTCAAAATACGACGATTTATACTTATCAACATACCGGGAGTTTATTTTATCAGTAAACATAGTTACAGTATAAAATGACGGACAGCAGTTTACTAAAGTGTTTATTTTATAAGTAAAGATAGGGATAATTAACATAGACTACAATAATTATTAAATTATGAATTAAAGAAACGAGAAAATATTTATTTATGTTTATACACTTAAGAACTACATTAAACTAGTGATGAATTTTTAACTTCCAAACAATATCCTAAACGATTTTAAAAAGAATTAATAGCATTCGTTTTTTGCTGGGGAGTAATATTTTGTGACGCTGCACTAATTCTGTTTTTTAATTGTTCAATGTTCATTCTCCCACCATAGTACACATTTTATAAGTGTCTTCAAAAATCATTTGGTGCAAGTTATAATTATTATAGATTTGTCGAATTGATGCTGGGCAGGGTCTGGGTCGATTATTAAATGTAGCAGCAGATACATCTGAAACTTATCTTAGGCTTATATTTGAATTATACCTGATATAATCTACAATTTTATAAAAAACTATTTTGAAATGTGACATTTTGACGAGTCTGACAACTATTCCCTATGTTTACTCATGAAATAAACGCTTCAATACATTGCTGTCATTTTGTAACTATGGTAATGAAACTACTCTATGTTTACTGATAAAATAAACTGTATATTTATATATTTTAGATTATTTAAATAGAGTCACTGACATCTGACAATTAGAATTATCTTAACATATTAGCAGCGGAAATAATAAACGATGATTAAGTTCAGAATAGCTTCTTTTTAACACAGGAATAGCTATTCCTAGTTTATCACGAGCTTAACCCACAAATATATAATAATAAACATGGAATAAGACTTAACTCTAGAATAAACTCGCCATAAACGTCATTTTAACACAGTGTTAACAGATATTCTCGGAATACCTAATCTGGAAATAGGAAATTATTTATTATTACCGCTGTAGATGTTACCATGGTTAGAGCATAGCTGGCTGATTTTTGAAATTTAATTTCTTTGTAATTCTTTAACTTTATATTTATTGAATATGAAGGAAAAATAGGGAAGAAAGTATTCTTTATTATTTTTAATAACATTAAATGTCAAAAATTAATATTTATATACGTTTTTTCAAGATCTGCAAATAAGAGTACTTCCGGTTGATCACTTAAAACCAAAATCTCATCAGATACTCATATGGAAGTAAGAAAAAGGAATCTATTGGGAAAGAAAATTAGATAAAATTCAAAATTTCACATATGTACGTAAACATGTATATTATAAGAAAAAAATATAATATCAAGAAATAAGAAATATGGACCAAAGTATAGTAAAATACAATTGTTAATAAATCAGGAAAATTTGCTGCGTTGATTGCATCTGAAACCTTGGAACAAGAATTTTATAATTACCGGTGTCGAATTATATTTCACATTAGATGATAATGATTATACAGGAAATAAAAGTTATTTTCATAAACGAGGCATTCCTAGTCCGACAGAATATAAATTTAATCGTCATACGAAATTTCATACAAATAATTAAAAATAAACTTTGCCATTTCAAAAAGGAGATTGTTTTAATAATATTAGCTGAACTTTCAAAAATAAATGAGATTAGTGGTGGATTTTTGTGCAAATTATGTTATTTAACTGTAGTTTGTATGAGGGTAAAGTTGTATTAATTTGTTGCAAAGTCTGTGCAATTTTTTTGTCACATATTATGTTATTTTACGTATAAATATAATTAAAATAATATGTGTATTTTATTTCAGATTACCTACCTGTTTTTGCTGTAAAAGAAATGAAAGGAAGACATCTAATGTAAGTAACTTTATTGGACAAAATTTAAAAACATTAATATTAATATAAAATTTATTTATCAAATTTAGTACGTACAATCACAACAAAACATCGAAATGACAATGAACGTACAATGGAAAAATCACAAACATATATACATAACTCAAACCCAGTAACACTACATAAACTAAATGAAAATAGATCATCCGAGAATACATCATTCAATTACTATCATCATTAAATATTAATTGCTCATTTAATCTGTAACTTAATCATCATAAATAGTTGATTATTAAATAAATAATAAATACATTGTAACCGCAATTCGGTGTGAGTTAACAATGTCTTCTCGAAAAATCATACAAGATCTGAGATCGTACTTTATTTACAACGAAGTATTTACACGTTAAATTACAGTACAAAAATAAACTAATCGTATTAAACTATTCCTGTAAATATAGTAACACCTTGTCCCAAATGTACAATAGTAAATTCATTTAATTTCGACCACTTCGAAAATATTATGTTGGCAGTGCCGGCTTAACCAGTGGTGAAGGGGGGAGAGGTTCACAGTGTTCTATACTCGTATTTCACATTATGATTTTAATAAATAGGACTTTAACATGTAAAATCATTTTCGTATTTCCCTGCTTTCCTAATTTTTATAGGTGGAAATGCTTCAAATAAAAGTGGTAGAGATTAAAATTCTGCATCTGAATCAATAAGCAAAAATAATTTTGCGTGCTTTGTAACGCTAGAAATTAGGTATGAAAATGTCAAAATTCACTCCAAAAAAATATATTTTTATTAGATATTATGTTTGTAACACAATGTATTAAAAAAAACCTAATTTAGAGTTGGCTATGAACAAAGAAACGTAGGTCTAAAGAAATCAAAGCGTTTCCTCTTGAATCTTATTTTAGAAATGGAAATAAATAAAAAACGGCGAACGGCAACATAATGTATCCTTTTTTATTATCTTTTCTCCTTAAAATTACATTTCAAGACCATTTTTGACTTTTGAATTAAATAATGATCAAACATACGTTTCTATGTTCATAGCCTACTTCGAGTTAGGTTTCTTTTTGAACACACTGTACTTGTTCAAGCCAATAATTATCTATTAATTTAAATAAATAATTATTTCACTACAGAAATTACAAGTAGTAGGCAGTGAAATGAAATTGACCTAGCTTGACAGATAAATCGCTACCATTTGTTAATTTTTAGTTTAAATTTCATACTTAATTTCTGCCGTTATAGAGTATGCAAAATTAATTTTATTTATTTTTTATTAATTGTGATGTAAAATTGAATGCCCTACAACATTTGATTGAAGTAGTTCTAACCAGGGAGACGGACCTATTTGTTTCTAGGTTCGGGTTTGATTTCCAAGCAAAATAAAGGTTAGGGTAATCGCTCCGATTTTCAAAACCCAAAAAAATAAGCTCCGGTTAACCGTTTCAAATAACGGTTAATATCGGTGCGAGTTAAAAAAAATCAATAGAAAAATAATTAAATAATGTTTTGTTGTCGCGAAATACCTTACCTTTGATAATAGTGCAAGGTTAAATTGAAATGATTTTCAATATTGTCTTCTTTCCTTTATAGTAATTTTACGGAGATATAAAATTTAGTGATAAAAATAGTTGTTCAACACTCATTTATGACGGTAAAGACAATGCAATTTGCACTAAAGTGTACAATATTACATTTATTATTTTCCTAATGCTCGTATATTAAATGTTTTCATAATACGATTTCCATCTTGCAAACAAAGAGTTAGGTAATAGCAATTTTTTACTATAATGTGAACCCTTATGTGTTTCGGGTAACCCGGTAAGAAATATCGGTTCGGATTCGGGTTCAGCTCTTTTAAAATTGAAAATTAAGGTTTTAGACAAATTTTGATTAATTTGACTTTTGGTGTTAACTAAAGTAATTTAGGGAAGCAAGAAATTATGAAAATATGATTGTACATGTTGAAGTCCTATATTCCGCTAACACCCTGTATACTTTTTATAATTTAAAACAGTTGGAAAAACGATTTTCTCTTTGTCAAGAAGGGTGGTTTTTAAAGTTAGACCCGGGCGGCAAATGTCTTAAGTTGTACAAAGAACTTAAACAAACACGCGTTTCTATAAGGCCCAATATAAACGAATTTACGTAAAAGGAACACAACACTTATCGTCTCATGATATCTTCAATTGAAAACCCAGTCTTCTTCGGTGGCGGAGGAACCGGGGGCTGATCCTTCTTCACCGTCAAATCACTGATCCCAGAAGGCCCTGGTTGTGGGTCACCCTGTATCAAATCAGGCGGTTTAGCCATTGTTGGGCTTTGAGGAACTCCTGAAGTTATAACTGGACCCATTCCCAAAGGAGGAGGAGTTCGCCTTCGAATATCGGGAGGCTCTTGAATCCTACGTCTGAAACTCCCAAGAAAAGCTGGTTCTTGTTGTGTGCTTGCAGTAACTGTTGCTGGTTTTAATTGGTGAAGATCCCTTCGAATTTGAAGCTGGGGATGATGTACTGGGGGTGGAATATCTTCAACTGGACGCATTGTATATGAACTTGATGATGTTTCGTGGCATTTCGTTCGTTCTAAGGGAGGATTCGATGGAATTGGACTTGAAGATCTTTGATAATTATCTTCTCTGTTTCTGTCTAAACTGGGCGATCGAGCTCTTGGACTTGAACTGTCTCTGATTTCTATAGGGGGAGGGAAACCATCCGCTAAGACTTCTGGGGGTACATCACCAACGGCGTGTGTGAGGGCGTGTCGTCTTAGGTCACAGTTTCGGCGGAAAACCTTCCCGCAGGAGTTGCATTCGTAGGGTTTGTGGTCGGTGTGTGTGAGTAGGTGTGTTTTGAGATTGGAGCGCTGGTTGAAAGATCGGGCGCATACTGGGCACTTGTGGGGTGATTCTTCCATGTGCAGGATTTTGTGGACGGCAAGGGTTCGCGATTGGCAGAAACCTTTGCCGCATTCGCCGCATTTGAAGGGCTTTTCTTTTGAGTGGATGTATCTAGAACAAAAATAACAATCTGTTAGAAAACATGACTGAGAAATTTGATGGTAATTAATTTTATTTCATTTGGATTTAAACGGAGCGCATATATTATTTATTTATTTATTAATACAATGCCCAACAAGTAAGACCCACATGAAATACATTAAATAAAAATCTGTTGTGGCCAGCACAATACTTCTCGCCATTTTCGTTTTATGTTACATAGGGCGAGAGCAGTCATGTGACTTTGTTGGCCTTGGCAAGCAGATATGGGGTCCCGTGTCAAAATGACAGCTAGTGTCAAGTATCATAAGTTTTCATTCAAAACATTATGATTTTCCAAATCCATGTGGATTATTTTCCTCGACATGTATTCCATACTATTAATGACAAATAAACATCAAAATATTTTGAAATTTTAAGTGAAAAATTATGACATATGATAATTGTGACATTTATGTAAATAACTACTAGCCGTCATTCTGACACGGATCCTCATCTGCTTACCAAGGCCAACAAAGTGACATGACTGTTCACGCCCTATAAGTAACGAATTTAACATTTCTCGTACACATAAATAATCAAAATTGTATTTCTTCTTTCCTAGTATAAGATATGACTCAACACTTATTTAAATTTAAGCTCAATTTGATGAACACCAACTAGATAAATTATTAAGATCGTTTTGAAGAATTTGGGAGTCAATAGCGGAAGAAACTGGATAAAATATTTTTAAGTCGTCAGCGAATAAAAGTTTGTTAGAGTGTAAAACATGGGTAACATCGTTAATAAATAATAAAAACAACAAAGGGCCTAGGTTGGAACCTTGGGGAATACCAGACCAAGAAACTGATTTGACCTGGCGATGCGACAGGTACGATGAAAAAAGATCAATTAATGATGATGATAAAGAAAAGTCATGGAGTTTCTTGATTAAAATAGAATGATCTACCTTGTCGAATTCTTTGGAAAAGTCTGCGTATATGCAACTTCGCATTTATAATTTGGAACAGAAGAAATAGTATGGGTGAAATATAGTAAATTGGTAGTTGCCGATCTTTTTTCCATAAACCCATGCTGAGAGCATGAGATAAGATTTTTAACTTTGTTATAAATAGTTGAATATATTGGTTTTTATATATTTTACTGAAATTCGATAGATTTGATTAGACAGTGTTTCGCGCTAACATTCTTTCCGTAGCCCACCATTCGTGTCCCGGGCTGTAGATATTTTATACTTTTGTAACAAATACTATTTTAATAATTAATTATTTAGAAGATTTTCAAATAAATTCATGAACTAAATATAAAGCAAACAAGCAATCAAATTATACACTTTTAAAAATGTTTAAAATTTCTGTCTTCTCTTCGTCGTAGTATTGCGAAATTTTCCGTTTATGTAACATATAATTAGACGCTACAAATAAATATCAGTCAATAATTTATATGTTTTGAAGGAGATTAGCATTTTGATGGTATAAATTCTGATGCCTGGATGGTCTTTGATTGGTCTCCGCGGTCTGATTTAATCTACGGCGTCTTAATAACGAAAAACGAAATAAACTGCGAGATATATTCAATACTTATTTGGATATTGAGTGGAACCTGTTTCGGTTTCGCTTTGCCGAAGTAATATACTCCAATTAATTCTGACGGAACAACAACAGGAGTAGAAGCTGAAAATGCGGACATTTCGTGCAGGGCAGGACCCCAAAATTTTTAAATTACAGACAGTAAAATATAGACACTCTTCCAATACATAGTAACGTCCAACAAACAGCAACATAGTAGATCAATTTTTATTGCAAACTATTTTATAAGCGTTTTCTTTTTAGGAGAGAAATGAACTGATCTTTCCTCGTACTGAATTGAATTGAACTACTCCTAAAAAGAACAGTATGTTTCTTAAAAATAAGAAGTAAAAAATAAAAACATATATAGCATTATATTTAGAACATAATAATCTGCTGAATTGGCTTGTGGCTATAATCTGTTGTATTACCTTATGTGATTTGTTTTTGCCACCTTAAATTATTTTATATTTTTATATATCCAGTAAAATCATTTCACAAAGATATGTAAATTTTATTTAACACTGACATCTGTCAATTAGTAATATTTTAATATTCTAACTGTGTCCATGGTGCAGCTTTTAGCAGCATTAGGTTGCAAGATATTTCTTTACAATTCTTTATCTCTAAATTCATTGAATATGAAGAAAAAAATTAAATCGAATAGCGAATAACATATACTTTTATTTATAATAACATGAAAGGTCAAAAAATGATATTTAAGTGCGTTTTTCAAATTAGGGTACTTCCGGTTAACCAATCATAACCAAAATCTAATCAACTCTTCATATGGTCGTACGAAAGAGGAATATGAAAGAATTATATTTTTTAGAATTGTAGTATTGGACTTATCGAAGGAGAAATTTTTGTCACACATACACACACACACACACATACACACACACACACACACACACACACACACACACATACACATACATACAGACATCATCGTAAAAACAGTAACTTCGTATTGTAGGGACTCTAAAACGAGTTTATTCATTAAAAACTCAACAATATTACTTCTTCGCGAGGACTTAAACAAATTCTTTGATCCGGTCCTGAAAAATTTCTCTGAACTGTTCATAACAGAGTCCATTTTGCATTTATATGAACCCATAAGAAAAATTAATATTTAATAACAAACCATAGACTTTCAAGTAATTTACATTTATTCCTCTTAAAGTTAATCACGTTAATTAAGTATCTCATAATCCCGCGTATAGATGGCAGCAGTATTCATCCTTAAGTTGGATTTATTGCATTGAGGATTCCAGAGCGCTGTGTGCGATTAGTTTTTGTTTTTTCTCCAGTTATTTATAGCAGCGCGTACTTTTTTGCCGACGCTGCGTGATATTTTCGTATTAAAGTAATACGATATGTGTTTTTTACCAACATGATAAATTGTTATTAATTGTTATAATGTTGTTGGTAATATTTTTCGCTGACAAAGGTGATTATGCTTGATTTGTATGATTCATAGACTTTATATGGCTAATAAAAGGCTGTTAGTCAGTGACTTTAATGCTGGAGTAGAAACGATTAAATTTACAATCAAATTTCAAATCAATTTCAAACTAGAACAACTTCAACATCGCTATAAATTACTGGTGCGGGTGGTAGACGTGTGCCGCGCAAAGATCTAGAAAGTTCAATGCAAGCAAATCAGAAGACATCAAACTTTTTATGGTGATTCAATACGTAGAAGACAATAGTAGTATATGGCTTCTTTGCCAACTTTAAAAAAATTGATATCAGCTATTACACCTCTAAGAATTAAAAAATCTGATGTGGTCAACCCAATACCTTCCGTCAATCCTGTGTATTATGTATACATACAATATATAATTTTTCTAGCAAAAGATTCTAAATTTCCAGTAAAATTATTTCATAAACAAACTATGCAAATTGCATTCTTCTATAGCTTTTCCCATTCGTTACGGGTCGCGATTTTTTATTTTCTTCTTCCACTCATTTTTGTTTTGCGTGTCGTTCTCATTCAGTTCCTTTTCTCTCAAGTCTTCCGCAATATAGTTCTTCCATTTTATCTTTCTTCCAATATATTCTTCATCTCTCCCCATGACATGTTCAAACCAATATAATCGTCTCTCTTGTATTTTTCTAGTAAATTCTAACAATAGAGTTATTTCCCTTATTCTTTCATTCTTTGTCGTATCTTTCCAGGTCTTCCCCAACATCCTCATCTCTGCCACATTCCATGGTTAGCATAGCTGGCTGATTTATGAAATTTAATATTATATATATATATATATATATTTATTCTATATCTATTGAATATGAAGTATAAAATGTAATCAAATCGTATAGAGTATAATATATTCTTTAAGTTATAATAATGTTCGTCATAAGGGTACTTTTGGTTGACCAATTATAATCAAAATGTAATCACCTTTTCTTCTGGATGTAAACTTGAGAAATACGAAAAAAATATAATTTTTGGAATCGTGGTATTGAAGTTATACACAGACACACACATACACACAAGCACACACGCACACACACAGACACACATACATACATATATACATACATACATACATACATACATACATACATACATACATACATACATACATACATACATACATACGACATCATCTTAAAAATGGTAAAATCGTATTATGTGGACCCTAAAACATGCTTATCACTAAAAACTCATCATTGAATTTTTTGACCAAAAACAATACCTTCCTTACCTAAAGGTGACGGAAGGTAAAAAGACACCTCAGAAAAGCTAAAGACAATTGGGATATCTTGGACTGGACAAGATAACACGACGATTCAAGACGCTAGAAAAATTCAAGCAGTTGAAATGAAATATTTAAGAACAGTACTATGAAATATAATCAGAAATGAAATGATTAGAGAATAACTACAATGTAAGTCTGTATTGGACTTCATCGTGGTGAGACAGCTTGGTGGAGCCAAATGATCAGAATGAACGAAGATAGATCGGTGCGAAAAATATGGATGACGAACATTAAAGAAAAAAGACACCGGGGAAGAAGTAATACTGAAGATCTTGGAGTTGAAAAACACGACGATTCAAGACGCTAGGAAGATGACAACAAATAAAAAATTCGTACATGATTAAAACTATTTCAACACCCTTACACCTCACGGTAAAAGAGCATCATAATTCTGTTTTCTTCGTTACTTGTTGAATACCGCTGGTACAATCTGTGGCCATTAGCCGTATAAGGGCGTACAGTTCACTGCGTCATGTGAAAGTTGTTTCTCGGTGTTCATTTCGCGGTTATTCGCGAATCGCTTGCAAGTGTTAGCGACTCGCGGTCATTTTACATAACTACCGCACACACAGAACTAATCGTGACCCAACCATACCATGACTCAGTAGCGCAGAAGTGGAGATATTTTAACATTTACAATATTTAAACTAAATGATAAACAATTCGGAAAAGATTTCTCAACACAATTGAACATATATAATTTTTTTATTTTGTTTCTTAAAGAAATTAAAATTAGTTTAAACAATACAGACAATATATTTCATTTTAAAATCAGTAATATTTTTTCTTCTTGTGATCTTTTTACCTTCCGTCATCTCTAGGTAAGGAAGGTATTGTCTATGTTATGAGAAGAGATGAAGAATATATTGGAAGAAGAAAGTACGTAGACGAAACAGAGGAAGACCAAAGATAAGATGGAAGGAAACATAGCGACCCCCTGACAAATGAGAAAAGCTAAAGAAGAATATGTCAGTTTCAAGTGCAATTTGCATAGTTTATGAAATAATTTTATTGGAAATATAAGATTTATGTATGGTTTTTCTACATAATACACAGGATTGACGGAAGTTAATGTGTTGGCCACATCAGATTTTTTATTTATTAGTTGTATTGTTACAATAAATATGTAAAACCTAGGCAAAAATATTTCTCACAGACCTTACACTAATTTGCACATTTTTGAATTGGTGCGCCATTGTGCCCCCAGCGTTAAAATAACCAACTTCCTACTATCCATAAAAAATAATTGTTTTTATTTATTACCAGAAATCATAACAGAATACTCTTTTTTATTTCTTGCCAAGAGCGAAAACAACAGTTAACACCATCCAGTTGTTCTGTTTTGTTTCATTTACCAATATATTCATCCAATACTGAAAACATGAAATCGTTTTATGTTCTAAGTTCTTTTTTACCTTCTCAAATTTCCATAAAATGTTACCCAATAATTATGTGTTCACTAATATGGTCTGATGTACGTTTCGTGACTACTTTTATAATTATTTAAAACATTATACATAATTTGTTATAAACATAGATTTTGGTTTGACTCATATCCTTCGGAGATTGACAGTACTACAAAATTAGTATTGTCCGTTTTTGATGACAGTATAATTCTGTTTAATTCGTAATTCATATTTAATTTAAAGCGTAGGTAGATAAAAATAAATTATTAACAATTAGGTATTTTTTGCTGAGAGCACTTTAGCGTCTGTTGATGATGGCGAAATAACTCCCAATATTGAAACAATATAAATGATTGTAGCAAGTTCCGTTCTGAACTCAAGTACCTAATATGTAATACCTTATCTTCTCCTTCATTGTTCAAGTTCGATTCGTTCCTCATTGATCTCAGTGCTCAGTCTGTTCATACTCTGGTGAACTGAAACCCGTTCTACTACGTTTTACGCTAAGCGTGGGCATTGTTTATTAATAAACCTCCTTGGATTCTGTCAATGGTGTGACTTACTCTCCTCTCTTCAGCACTCCCCCACAATGTCGTGCTCTTCCTCTTTCAACATGGAGATGGAGGCAAGACAGAGATACGAATAGAAGGAGAGAAGAGAGAAACCTGTTCTTCGAACTAACAATCGTAAGGAGTAACGTAGATCATGACGAAGAACTAAAAGGATGAAGAAGAAGAGATGACATAAATGTAGTACGTTCTAACGTACAGTGGATGATAACACAGAACTAAAAGTAGTAGAAAACTAGGATGATGAAATTTTTGTTGTCCATCCTGTAGTCGGATAATCCATTTCTGCTTGTTATAATACAATAAATAAGCTCTACTATATCGCTAATTAAAACTAATTGACATATACTGCCGCCAATAAATAAAAAAAATTGTGTAATTGTGCCTAAAGGTAATTTTAATTGGGATTTAACTTTAACCCATAAATTTTGTTTTCTAAACTAAATCTAGACTCAAGTGTGGTCAGAACGACTAGCCTTGTGCTAATTTATGTCCAATATCGGACAAATAGAGCGAATCCCTATCGTGTTGTTCTGTGTTGATTTGCGATGTTCGCTCAAACAAATGTGCTCTGGCTGAAAATTCCAATATATTACAACACACTTTTGATCTGGATAATTTCAAAATTAGTCCAATTCTTGAAATATTACATATCAGGAATGATTGCAATAACATCAATGCAAGAACTGATATTCAAGGACTTAACAGCATATATTTTGGTGTATTGGAAAAGTTCACTAATGAAAAGGCAAATTTCAGGTCAAACTGAATTTCATTCATTTCCTTACATTTTATTTATATTTATACAACTTGCTACATTATTATTGGTGTACAGAGGGCCAATAGGAGTCAGTATCAATTATGTGACTGGAATCCTCTCGCAGGATATTTCCGGCTATTTTCCATATTATTTGGTAGTCGTTTTTTAGAGCAAATGGATGTGTGTATGCTCTTTGAATTTTTGGTACGATGTTTTAATAAAATAACTGAATGTTTTGTACGAATGTATTTTGTGTACATGAAGTGTAACAATCTGTAAGATCTTACTGTAAGTGTAATAATGTCCATGTTATTTTGTATGTGTTACATTTTTGTTGTATAATTGTTGCAGACCCTGAAGAAGGTCCAAGGATGCACCGAAACGTCGGTAGAGTAAGAATAAATGGTATTTGACTGAGCTTTCGAGTAATTGTTACCACATTAATATTATTATTCTTACACGGTTAATTTTTTTACGGAGTCGCTGTATTTGTCCAAAACTATATATGCCAAATTAACGATTAAATACTTAAAATCAAAATCATGTTTCTGCAATCGTAAACTATAAGTTCCGCATATATTTTATGGCAAATATCAAAACTGGTTTTTGCAAAAACCACTTAAGATTTGCAAAGATACGATTGCCAACAAAAGTAATTTAGAAAGAAAACTTCACACCAATGAAATTCTTAGTACTCGTTGACTTAATAAAATCCATACAATAATTTTATTTTGTTGTGTTCATCCATCAATATGATGACACCAGCACCATCTATCTCTCCATTTGTTTAAAACATCTCGAAGCGACTTCGACTGTAATTATCAAGAGATAAAAAAATCTATCTATTTTGATCTCCTCATAATTTATCCTGGAGATTAAAACCAATCAAAAATGGCGCCGAAAAAGCTATAATCTCCTTGGAGAGTAATTGGACGGCATATCACAACGGGTCAGAATATATTAAAATAAACACAAGCGATTAAATCGAGACGGTATCACAACCGAATCAAATTCACATGCTCATTGTCTACCAAGTACAGAGATGCGAATTCGACGAATTCGTTTGCAATTTAAATTGATAGGTACTTTGCATATAGTAAGCATGTTGATGATTTATATTTTGTTGTTCAATACGCATCGAAATATTTTGAAAACATCATTACACCGGCTGATTTATTATTTATTATTGTGGGACATTTGTTTAACAAAATAAAATACAAAATAACATGGACATTATCACACTTACAGTAAGATCTTACAGATTATTACAGATCATGTTCCCAAAATACATACGTACTAAACATTCGTACGATAAATTAAAAGAGCACACACACATCCTTTTGCTCTCAAAATCGATAACAAAATCACTCGAAAAATATCCGAAAATATCTTGCGGAAGCGTTTAACAGAATTCCTCATAATTTCTTAATAACTAGACTAGCTGATGTTGGTGTCAGTGGAAATTTGCTTAAATGATTCAGTTCTTATTTGAGTGGTCAAACACAGCGAGTTGTATTGAATGATTTTACTTCTGACGATGTCACTTTCACGTCGGGGGTGCCACAGGGTTCCCATTTAGGCCCTCTTCTCTTCAATATATTCATTAACAACATTGCAACGTGTTTCAAATTTACCACACAATAGAATCGTTAAGTTCAAGAAGATATAAATAATTTAGTTGAGTACCCAAATAAATTGGAACTGACAATTAACATTGATAAATGCTATTATATAAAGTTTACAAGAAATAGGAACACCTACAACCAAACTAATCATGTGAAGGATATAGGTGTGATACTAGATAACAAGTTAATTTTTTGACATTTACATCGACAATATTGTTAAAAAGGCTTACAAAATGTTAGGCTTTCTAATATTGGCAAGCTCTAATTTTAGACATCCATCCACTATATTAACATTGTATAATTCTCCTGTTAGAAGTCAACTGGAGTTTGCTTCTGTGTGTTGTATGATATTTATATAAATCGTATTGGAGCGATTCAACGATTTTTTTTTAATTTCTCAATCGTTTCCAACATTCAGGCCAAAATTATTGTTATTAGAAAATAGAAGAAAGTTAAGCGACCTTGCGTTCTTAAATAAACTTTTTAACAATGTTGTCGATTCACCAGAATTATTATCATCATTTCATCTCAGAATATCCAATTATGGTACTAGACCAAGAAATTTATTCAGTCATTCTTTCTGCCGTATTCTAAATTCTCCCATCATAAGAATATCACACTTGTACAACTTTAATATGCCAGATTTATTTTCCACAAGTTTACAATGTTTCAAACGCACACTTGAATTTTATTAGTTATATTCCTCATTTAAATATGTTTTGCTCTTTGATATTTTTTTTGTAAACATTTGCTTACTAGTTTTTATATGTCATATTATGATCATGTGTACTGTATCTAATTGTAACGCTTGAGCTTCTCTTTAATTGGGATATTTTCCTGTTATTTAGGCAAAAGTGTGGTTTACTGTATTGGTATTTGCTCGCCGTGGTGTTGATCTGCAATGTTCGATCATCCGGATCTTCGAATTCGACATAGAGATGATTGTAATATGCAAGAACAATACAAGGACTTAACAGCGCATACGTTGGTGTTGTAAAAATAAATGTTGTTTTACTGAGATTGCGAGTAATTGATTTTTTTTAATTGAAAAGTATGTATATAAAGATCAAGAAACACAAAATGTCTTATTCCAGTCTATGTCACTCTTATCTTAATCTGGCAAATAATAATAAACCATATCTTTTATGATATGTATGAATAGTGTTTTATGCTCTGAAATTAATACTTAAGACCCCACACAAAATTTTATGTTTCAACTGTACCACAGAAGTCATCAAGGCCGCAGATTATATCTATAGCACCTTACCAGATTCTAGATCTTATATTCAAAACAATACGGTCGCATTTCGCTTCTTTCTACAAGATTTCTTATGCCCCGTAGTCATCTGAGATACCTGTTAGTCTGGATTGAATCTTGGAGTCCGCAAAATGGACATTAAACAACTTTATAGTATTCTATAAGAACGCTAGAATAAATGGACGCTGGAATTTTGAATGTCTTGTCTTCAGACTGTTTATGTCCACCTCTCTATGTGATTAATGTTTTTTTCTCTGCCTTCTAGGATAGAAAAGGATGAAATAGGGCTTAAAGTGATTCTAAAAGCGATGAACCATGTCAAAGAATGAAAAAAGATTGGGAAACAGGTGTATTGTGCAGTAATCAACAGATATTTGTGCGAGAAACTTTGGGAAGATAATTTTAATGATTTTTGAAAAGGTACATGATAAAAGACTCCCAGAGATACTGTAGGAATTCAGTTAATCTCACAAAGATTATTAAAGTTTTTTTGGTGCTTTTTTTCGAAAAATCTTATTTTAAACAACGATAACCCAACTTTTCTCTTTAGTTCTTCTTTATTTGTTCATTTAATATTCGTAGTATAACAGAAACTTTTGATGAAAACATCCTTAGTCTATTTTTACTTTCCGTCACCTTTAGGTAAGGAAAGTATTGTATTTGGTAAAAAAAATCGATAGTGAGTTTCTAATGAATAAGCAAGTTTTGAATCCTTAGAATACGATTTTACTATTTTTACGATGATGTCTATATTATGTGTGTGTATCTGTATGTGGCGATCGTTTCTGATCGCATCTCCAATACCACGATTATAAAAATTACAATTTTCTCGTTTATTCCGTATGCAGACGTGATTCGATTTTAGTTATAATTGGTCCACCGGAAGTACCCTCATTTAAATATCATTTATTGACATTTAGTGTTATTATAAATTTTAAAAAATATGATATTCTCTATACGATTTGATTGAATTTTATACTTCATATTCAATAGATATAGAGTTAAATAATTATAAAGATAGTAATTTTTTAAATGAGCCAGCATGCTAACCATGGAAATTGCTAATAAATTCAGATAATTTAAATTAACAGATATCATTATAAAAGAAAAGAAAATGAATGTAGCAGATAGGATAAAGAATGAAATAAAAAATGAAATTTCTAGAAAGATATAAGACAGACGAATACATTGGATTGAATATGTCGTGAGGAGGGATGAAAAATATATTAGAAGAAGAATGAATAGCTTAGTAATAGAAGGTAGAAGATACAGAGGAAGACCAAAGATAAGATAGAAGGATTGTACTGCGGAAGACTTGAGAGAAAAGGAATTGAATGAGGACGACACGTAAAAAATATTGCCTAGTGCAAGAATAATTATGTATGGAATTTTTACATAATACACTGGATGGACGAAAGGTAATGGGCTGGCCACATCAGATTTTTTAAATTTAATATGACAAATTTCAACAATTTTTTTTGTAATAAAAAATCTGTTGTGGCCAGCACAATACCTTCCGTCATTCTCGTGTATAATGTATAAATTCCATAATTTTTCTTACAAAAGATTCTAAATTTCCAGTAAAATTATTTCATAAACAAACTATTCAAATTGCACTTGACACTGGCATCTTCTTCTTCTTTAGCTTTTCCCATTCGTTAGGGGTCGCTATTTTTGCATGTCGTTCTCATTCAGCTCCTTTTCTCTCAAATCTTCCGCAATACAGTCCTTCCATCTTATCTTTGGTCTTCCTCTGTTTCTTTAACGTCCTATTACTAAACTATTCATTATTGTTCCAATATAATTCTTCATTTCTCCTCATGACATGTTCAAACCAATGTAATCGTCTTTCTTGTGTCTTTCTAAAAACTTGTAACACTAGAGTTATTTTCTTACCATATCTTTTCGTGTATTCCCCAATATCTACTTCAACATCCTCATATCTGCCACATTAATTTACTTTTTATTGATACTGACATCTGTCAATTTGAATTATATGATTATATTACTAGTTCCCAAATTTGGCATAGCTGGCTTAATTATAAAATTTAATTTCTTTAAAATTCTTTAACTCTGTATCTATTGAATATGAAGTATAAATTGTAATCAAATCGTATAGAGAATAATATATTCTTTAAGTTATAATAACGTTAAATGTCAATAAATCAAATTTAACTGTTAAATCTTTAAATGAGACTACTTCCGGTTGACCAATTATAACCAAAATCTAATCAGTTGTTCTTCTGGATGTAAACTTGAGGAATACGAAAAAATTATAATTTTTGGAATCGTGGTATTGAAGTTATGGAATCCGGAACTTTTGTCACACATACACACACAGACACACATACATACAGACATCATCGTAAAAATGGTAAAATCGTATTATATGGACCCTAAAACGTGCTTATTCAGTAAAAACTCATCATTGAATTTTTTGACCAAAGACAATACCTTCCTTACCTAAAGGTGACGGAAGGTAAAAAAACATTTATTTAAAGTTTTGTAATACTTAATAATTAAATGTTTTATAAGCAACAGAATAAAATAAAGAGGGCCGTGTTCTTCCACAAGGCGAAATCTGTGTACACCTAGCATTAGGTTTTGGGTAACATTTAGGTACAGCGGTTTCTCGGATATTCCAGATTCCTTTTCAAGATACCAAACTGTTTGGCATCCTTGACAGTACATGTTACTGTATGTAGCACATATTTCAATATTTGGACTATGTTTTTGCCAGGAGCTCTTCAATTGTTAGATTCTTCCGTTGGCATATTCTTAGTGTTTAATGTGTTATGTTCCCACGATATTAAATCCTTTTTGGCAACAAAACTCACGAGGTTAAGAAGCAAACTGGATTGGGCGGAATCATCAGAGGAATGAAATGCGCGCAATGGGGGTCGGCTAATTTATTTCAGTAGCTTCAGCTGCACATAAACGTCATATCCAGGCTCGTCGCTATTATTTACTACCCGTCAATGCTGCAAGAATGTAAACATCGTAAAGTTTTAATGCTTATCTCAAGGTGGGAGACGAGATATTAAAATGAATCGGATTGCTAATTTTTAACGCTGAAACGATTTCGAAAAGATAGTTAACTGCTGCGCAAAGCAACGATGGAAATTATACTCGTTCAGTGATTCGTGTTTAGTAGCACATCTCTGCAAGAAACCAACCAATTTTACCGGACTCCCATTCCATTCACCATTAAAAATCAAGCTAATCTACTGATCAAAATCAATGATCATCTGATTCCTTGAATCAAGAATTGATCACATCTTTGAACCCTAATTTTGACATTTATAGCTGTCAGGATTCTGACTGCTGTACGCATTTGTAACTTATGCTGTGAATCTGTTGATTGATTCCTTGATTCAGAAATCAAGTTGATGAATTAGAACATAATATTGATTTATAGATCAGCTTGATTCCTTAATCAACTGATTATTAATCATTTGTGACGGTGGCCCGGTTGGTTGTGCAAGGTTCGGATTAGTGCTGTGAGGATCCGACAAAACTTGGATCCGAGAACCCGGATTTCAAAATATCCGGATCCCGGATATCCGATGTTCGGATATTGAAGCGGATATCCGAAAATTTAATTTGAATTTGGATCCGGATCCTAATTCGGATCCGGATCCTGATATGGATCCGGATCTTGATATGGATCCGGATCCTGATTTGGATCCGGATTCGAAACTTTGTTTACGGATCCGAATTCGATGTTTTGTTTGCGGATCCATATCCAAATTTTATTTCTGAATTCGATTCTTCATTTTGAATGTCTGGAATTGTGTTCAAATTCAAACCGTTAAGTGGGCCTGTTTATCTTTAACACCAGTACACAAACAGTAATACATTTTATAATATCCCTCTAAAATAACCAGGTAGTATGTGCTAATGTAAAGAAAAAATAAATTTGAGAAACAATGGCCATAAGTTCGTTGCAGGTAGCGAAATACTTATCGTGCACGTGTTTCACATAAAAGGGGTTGTTTTTGTTACTTATAGTTCTGTGGAATCGAATAATTTCCTTCTTAGCGGATGCTAAAAGTTGTCCAACATAAATTTATATCTGCCAACTATTAATTAACTACATCAATCAAAAATGTATTGTGGACTGTCATCAGATTTATTTGGTTTTGATGAGACCCGATATTAATATTGAAATGTAAGGTTCATTACTGAGAATAATCGAATCCGAGAGCCGATCCGGATACTGGAATTCCATATCTCATACTCATATTCGAATCTAAGATCCGATACTCAAATCCGTTTCCAAGATTCGATATTGGGATCCGGATACAAGATCCTATACTCAGATTCGGATCCAAAATCCGATACTGAGATCCGGATCCAAAATCCGATACTCAGATCCGGATTCAAAATCCCATACTCAGATCCGGATCCAAAATCCGATACTCAGATCCGGATCCAAATCCGATACTCAGATCCGGATCCAAAATCCGATACTGAGATTTGGATCCGAGATCCGGATAGTTCAATATTCAATTATCCGGATATCCGGATAATTTTGGATCCGAAACCGAAACTATCCGGATCCGGATCCCACCACTAGTTCGGATTGCTCGGGCGCCTTCGGCGGCGGGTGCTGAAAGAGAGGGAGGATTGCTGGATAGCTATCTGCGGAGGTGGGTTAGGGTTTGTCTCAAAAAAGCACGTAGTTAACTCAACCAACTATAGTTTATTATTCCCAACGTATGTAAAATTAAAATGTAACATAAATAAATAAAGAATGAAACCCTTGTGAAAACTGTGACGGACTGTGTTTAATCTACTAGGGGACTGTGCTCCCGCTCTCTGACGGTGGTAAGTAAAAATGAAAATATCATAAAAGATAAAGTTGAAACGGACTCCTCTACATAAGGGATCGCAGATACGGACGGCGGTTTATCTCTGCGAGTGGTGAATTTCAATCACCCAAACTCGATTTAGAACTTCGGCAGTACAACTCCACGACTCAACTTATCAGAGCTCGACCAAGTCACTCTGAGCTGCAGCTCTAATCCTGAACCCAGTCACTAGGTTCAGTCGGACGAACTGAATTCGGTCTTTAGAAATTCAGTTGTCACGAATCGCAAACAATTTTAAATGTTTTGTTTGTACGACAATCATTCACAAAACAAAAATTCTGCTGGTACATTTTTTCCAGCCAATTAAATTCAAAACAAAAACTGGTCTCCCAACTTTTTATATCATTACGGTCCTTAATTATATCATAAACAATATGGCGCGTATCATTTTTCAAATCTAATTTTTTGTGAGACTGAAAAGATAATGATAATTACAGCTTGGAAACTCAAAATGGCGTTTAGTTAATTAGAACAAACCAAGTTTTTTTTTATTATTTTAATCCGTGCAGAAGATTAAGATAGAACTACTGGGGATTACAATGTAGATTTTATTGTATCTTTTAATTATTTTCACATGATATACAAATGGTATTATGTAATCGTAGTGCGCAATTGTTTGTATACATCTTAATTTAAATATTGTAATCCAAATATCATACAATTAAATATGATGTCATTCTCACCAAAGATTTTATGATATGAAAAATAAATTGAAATCTTTATTACCTACCAAGATTATATAATTAAATTTGTAGACAGATTAATTTTGTCATATTTTTAGAATAAGGTACCTACATAAATATTTATATAAATTTGGTTTCTTACAGTAACTGATAATAATAATCTGCTGAATTGGCTTGTGGCTATAATCTGTTGTATTACCTTGTGTGATTTGTTTTTGCCACATTAAATTATTTTACATTTTTATATTTCCAGTAAAATCAAAAGATATTATGTAAATTTTATTAGTAATATTTGAATATTCTGTTTCCATGGTGCAACTTTCAGCAGCATTAGGTTGCAAGATATTTCTTTATAATCCTTTATCTCTAAATTATTGGATATGAAGAAAAAAATATAATTAAATGGAATACAGAATATAATATTCTTTAATATTTATAAAAAGGTCAAAAAATGATATTTAACAGTTTTTTTTCAAGAAAAACTGTTAAAATCTTCAAATTAGGGTACTTCCGGTTAACCGAGTGTAACCAAAATCTAATCAACTATTCATACAGACGTACGAAACAGGAATATGAAAGAATTATAATTTTTGGAATTGTAGTTTTGGAGTTATCGAGGGAGAATTTTTTGTCTCATATACACACACACACACACCCACACACACACACAGCCATCATCGTAAAAACAGTAAACTTGTATTCTAGGGACTCTAAAACGTGCTTCCTTGTCTATAGGTGACGGAAGGTAAAAACAATAAACCTAAAATGGAAAAGGCCCTTTATAAGTGATTTTTAAAACAAAGAAAGCTCTATGCACCAATTGATAGAGATGATTAAAGAGAAGCAAAAAAAATCTCCAAAAATTTTAGGATAAAACTTCATTTCATGCAAGCAATGGATGACTACAGATATTTAAAATTTACTATGGTATTCTATTTATAAAAATATCAGGACTGAAGAAAACGCATGTGAAATAGTTTTTTAAAATTCTAGTTATTCAGGACATACGATGTAAATATTAATATTTTGATATTTAACTTGTATAAAAATAATTAAAACCAATAAATACGTTTAAAATTAAATTGCTGTAATTATTTCATGAGAATTCGAAAAAATTAACAAATTAGATGTTGAGACAAGGCCCTTCATTAATTAGTTCACTGTATCGAGACTCTTACTGTATCTCAAAAATTAATATTAAAATTAGAATCTTAAGACACAGCAATTTTCTAATTCGTATTGTAGAAGACCACATTATTTCTAGGGTTGTTAGAGCCCCAATCGGTCACTTTACACTTGAAGCGACACCCTATTTTTGAAACTAAATAAACATTTTGAGCACGTATTTCATACAGGAAACGTATATTTACATTTCAACCCTTGTCGAATTTTAAATTTGTGTTATTTTAACCTATTATACTCCTACAAAAAGTCAAAGGTATAAAAGATATTAAGGGATGAACCACTTCACAGGGTTGAAGTGAGGAAATGTTTAGTCAAGTCCATAGACGTAGATGGGAGAAATTTTACTGACATTATTTATTAAAAAAAAAATAGAACCGTAGGACTTTTCTAATTATAAATGAATGGATATTTTCATATAAACGTAGATAATATTATTAATTTACTATAACAATAAAAAATAATTACAGCTCATATTTGTATTTCCTAGTTACTGTAAACAAGATTCCCAGACGAACAACAAATTTTAATATCTTTAAAATTGCAATAATAAAAATTTATAATATATCGTAAAGTAATGTTTATATAATGTTTTCGTATAAGTGTATATAATTTACCATGAAATCACTGGAAATGTCAATTATATTTTCCAGGCTTTTAAATAAACTATTTCTTAGAGATAAGTAATTAAATATATATGTAGAAAAAATGTATCCGCTATAAGGAATTAATAACTGTAATTACATAGTTCTATATTTGCAAAACATGCATTAAATTAAATAAATTGATTTTTTTGTATAACAATGATGTCGCAAGACTGAGTGCGTTATATCAACACTTTTCAAAATGCCATTTTGTATACAGGGTCTTCATTTTATTTTTTCTACTATTGCTATATCGAGAACTATAAGAGATACGAGGTCTGTTAAATTAGCCAACATTTTATGACTATTTTAATAAGCATATAATAAAATTAAGTTACGTCTAGTTTCACTAGGTTACAACTTCTGAGTTAGCCTCCATGAAGCAATCGTCAGAAGTCAGCCAGCACAACAAGTAACCACAGACGCGTTTCGCACTTATTGGTGCTCTTCAGTGTGGTGTAACCTGTGGTCTCTGTCCGGTCCACAGTGAGTGGATTCCTGGAGCAGAGACAATGACTCGTTGTGCTGGCGGTGATCATATGATCATCTACAGGCCTTTTACCATCGTATATGCCTTTGCAAAAGAAAGAAATAAATGTATGCCTATTTGTTAATTCGTTCGTGATACAGATGACCTTGATCGGACATCTTTCAAAATTTTTACTGTATACTTTTTACGAAAAGTGTAAATCTTTTCCTACGCTCATGGTTACCGTTTTAAGTTTTCTCAGTTGGTCGCTAAAACCTCAGGTAGCCGAAAATTGGAAGCCAACAAAACCGCAACATAATAGCGTTTGTTCCCATCATTTCTTCATTTTTACGTCACACCAATTTGAGTTTGACCGTTCCTTATTCGGCGAACGTCTTTGTCAGTTGATGCACCAGACATCAAGTATACTGAATAGCAATGAGTCATGGTTATGTGTAGAATTTAAAAAAGATGATAAAGTTTAGATTTCTTGAAATTGTTAAATACATGTGAATATTTGATGGTGCTAAAATTGACAGCTTCAAATCGTGAAAAGTTATTTCCACTTATTTTTTACTTGCTATTTGTTTCATTCAACTGAATCGTTTTTCTTCTTTTTTGTTTGAAAACAATGGAAGGAAACTTCAATCAAAGCAACTGTTTTTATTTACCAACTATTTTATGCCGTGCGAATAATTGGCTTGAGCCTTTTCGAAATTGGTTCTTGTTCGGTAGCAACAGAACGCTGGTATTTTTTTGTTTCGACTGTGTTTTGTTGAAGCGTAGCTGATTGGAGGATAATGATGCGTGAGTATGCATGTGGATGGAATCTGCGTGACATGAGAAATTTTAATTAGGTCCTGGGATTGATGTTCACTTGTTTTTCTGGGGACTACATAATAAGGTGGTATGCTCAGGCTCAGTCAAAAGAATTTTGTCCAGATTTCTTCAATCATTTTTACCTCTCGCTAAGAGAGGTATTGGATTCATGCTAGAAATCGAATATCCAGATTTTAATTAACAACCACGTTTTAAGGTCCCTACAATCCGATTTTAACATTTTTACGATGATGTCTGTGTGTGTATGTGGATGTATGTGTGAGTGTGTGTGTGTGTGTATTGGAAGAACGATTTCTCAAAAACTATAAGACTTAATATATTTTTAACCACGTATTTCTCAATCGGACATTAATAAAAAGAGTTGAAAAGGTTTTGGTAATAATTGGACAACCGAAAGTAGCAGATTCTTAAAAAATTCTTCTAAATATTATTTTTTGAATGTTTTTGCTCTTGCAAAGATTAAATTCTCTATCTGATACATATAAATATTTTATTATAGCTTTTATTGATTTAGAAAGAATATAATATATATAAAATAATCTGTTGTAATAAATCTCACAGCCCAATTGAAAAAATAGAATGTAACTGACAGATAAATGCCAGTGTCCAAAATCCAGACACATTACTGAATATCTTTTCTGGGAAGAGTACACACATTATATTATTTTTTATTGTATTAATACATGTTTAAAATACTGTCAATGCCGCCCGAATTGGAAATATGTCGAAAAATTAGAAGAGTAGGACAAAATTTCTTCATAGGGCGCGAGCAGTCTTGTGACTTTGTTGGCAGATATAAGGGCCGGTGTCAAAAAGACAGCTACATATGTATTATATCATAATTTTCCATTGAAAAATTCATAATTTTCCAATTCCATATGGTTAGTTTTCATCGACAAGTAAATTCCACACTCCTGGTGACAAATTAACAATTAACCACTTGAACTCAGAAAATCTGAAATTGGAAATTTGATATCTACGTATATATACATATTTACTAGCTGTCATTCTGACGCGAACCCCCATATCTGCTTGTCAAGGCGAACAAAGTCACATGACTGCTCGCATTCTATAGAATAAATTTAAAATTAAATAATCTAAATATAAAAAATAAGTATAAGTACAATTTTTGGTGTAGAGTGTAGGCATACAAGAAATGTGTTACAAAACTTTAAGTAAATTTTAAATTACAAAAAAAATTGTTGAAATTTGTGCCAGAATATTTAGGACATACTTGCTGTTGGTATTTTATTTTACAAACATTTTTACCCACTTTCTAAATGATTACAAATTATGATTCTCACGGGCAACATTTTTAATGGATTTATACTATAAATCAATATATAATACCTGGTATTGTCTAATTTAAAAGAACACTTTCATTCCCACCAAATAAGGTTACGATATTACAACAGTTACAGCTGACAAATGAATTGCAAAAATAATTGAAAACAAAACGGATCTACTGGCCATATGTCTACGAATTTGTCCTTAATATGACATTTTGATAAATTGAAAATATTAATATGTAACGCCTTAATCGTCATTTCTGTGAAGTGTAAACGAAGGAAAATATTAGTCACATGTCAGCTTAATCAAATGTTAAGTCATATTTTCTGCTCTGTTGCACTTGAAGTGGTTTTACATTTATTATGTTGTATTTACATAATTATATCTTCATGTCATAATCGCTGGAAATTAACTCATTAAGAAACATATTTTATTTTCTTTTTACATTTCTTGTATGTACATATTTGTTAAACGTATTAGCTGCGTATGTAATATTGCCTTTTTAAGTAATTGTTAATCTAAGAATAATAATTAACATTAAGATTAAAGTTACTTTTTTTTTCTTTGTACTTTGCCGATTTTTCTACTACTTTTAGATAAGCGAAAAATTAACAATATACTCTTTCAAATAACGTATGTACTTCTATTAAGTTTTGGCACCAATTTCAACATTTTTACCTTCAGTCACCTTTAGATAAGGAAGGTCTGCGCGTTTTAGGGTCCATATAATACGATTTTATCATTTTTACGATGCTGTATGTATGTATGTATGTATGTATGTGTGTGTATGTCCGTGTGTGTGTGACGAAAGTTTCAATACCACGATTCCAAAAATTTTTACGTATTCCTCAAATTTACATCCAGAAGAAGTGATTAGGTTTTGGGTATAATTGGTCAACCGGAAGTACCCTCATTTGAAGATTTATCAGTTAAATATTTGGAAGACAAAAAAAAAAGAATAGCGACCCCTACCGAATGGGATAAGCTAAAGAAGAAGATGTCAGTGTCAAGTGCAATTTTCATATTTTGTGAAATAATTTTACTGGAAATATAGGATCTGCAAGAAAATTTATGTATAGGGTATAGGCCCGAGTTGTCACGTGACTTTGCTGTCCTTGGCAGATATGAGGGCCAGTGTCAAAATGACAGCTATTAATTATGTCCATAACTGGCAAATGTCATAAATTTCATGATTTTCTTATTTCATGTGGTTTATTTGTTATCAGGAGTGTGGACTTCAGTTGAGAAGAAAAAAATATATACAATAGCAAAAAAGGTAATTTTGAATGATGAATTATGGACATAATTAATAGCTGTCATTCTGATACGGGCCCCAATATCTGATTACGAAGGTCAGCAAAATCACGTGACTGCTCGCGCCCTATGGAATTTGTACATAATACACACGATTGACGGAAGGTAATGTGCTGGCCACATCAGGTGTTTTTGAAAGCGCGATATTGTTTATCGGTAAACAAATATCATCAGCCAATAAAAATGTAGAATGGAGTTAGAGTATCGCGAAACGCAGGCGGTTTTTTAAGAGTTTCATAATTGAAAAACTTTGAGAAATTTTATTAATTTTTGAACGGTCCTCTTAACATCACACATAAATAATGGATAGTAAGTGTGTTTAATTACGGCAAAATTAATAACACTTATTGTTCCAACTAGTAAGTAATGCAGGTGCTTATTAAATCATTCTTGAAGATACATCTTCATTAAGCAAACAGTTAAATCATTTGCATACAATGCTACATGATCAAAGTGCACCTTGGATGCTAACATTATCTAATGTTTTCCTATAACCTTCGCGACTGGTTTATTTTCGACATATTTCCAATTATGAATATGAAGATAGATCTAGTATAATATAAAA
Source organism: Harpalus rufipes (assembly GCA_951394225.1). Lineage (NCBI taxonomy): Eukaryota > Metazoa > Arthropoda > Insecta > Coleoptera > Carabidae > Harpalus > Harpalus rufipes. Next base: position 50,694,996 of record OX596281.1, on the reverse strand, counting down.
AAAAATCTGATGTGGCCAGCACATAACCTCTCGCCGTATATTTTACCTGGCTGTATGCATAAAGCAAAGAATATTTTTATAAATACAAATAATATATTCATATAAATCTATGACGTATAAACTTCTTTATTATTCAATAATAGCATGTCTCAACATGAAGATATTTTACCATAAATTATGTTACAATAAATTACAAAGTAGAGTTTACCATATATAAATATTAGGCTGGTAACTGCAATTTTCAATTCGAACAACGTTGTTTACTTTCTCTTCATATTCTTCTAGTAAAAACATTAATTTTGGGCGGTCTAAAATGTATATATGGATTGTGCATCTATTCTTACATATCTTCTTTTACATTTTATTTTTTCATACATGTTATATCTAAATAACACTAATTCCCTTTAATAAAGTGACGGATAGATTGCACTCCGATTATTCTTATATCGATGTGTAATTTTGTCAATATTTACAACTTACTTGAGAAGAATTTGATAGCTTTTTCGCAATTCCAAGTTACTCTAGTCTATAGTACTGGTGTACATTGTCCCATAATGTTTGAAACAAATTTAAGTCCTTCAACCTAGACTTGTCATCTCCATAATAGTCACAGATCAAGAACTAAGGGATTCTCCAAGTACATTTTTCTTTCATTACTCATTATTTCTGACACTGACATTTATCTGTCAGTTACAAATAATTTAAATTATCAACTATTTTTCATGGCATTCTTTCGGCTGTCAAATTTATTACAACAATCTAATTGTTTTATATATTATACTTCTTTTATCTCTAAATCTATGGAATATATAATAAAATATTTAAATGTATCAGATAGAGAATTTAATTTTCTTTAATATTACCACGAAAAATTTTCAAAAAATAATATTTAGAAGATTTTTTTTCAATAATCTTCTACTTCCGGTTGTCCAATTGTTACCAAAACCTTTTCAGATCTTCCCATGAATGTCCGATTGGGAAATACGTTGTTAAACAAATTTTAAGTCTTATAGTTTTTGAGTAACCGTCCTTCCAACATCCCACACACACACATCCACACACACACACACACACACACACACACACAGACATCATCGTAAAAATGTTAAAATCGGATTGTAGGGACCTTAAAACGTGCTTATTCAATAAAATCTGGATATGCGATTTTTAGCATGAATCCAATACCTCTCTTAGCGAGAGGTAAAAAACAATATAAAACTAAAAGACAGAACAAGAACATGATTAGAAATGTAAAAATGTTAATAGAAAATATGTGAAATACATAATTTTGGTAATATAAATATGACTCATATTTAAATATAAATATTACACCTTTCGCGGATATATTTTATTTTATAATTATATGAAAATGACTTTCTCTATTAATATGTGAAACATACATCTCATGGTCACTGTACAGAAAAACAACAGTTTTATGCTAAGCATATTCAGCTATAAACTATTATTACAAACAAATAAATAAACAATTAAAGACTTAATTTTAAATGCAAATTAGTGTACGTACGGTACGGTAAGGTTATATTAATAAAATAAGAATTAATAAGCAAAAACAGTGGTGTAGAAATAAGTAATTATTTTTACACTAATTACTGGATAATCCGTCATGTTTAATTAGCATAGCGAACAAGATATAATCATACAGACTTCCGTAGAAGTTAGAAAAAATAAATAAACAAATACATTATCACTACTTAATTGCTAATCAGATTTCCATACATTTCGATAATACATAGCGTATGGGACATTAAAGCGACTCCGTAGGAAATAATAAAAAATAATCCCCCATTTTGACCTTCCGCCACCTTTATGTAAGGAAAGTATTATCTTTGTTCAAAAAATTCGATGTCTGTATGTGTGTGTGTCTATCTCAACATCCTCATCTCTGCCACATTTGCTTTTCATTGATACTGACATCTGTCAATTTGAATTATCTGAATATATTAGCAGTTTTCATGGTTAGCATAGCTGGCTGATTTCTGAAACTTAATATTTTTATACTTTTTAACTCTATATCTATTGAATATGAAGTATAAAATGCAATCAAATCGTATAGAGAATAATATATTCTTTAAGTTATAATAATATCAATAAATGATATTTAACTGCGTTTTTCAAGAAAAACTGTTAAAATCTTCAAATGAGGGTACTTCCGGTTGACTAATTATAACCAAAATCTAATCACGTTTGCATATGGATGTAAGGAAGAGGGATACTTCAAAATAGTAATTTTTGGAATTGTGGTATTGGAGTTATCGCAGCCTAAATTATCGCCACACACACGCATATATACATACACGCACACACACATACAGATTCGTATTCTAGAAACTCACCATCGAACTTTTTGATCAGAGACACAATACCTTCCTTACTTAAAGATGACGGAAGGAAAAAATGGACAACGGCTGTTTTGGTAATAGCTCCAATTTTTTTTTCTTTCCAAAAAAAAACTGGCGAAATTAATTCATCTCTCATTGTTCTACGTTACATAACATCCCTAAACGAAATCTGCCTCCAGTGTTATTAAAATCAGTGCCGTATTTAAAAAATCGTGACCCATAACTTGCCTTAGGCATCGATACACAACAGCTTCGTTTTGAAAAGGTAACACATGAGATAAAAAAACACCATAATACGCTTTCTTTATCTAACATCTAGACATCTAAAACCTCACAGTCTAACAGCAACACCCAAAGGCGGTCCCCTTAAATGCACCTGTGAATGTGACAGTAGATTTATTATTTATAAATAAAAAACTCGAACAACTGCAACTAATTTGTATCATGTAGAATATGAGAACGCCTATACCTTCAGGGCGGCGTAGGATTTTGATACGTAAGGCGTAGGTATGTAGGATCAAAATTTGGTAGTCCTTTGATTAGGGACTGTTTTTTATTGATAAATTTCAATTTTTACGGTCCAAATTGGGAATAAAAATTTCAAATTCATTCTTTATAATGAATAAGTTTTTATTGTCATTGTGTTTGATGATTTTGGTAAGAAAAAACTAGAGTATTTCGATTAAATGATGGTTGTACCTTCCCTCACCTAAAATAATTTAAGGTGGCAAAAACAAATCACATACGGTAATACAACAGATTATAGCCATAAGCCAATTCAGCAGATTATTATGTTATAAATATAATGCTATATATGTTTTTATTTTCTACTTTTTAAGAAACATACTGTTCTTTTTAGGAGTAGTACAGTTCTGTTCAGTACGAGGTAAGATCAGTTCATTTCTCCCCTAAAAAGAAAAGCCCATAGAATAGTTTGCAAAAAAATTATGTGTGGAATTTGCACAAAATTCTTTGAATTGACGGAAGGTATTGTGTTGGCCGCATCAGATTTTTTTATTGTAAGGTCAAAGAACGTAAGAAAAAATATTTGGACAAGATTTTTGGTTGAATTGTTCGATAATCACAATTTAAAGACCTGGAGAATTCCAAACGAGCTTACAATGTCGTTTAATCAGAGGTCAAGATACGTAGATTTTATAATAAATAATATAAGGGTCATTTTATAAATATTGTACATAAATGTTTCATTACACTTCTCTTTACAAATCTTCTACAATATAGTCTCTATGCTTCTCAATGACCGAGTCCCAATGTCTGGGTAGCTTTACTATTCCATCCAAGACACCATCTCTGTTCATTTTCCCTAAGCCTTCTACTACAACTGACGTAAATATTTCTGACGTCACCTCAGACACAACCCTTTCATCAAGACTACTTGATTTAGATTAATTTTATCACCTGCATGATAAAATCTTCATTAATTAATTTCATTTTAATAATTCCTTTTTAATTATCTGAATCTGTAGCTTCCGTAACAAAAGCCGATGTATCATCAAGCAACTGCTAGAACATCTGCCTGATAAAAACAAGCGCCTATCGCATTTCGGAAGCATATAATCATCACATAGTCTGTATTAAAGCAGCCAAGCATCGCGTAGCACTTGTTTCGCCTGTCTGATGTTAATAGCACGGTAGTTGATCAGTGGCGCCACTATCGCTCGTCATATCTAAACGAGAACCGGAAGTCGGTTCCGCTACCGGAACGGAAGTGCGAGAAAACGAGGATTTCATGATGAAGTTGTTTCTTAAAAGATTGTGAATAATTAGGATAATAGTTATTTAAGTTTCAAGGGATGTAAGAACGTCTTAACTTTAGAGGAAGTTGAGGTCGAAGTCTAGAAACTTTTTTCTCGGACGTTTCGAGAGCCCCTAGCAATATTTTTTTTACAAAATGTATATAGTAGGCAGTTTTCGCTCACGGAACCCCCAACAAAACATTGTATGAAAACGGTGCAAATTCCTCCCCTCCAATAATTTGGTCATTAAAAAAATCAGATTAATGCCTGACTGTCTGATTGCGAATTTGAGCACCCGGGTTCGAAATCGACCGACGCCTAATATTTCGAATTATAAATGAGTGCCCTTGAGGTGACATCTGGTAAACGTCCGCACGGTACAAACATGTCATCATCATTACCGAAATCTGTTTACAAAGCAGATTGGCGCACCCAGCAATGGTAATATGCCGTGAGCCGCGATGATATATTATTATTATTTATTATGTTTTTGTTATAATTTTACTGAAAATATAGAATGTTTTGCTAGAATCTTTCTGAATGGAATTTGTACAAAATACGTAGAACTGACTGAAAGTAATGTGCGTTCCATCACCTTTAGGTAAGGAAGGTATTGTTTTTGGTCAAAAAAAATCGATGAATAAGCTCGTTTTGGTGTCGCTAATACGAATTTACTATTTTTACGATGATGTCTGTATATGTGTGTGTGCGTCTGTGTGTGTATGTGAATTTTAGATCGCATAACTCCAATACTACGATTTAAAAAAAAAATTTGATATTCCTCGAGTTTAGATCCATTTGCAGACGTAATGGATTTTGGTTATAATTGGTCCACCGGAAGTACTCTCATTTGCAACTTTTAACACTTTGTCTTGCAAAAAGCAGTTAAATATCCATTTATTAACATTTAAAAATAAATTTTAAAGAAATATTATTCCCCATACTATTGGATTGCATTGTATATTTCATATCCAATAGATATTATAGAGTTAAAGAATTACCTATAAAGATATTAAATTTCCTAAATCAGCCAGCTATGCTAACCATGGAAACTATTAATATATTCAGATAATTCAAATTTTTGTTTTTGTAGAAATGCTCATATTTTAAAATGAACTTGCGAGTAACATACTTTTTGCGAAAAATACTGTTTGGCATCCTTGAAAGAACATGTCACTTTATGTAACTCATATTTACAATATTTGGACTCTTGGAAGTTTAAAACATAGTCGAATATCTGTAGGATGAAATTAAGAGACAATTTATCAAAACAATTCGCATGATGTCTTTCAACTTAATTGTGCAATCTTAAAAATATTCAGCGTGAATTTCCAAGAAGCACATTTCAAAATTCATTACTTTCGTTTACAAAGAAAAGTCAATTTATCTTCCTCACAATCGAATGTTCGTATCATTGTTGGACGGCATTTCAGCAATTTTAATTATAGTTTAATTCTTGACTGAAAAGAACATCGGACATCATTCTTATATGAAGGTCATGGCTTGCCATGGAACGTGAATATAATAATTAGTTCGGTAAGGTGTCGTAGAGATGGCCAGGAGACTACGTGAGATTCCTGCGATGATGATGACGTCAGCTATTGTACGTTGGAGTAGATTATTATTTTTAAAAGCAGGAACGGCGCTATACGGTGGATCATTTGGCAGAGTTATTAGGAACTCTTCCAATATTGCAGGATTCAGTTTTTTTTTTATATTTTATCTAGATGATAGAGTCTGCTTGTAACTACAACTGGACATTCACATAAAATGTGTTCCGAATTTTCTTCGTCCTCTTTGCAGAGTCGACAGTATTCAGCTATACCAATCTTAAGGTTGTATTAAAAAATCTGCACTCATTTCTGTTTTGCGTGTCATCCTCATTTAGTTTATTTTCTCTCAAGTCTTCCGCAGTACAATCCTTCCATCTTATCTTTAGTTCTGTTTCTTTAAGATATTCATTATTCTTTCAATATATTCTTCATCTCTCCTCATGACATGTTCAAACCAATATAATCGTCTCTCCTGTATCTTGAAACTTCTAACACTAGAGTTATTTCCCTTATTCTTTCATTTCTTAAAGTATCTTTCCGTGTCTTCCCCAACATCCTCATCTCTGCCACTTTCATTTACTTTTCATTGATACTGACATTTGTCAATTTGAATTACCTGAATATATTAGCAGTTTCCATGGTTATGATTCTTTAACTCTATATCTATTGAATATGAAGTATAAAATGCAATCAAATCGCATAGAGAATAATATAGTCTTTAAGTTATAATAATTTTAAATGTCAATAAATGATATTTAACTGCGTTTTTTCAAGAAAAACCATTAAAATCTTTAAATGAGCTGTTGACCAATTGGAACCAAAATCTAATCACCTCTTCTTCAGCATGTAAACTTGAGGAATACGAAAAAAATATAATATTTAGAACAGTGCTACTGAAATTATGCGACCCGAAACTTTCGTCATACACAGAGACACATAGAAACAGACATCATCATAAAAATGGTAAAATCGTATTATATGGACCAGGGCCGTAGCAAGGAGCTGTTGGGCCCGGGTTCTAAACCATCTGATCGGGCCCCCTTATAATTAACAATAACTGAAAATGTTTACATGTTGATATAATATTTATTTTAAGACATAAAACATATACCGTAAGATCAAAAAACATAAATATTATTCAATAAAACAAATCAACATGTATGTACGGGTCCTTAAATCCTCGAGCCCTAGTTCCGCGGAACCCTGGTAGCTACGGCCCTGATATGGACCCTAAAACATGCCTAAAAACTCATCATTGGATTTTTTAATCAAAAACAATACTTTCCTTACCTAAAGGTAACGGAAGGTAATTAGTATTGTTTTTCCTAAATTGTATAAATCAATTCACCACCAGGTACAGATGGTATTTAAGAGGATATTAAAAAGGAAGGATACTTGTCATAGTTCTAAGGTTCTTTTTACTGAAAGCTAATAGCTCTTTGGCATGTGTCGAAAAGGGTGAAATGAATTTCTTCGACTGACTACGGTCAGTAATGTCTCTCCAATATGAGGCTATGAATGATTCCTCCCAATTTTTTTTTCTTTCTTTATATGGCTTTTCAACGAATCTAAATAAAGTTAATAACCGTAAATCCCTTCTTAGCAAGCTTATCTGTTTTTTCAGTAACTAAAACTCCCTGAAACGACGTTCTTCAAAATCCAGAGAGCAATAGAAAAATAAAAAACAACGTAGACTTTTTTTCAATTGTGTGCTCCTGCGGTGTGATTTAAATCGAATCCATTTCCATCTCCATGACCGTTGCTTTGCTACAGTTTTGTGGTGAGCTGTGAGTTGGACTCAAGTCAGGTCGGAGACTACTCGGGCAGGTCTTTGGCCGCCGCGTCGCTTTCAAGGTGAACCACTGTAACTGCCGCTCTGTTGGTAAGCGAACACTGTTCGCTTCTCCATCCGAAACCAACCGCATACGTAAAACAAAACTTACGCTCAACTACGGAATTCAGAGCGCAGGGGACTTTACCAAATGGAAATCAAACAACTACCAGTCGGACCTCCGATATGAATTATTGGATTACAAGATAAAATGTATCGTCGTGGTTTATTACCTTATTTGGTCAAAAACAAAAATGGTTAGTTTTGGATTTCTGTACTTCTATACGAGCCCAAAATCATAATAGTTCGGCCGGCATAATATTTTATTTTTCAATATCGTAAAATGTACAATTTCAGCTTAAATTAAGAACAAAAACAAAATAGTTTCGATAACAATTAGGTTTTGAATTAAATTAAATTAACTTTAACACACGAATCAGAATAGTCCGGCCCCTATTTTAATATTGCGTTGCGCCTCCTTTATTGACTATAACGGCTTTAATTCTGTTAGGCATTATATCAACTAACTCTGAACATTCATCAGGTTCAACATTATCTAATACTTGTTGCAATTTTACTTTTAATCCGTTTACTGTGCGTGCCGAATTCTTTGGCAGTTCCTTTTTACCTCTCGCTACGAGGTATTGGATTCATGCTAAAATCGCATATTCAGATTTTAATGATTAAGTACATTTTAAAGTCCCTACAATCCGATTTTAATAATTTTACGATGATGTCTATGTGTGTGTGTATGTATGTATAATTACGTATTTCTCAATTGGACATTACTGAGAAGAGCTGAAAAAGTTTTGGTAATAATTGGACAACCGGAAGTAGCAAATTCTTAAATATATCTTATAAATATTAATTTTTGAAATTTTTTGTTCTTACTAGTATTAAAGAAGAGTAAATTCTCTATCTGATACATATAAATATTTTATTATATCTTTTATAGATTTAGAGATAAAGAAATAATGTGTTGTAATAAATCTCATAGCCCAAATAATGTCAAAGAAACTAATTTAAAAATGTTTGTATCTGACAGATAAATGTCAAAAATCCAGTATGTACATTATATTATTTCTTATTGTATTAATAGTTAAATATTTAAAATTATAGGTATATTACATATACCCTGCAAAAATACTGTCAATCCCGACAATGAATTGAAAACATTTCGAAAAATTAGAAGACAAAATTTCTTCTTAGAATGAGTGTAAAATTAATACGTGTAAATATAAAGAATAGATATAAGTAGAATTTTTGGTGTAGAGTGTAGGTATACAAGAAATGTTAAATACAACAGAGCGCGAGCAGTCATGTGACTTTGTTGGTCTTGGCAAGCAGATGTCAGAATGATAGCTAGTAATTATGTACATAAATGTCAAATATCATAATGTTTCATTCTAAATTTAGTGATCTTCCAATTCTATGTGGTTTATTTTCCTCGGCAATTAAATTCCACACATCTGGTGACAAATTAACTACGTGAATGTAGAAAATCTTGAAATTTTTAATGAAAAATTCTCACATTTCACATCTATGTGTAATTACTAATTAGGTTCGTATGTTCGTTCACTTTTCTAAAAAATGCATCATAAATTTGTTATGAAACAGGAAATACTTGAAAAACTCCTATTTATTAAATATTTCAGAAAACATTGATATACAAATAACTATAATTAATCTAAAGACATGTCTTCGTCGAAATATCCTTTTCAAATTCCTTATATAAAACCAATTCTACAAAAAAACCAAATTCATCTAAAATTATCCATCTTCCTATATGCATAATAGCCATAATCATCTCCCATAAAAACAAAATTTGCATTTACAAACTGCGCGTCATAACAAAAGAAAAAAACCTCGGAAAAAACATGTCGTATCTTCCGACAAACAACTTACAGCTCCTTATTATCGCAGGAGTGGAGTCATAACCATATTCCGCACTTTATAGAAGGTGGAAATATCTAGAAAGCTGTTATAGGTAGTCACAATCAATGCGATGACTTCCCACTCGCATCGTTCTGCATTCATGGCAACTGGAGAGTATATATAGTACTTTAGATACTTGTAAATATTATGTCATACGATAAATATGGATACACAGTTACAATGTTTAAGTATGTAACAAAATGTTTATTGTTCCTTGCTACTAAAGGAGTACCAATATTTTTAACCCGTTATGAATGAGACTTGTTGCTAATAACTGTCGTTTGAATTCCACAAAATTCATCTGGACGCTGTAGTACTTTTGCGTAGCTTTTAAATATCTCTCGACTTTATGGGCGGGGTCAGGTGTCAGGTGCTGGAAGGGTGGTCGATCGAAACGAAATATTGGAATTCCTCACGCATTATAATAACTCAGGCTCGGTGCAAAATTTGAAATACGAGATGCTACCCAAAAGTTACCGAACTTATTTTTTAAAAAAAAGCTGTATTTATTAAAACTTCAAACCAACAAATTATCTCCTTCAAAATAATCCCCACCTACAGTTATACACTTGTCCCTTTTTTCCACTGTTCAAAACACATTTTGTAATCATTTTTTTTTCGCTTAGGACCTTCTGCGATAAAGTTTGAATCTCCTCAACAGTCTCAAATCTCTTTCCTTTTAGTTTGGTTTTCATTTTCGGAGAATTGTTTCACGCACAATTTGGATGTTTTGGTCATTGATTCCAGTTGAAGGACGTCCAGAGCGCTTATCGTCTTCCACACTTATCCTTCCATTCTTGAACCTCTTAAACCATTGAAAGGCTTAGGTCCCATGGCTTCATCACCAAATTCTTCTCGAAGCTTTTGATGAGTTTCGTCGCCGTTGTCCCAAGCTTGAAACAAAATTTAATGCAAATGCGTTGATCTTTCAAATCGCTTATGACGCTATCGCAGAATACAACAAACAGTAACACAGATATTACCACACTGATACGACAAAAAAACGCAACATGTGAAAACGAAAGGATGGGTTTGGGAGATGTACTAGTGTTGAAATTTAGCTGCAAATCGGTGTACTGCAATAGTTAGAAGAGTTACACACAATATTGTCCATTCAATTTTTTTCCGAAAACGTATGTGACATATATTGAGACCAAATACTTATCAATGTTTCCTTGTAGCAGGTTATTGAAACAGTCACAAAGACAAGAATGTAGCAAATGTTGCAAAACGGCCTTAAAGTATTTTATTTAATTAAACATAAAAATATGTCTAACCATAAAACTTATCTTGAGTGTAATCTTAAACATCAACATAAAACTTTATAATTATTTCATGTTAAAAAGTTGCTTAATAACTCGCAACTTTGTTGAGAAGTATAGTCACAGAGACTATTATTTTACCGCAGAATATTCTAGAAAGAAAATAAATTGATGCTGCAGGAGCCTCAGACAACTATCCCAATAAAACAGCCTCTCATCATTTGATAAGAGTCCTAAACTCTTCAACTCTTCAGCAACATAAAAGCGATAGTAGCTCTATCTATACTAGATCCTGTTTGCGACTAGTTCGAGTACTCCGTCCGTATACGGGTGGAATAAATCATCAGGCATTTTGCAACGTATTGCAATCGTTTAACATTGTTACGTGTTATCGGATTTTTATTGTTTCGTTGATTAGATTTCTCGGTGTCACTCAATATTTACACGCGGTGTAAATAGAAGATTTTTGTTTGGAAAGAGTTGTTTTTCCTTGACTTAACAGTTAACGGATTTTTATGAAAATAAACGAGGTATTTGTAAATATTTGCTGCTTTACAGCAATTACGTTCAAAGGTGTAGATATAAATTTTATCTTCGTAACTCAGATTCTCTACCTAGAAATTTTTGCTCATTACGGAGAATAACATTGTTGGATTTTCATTTCAATATAGGTAATCATATAAGGTCTGTTCAAACCCAATATTTTGAAATACGCGAGTGATATGCGATCTGAAACTTTCGTCACACACACACATACACACAAAATAAAATTTGATTATTTTCTGAACAGGCCTCGTATTTTATTATAATAAATTTTTGATTATTTTGAAAGTATATTTCAATCACGCAATGAAAAATTGTCTCACTTCCCAGTGTAATTAAAACAAAAAACTTGTACCGTGGGAAACGTATGACTTGTCATTAAGTCTTATCGAGTAGTATTTAAAATTTACAAAAAGTTACTTATCTCATACGATTAGGAATAGCTCAAGTGATTAGGTTGGTACTACGATGCAGGATATAATTTAAATTGAGTCGAAGTAGCATTTCTAAAGCCATATGCATTGAAACAACGGGTTTTGGTTTCTTAATGTGATGGAATTAGATCAAAACAAGTTCTGGAAGAAACAGAATTGTTTTATTGAAGAGAAAGGCTAACTATATTTAATGGTATTATATTTTTTGTACCTTGTAGTTCAAATATGATGTATAATATGAATTGAGAATTAAGTACCACTTTGGTTTTGCCAAATGATTCGGCAATTTACTAAGCAATTTTTTTAATTTTGGGTTTATTTTAAAAAGTATACAAAAACATTATTTTTCTATATAACCCCCCGCCCTAGAAACGCATTTTTCCCAACAGATTGGGAGCTTTTTAATCCCTTCATCGAAACTAGCGGGACCTTCATATAGGCATTGGATCACAAATTCCTACACCGCACGGTTGTCATCGAATCGATGGCCTCCCATCGCTTCTTTGAGGGACCCAAAGTCACATAGTGACAAATTTTTGCCTCGTAGTGTTTGCTGGTGTTGTCATGAAGCAAAATGACATTTTTGACAGTTAGAATTTTTCTATACCTTCGATAGGACAATTAGCTTAAACTTATCATTCATAAGGAGTTAACAATTACGCGTAAGCTCAAATAGCATTTGTTCTTACTCTACCGACGTTTCGGTGCATCCTTTCACCTTCTTCAGGGTGTACAACAATTATACAACAAAAATGCAACACATACATAACATGGACATTATCACACTTACAGTAAGATTGTTACAATTCATGTACAGTAAATTTTTTGAGATGTCTGATCAAAGTCTTCTGTATCATGAACGAATTAACAAATTGGCATACATTTATCCCCTTCCTTTACAAAGCTTTAAGCGGGTGCGATAAGGATGGATATAACACGCTTGTCTTTCAAAAATTCATATTGTTTCGACTAAGTTAGGACATTCCATTTTAAAAGGATGCTCGTTGTTAATAATACTTTCGCTGTAACGTTTCAGATACATTACCTTGATTCATAGCCGTACAAATAACGTTATTTCATTGTGTCAGTATCTTAATTTTCTTATATTTGATTTTACACTTGCTAATAAACTTACCAGTTGATTTACTTTTGAATTTTGAATGCTGTTATTGTAACATATATTTTTATAATAATAAAATAACAGTAGTATCTTATGTACCCTCACAAAACTAAGCAAACGACACTACTGTATTTGTCAGAATGGGCGGAGCAAAATTCGTAAATGACCTTGATGAGACATCTTTCAAAAATTTTACTGTACACAAAAATTCTCAGACGACAAGTATTATTTTCTGTGTACAATGGCACTCTCGTCCTATTCCATCCAATACAACTCTGGTGTTCCTATCCTACACTATGTCCGTTCTCTCTGGCCTGAAGCTAGTAAGGAGTTCAGTGCTCTACGCGCACTACTCAACCGTGAAGTCTTCTACTTCTTGCAGTTCCTCAACTTCTTCTGCTCCATCGAACACTTGTACTTCATCTAACACAACACATACTCTTGTTTCTTCATATGGTAAAGAAAATTAACTCGTTTCAAAAAGAGAACAGATAGTGTACTCATGCCTTATAATGAACAAAAAAAAAATCTGTTGTGGCTAGCACAATACCTCTCGTCATTTTCAGTTTATGTTGCATAGGGTGCGAGGAGTTATGTAACTTTGTTGGCCTTGGCAAGCATATATGGGGACATTATGATTTTCCAAATCCATGTGGATTATTTTCCTCGACAAGTATATTCCATGATGACAAATAAACATCAGAATATTTTGAATTTTTAAATGAAAAATTATGAAATATGACAATTGTGACATCTATGTAAATAACTACTAGCCGTCATTCTGACACGGATCCTCATCTGCTTGCCAAGGCCAACAAAGTCACATGACTGCAGGCTCCCTATAAGTAACGAATTTAACATTTCTTGTACACACAAATGATTGAAATTGTTTCTCTTCTTCCGTTCTATGAGAAATTTTGTTCTACTATTCTAATATGTTCAAAATTCTTCAAATTCATTGACGGTATTAGCGGTATTTCTTAAGGATATATGTAATATTAACATACCTATAATTTAAATATATATTTAATTAATAATATATATTAAATGTACTCATATCTCCCAGAAAAATCTGACACTGACTTATTGCATTTTTTGGCAATTACAAAAATTTAAATATCGCAACTGTTTTTGGGCACCGAGATTTATTACAACAGATTATTCTATATTATTATATGCTATATCTCCAAACCTATACGAGATATAATAAAAAAATCTTTATTACTTCTAGCAACAAATTTTCAAAAAATAATATTTAGATTTTTTTTTTGAAACTATCACTTCCGGTTGTCCAATTGTTGCCAGAACCTATTCAACTCTTCCCATTACTGTTAGATTGCGGAATCTGTAGTTACACAGGTCTTTAGTCTTATAGAATTTGAGAAATCGTACCTTCAACAACCTCACACACACACACACACACATCACATAATATGAGATTTTTAGGATGAATCCAATACCTCTCTTACTAGTTAAGCTTCCTAGATATTTGAAGGAATTTATTTTTTCTATCCTCTCTCCATTCAAAAGTCTATATGTAATTTCATTAAAAAAAACTATGTCTGTTTACTCATTTTATTAAGTCCCCATAGAAAAACAAGTCGACCACACACCTAAATTTATTTTCTAGTAACACATGTTTGCTCACAAATTAACATCCATTATCTAATGAATCGTGAAATTGAAAACTAATAAACCAAACCAGTAACAGAAACAAAATTTACATAAATTGTTGCTTAAGATATTCATACAACATTTCGCTAACTGTTCGTTCAATAAATTTCTGGATTATCATAAATTGTATAAAATTAGAATTAATAAATAATCTAGAAATGTCTGCAAATAAAATGGCGCGATTAGCATTAAGAGGTCCTTAATAACAGGAAACGGAATGGAATTCCAAAAAAATGAAAACAAGTTCGATAAATCAAAGTAAGCCGAGAGAGATAGCAGCTTGTTTAATCCGTCTGTGAAAGAGCTAAGATAGTAATTTACTGGACGCACTCGTTTCGTGTAAGAACGAATCCTAAGCCGTAGAAGACTGTTGGATGCTTTAGTTAATCTTAAGTTATGAGTGAATTTAAATGTTCCAGCATTCTTGTTATTGGGAAAGATATTTTTGATTTCTTTTTTAAAATAATGACCACAAGAATTAGCGCGTCATAATGACGTAAGCATATGCAATAGTACTAGTTACACCGACAGATGGCAACCGAGTAGTAAACAAATATATATATATATATATATATATATATATATATATATATATATATATATATATATATTTTGCTTTGAAACAAAAGAACGTGCGTCGTACAAGTTCAAAGTGTCAAGTGTTGTAGAATTCAGGAATTAAATATCGCCGCTTCAGATAACTTTAGATTACTTTGATTTGGGGTAGCGTTTGTGCCAATTGTGTCACTGAAATGACATACACTTTAGAAGAGAGAATTGAAATAATTTTCATTTATGGAGCTGTGTGCTCGACGTACACTTTGAACTTGTACGACGCACGTTCTTTTGTTTCAAAGCAAAACGTAGGTAGATGGCTTGATCAACCACTCAAAATGGGCATACATTTTTGTCTCTAATTCATGAACGGCTCGGCCGATTTTAATTTTCTTTGCTTTAAAATATTGAGAATTTTACAACCTTTAAAATGATGTATCACACATGGGGTAGTGCCATTTAAAATTTTGGGGTGGGGGTGGCTGGAGGGGAGGATGAAAGTTTCCCAACTGATTGGAATAGGTTATTTAATGTCCCCCTCCAAAATAACATTGATCTGTTTTAGTGATTTTTGATAATTTTATTAATTAAAGAGTTATTCAAGGTGGGAAGTTTTCAAATGATCACCCGGTATATATATATATATATATATATATATATATATATATATATATATATATATATATATATATATATATATATATATATATATATATATATATATGTGTGTATATGACAAATAGGTATACATTTATCTCTTTCTTATGCAAAGGCTATAAGAGTGTGCGATAAAGATGGATATAACACGCTTGTCTTTCAAAAATTCATTTTGTTTCAACTAAGTTACGACATTCCACTTTAAAACGATGCTCGTTGTTCATAATACTTTCCCTGTAACGTAAGTTTATTTATTAATTCAGATACATTACCTTGATTCATAGCCGTACGAATAACGTTATTTTCTGTCAGAGTCACTGACATTGACATTGTGTCAGTATCTTATTTTTAACATATTTGTTTTTACATTTGCTTATAAACGTACCAGTTGACTTATTTTTGAATTTTGAATTCTTTTACTGTAATATATATTTTTATAATAATAAAATAGTAGTAGTATCTTATGTACCCTCATAAAATCTAAGCAAACGACACTACTGAATTTGTCATAATGGGCGGAGCAAAAATCTGAATTCATACAATTCGTAGATAACCTTGATCGGACATCTTTCAAAAATTTTACTGTATAAGGTAAAAAAAATATTATTGAAATCAAAGTCAAATAGATAATAGATGGCAGGGGCAGCCATTCCTCTTAAATACAATTTAAAATTTATCACAAACCTAATATTCACTAATTTAGTTATTTTGTTTCAGAATGTTAAAGTCATCGAAGAAAATGTCTGAAAACTTCAATGATGAATCAACACACTTCTTCAAAACGGTAGGATTTTAATTTTTCTTATCATTGTTATACAAATAAATAAAATATTGTGTGTATTGTTGTGTCAAATACTTTTATCATTCGAATATTTAATCCCCATTAAGTTACTATCTAATATCTGGGGTCAGAAGTCACGCTTTCATTCTGTTGCATAGTACACTATTTATACCATTTTGTTCCATTTCCTAATATGACAATTCGGAACATAATTTATACAACGCCTCAAGCGAGTACTCAAATTTGCCAAAAACAAATCACGACTGTAATAAATAAATGATTGCATAAGTTGTTAATTAATAAGAAAACCATTACTTTACGAAACTGCCTTGTCCTCGTTACTGCACATGCAAATAAGTAAATCTTAATAATGAGTTTATAATTGTTGCACTTAAAGATCATTTGCATTTAGGGAGAAACATATAGTTCACCAGATGCAACAGACATTAAGATCACACGAAAAGGAATATTTTAATCTTAGAGTCATATAGAGAATCATTTTCTTCTTCTAAATCCGAAGTTGAAGGATTATATTCATCATAAATTTATCTCCATCCTTTGACCATACTGTCCGCTCTACAAATACTGTGCCGGTGTTACAGCCGGAGAATTTATTTAAGATCCAGGCGGCTTAGAGTTGTACACAATGAAATAGATTGCGTTTGAGTCATCCGAGTTGATTTGCTGCGTTGACTGTACGGAGAAAATAAACAACTTCAAGTTGAAGAGAAGCTTTAGATCTGACCGAACGAGAACGAGATATAGAAATGGTACCTTTCATATAAGAGAAAAGTATTTCTAAGAATAACATGCAGAAGAAAAATAGTGTCGTAGTTCTAAAGTCCTTTTGCTTGGCTTTTGACGATGGTAAAATGTTTAAGGTCCAAAATATCTCTCCAGTATGAAGCTCCTAATTTATGACCGGCGATTTACATCAGTTGAAGTCGGTCTTCCTGGTTGATGAATCTTCAATTCTTCAATTGACTGACGACCACTTTTAAATCGTGAAAACCATTGGCGTTATGCACCATGAGTGTGTTTTTGGTCTGTGGTTGCGACTGAATACAATAATTAGAAGCTTTTAAATAAATTGACAGATACACCAGAAGATGAAACTATACACAAATCATAGAAGATAAAAGATAGAATAGAATATCTCGTCTAAGGTAACATAAAAATCATGCGTCAAATTTTTGTTACAACAGGTTGGACAATCAAAAAATGGTAGCATATTTATAGGATGAAGTCGACGAAGAACAACGGAACAAGAAAAAGCATAAAGATGATTAAAAGTGATGCAGGCATAAATGAAATTATAATAAATGTTCAAAATGGTCACGGTCATTGTTAATGAAGGCGACGACGAAATGAATCCTTTACTCTTTCCAGCATCTGCCTGTTGTAGCTGCATTTTCAAGGATATAACTGTTGTTTTTTCAATATCCTCCAAATTGACAAATTCTGTCATAGTACTATTCTTTGTTTACTAGACCGTGGGCGTGTTCTATTACAATCTTAAGCAGCATGTTTAAAGGACCCATGATCTCGGAGATGCTGAACATGTAGAAAGATACGAACATTTGGAAGATGACGATTCGGAAAACGTTCCAAATAAAATTGATGGGCTTGGGCAGCGTTTCCCTGAGCTTCGCCATAGGCTAGCACAATGTTTGTTACTCGCTATTCGTAAAGGCAGACATTTTTACTTTATTTGACAAAGTTGACAACTCACATTTGTCAAAAACAATTGTTTCGTTGTTCTTGCCACCGGATCAAATTATTATGAAAATACCTAAACGACTCGTTAATTTACCCTGTAAGTTTACTAAATAACAAAGACCATTGGCCCCTATATCGTGTTTAATAAATTGTATAGAACGAAACAATATATTAATAAATAAAAACTATGAAATATTTCTTCAAGCTGTGAAGAATTCTAAAATATATCAACCTCCCTTAAACATCGCGTGTCTGTATTTCAACTCAAACCTTTATAAATTTCGTTTTTCGATACATGTTCGAAGTTGTTTCAGGTATCTTCGATCACGCAACATACCCAATGATTCAACTCCGAGAATAGATCTCTCTAACTGGTCCGGTTTCGTTTAAATGATCCTCGGAAAAAAATAATTGATCGAGATAGAAATGTCAGAAACATATTGCCTGAATGCTTGGCGTTATTAATAATACTACGCTTGACAAATGCTTTGAATTGCGATGTAGATTGGATGTTTATAATCGGATTATAATTAATAATTTAGTGACATCTATAGAGTAAATAAAATTCCACAGAACTTAAAAAAAACTTTAAAATTCTTTCAGTGTTTACCGGATAACTATCTTGGCAATAAAAAGAGAATTTACTGCTCGGTGTTCTTTGAATTTTAAGTGAATGTTTGTGTTTAATGTCTTGCATCTTTTATGCAAAATATTAAAATAATATAGCTGTAACTTGTAATATCTTAATCGGCAAATTATGCAAAAAACTAAATTGCTATAACTGTCATCCTTCATTAAGGCTCCCAAAATATGAATTATCGTTGTAAGCCAGACGTATTATAAGGTTGTTATATACGGGAAATTGAAAAACTGGTCAAGAGGAAAAAAACTTGATTTTGTATCGTTATTTAAAGTACAAACAATTCCCTTGATTCATAACGAAAGATGATAAAAAGTTAATTTGGTATAGAGTCCAACAACGAGATTTCCTTTTTGATAGGACGAGTTTTTGTTGAGAAGATTGATTTTCGTTTCTTATACTTTTCGAAATTTAATTTTTTCTTTCTATTTTACGCACGGTACAAATGTTTTCAAGAGTGTGAAAACGTGGAAGATTCCACCAGACTATAACAAACAAATCAGATTAGTTCAGCCACTTATAAATTTTACACAAATAAAACATAGCGACCCCAAACGAATGGGAAAAGCTAAAGCGAAAATGTCAGTGTCAAGTGCAATTTGCATAGTTTATTTATCAAATAATTTTACTGGAAATATAGGATCTTTTGCATGAAAATTTATGTATGGAATTTGTACATAATACACTGAGTTGACGGAAGGTAACGTACTGGCCATATCAGATCTTTTTACCATCGATTCCTCTATACCAGTCCGTCGAAGGGAACTACGTTTTTCAGCGGGTGCCCCGTATCATACGGCAAAAACTGTTAAAACCTGGTTTGATAATCATTATATTCCTACTCTAAAGTGGATTTCCAATAGTCTGGAATAGTCATCAATTGAGTCCCTTTGGCATAAAATGAAAAAGGAACTGCGTAAGAATTCAGCATGCACAGTGCAGGAATTAAAAGTAAAATTGCAACAAATATGGGATAATATTGAACCTGATGAGTGTGTTGATACAATGCCTAACAGAATTAAAGCCGTTATAGTCAATAAAGAAGGCGCGACGCAATATTAAAATAGTGGCCGAACTATTCTGATTCGAGTGTTTGGACCAAAGTTTTTGTAAATTTAAAAAAATAAATAAATATTTCATCACGGCACATTACCCATTGCTGGGTGTGCCAATCTGCTTTGTATACAGATTTCGGTAATGATGGAATATTTGTACCGTGTGGGCGCTTACCAGGCGTCACCTCACGGGCACTCATAGATGGCGTGGAGAGTGCACCACAGGGATCAATTTTGTGCGTTAAAATTCGATGTAATTTTTGGCGTCGGTCGGGATCGAACCCGGGTTCCCAGATTCGCGATCATTCGAATTTTGTAGATTTTTTTCTCCATTTTGTGAACCTGGGCTCGTATGTATTTCATCAAGTATCTCTAGATACATTTACGTTTGTACAAGGTTAAAAGGAAAGAATTGGATTCTACTCTACTTTTCTCTCTGTGATGTGTGTTCTTAGAAGAGGTCTAGTGATAGTGTTGGTAGATGATTTGTTGGGCGCGGGGCCTATTACAGATCTGCTCCGGTTTCTACTCCTTGGAATGTTCTCGGAGTTAGTGAAGCGTGACAGAGACAACCACTGCACGTGTGTGCTAGACAGAGATAAAACAGCTTGATATCTCGGTGTCTTGGTTCTACTGTCGCTGCTGCTGAGGCTTTGACCCCGTCTTTCTCCCGCTCGGCCAATCACAGACCGCCTTACAACCTTATCAACGAATACCATCGCCAGATATTTCCAATACTAATTACCTTAAGTGCTTGAGATGTGATGCATGCTTTATATTCAATCATATGCAGGTTTAATAAACTCCTAGGCCCGGAGTTGCAAGTCAGCAGGAATTTTATCATCGGACTATTTTTAGATATAGTTATTAATATTTATAACGAGTTATTTACTTTGCTGTTTTTATAAACAAATTGGAACATATTTTTTTGGAGCGCACTACGTTGGTGGAACAAAATTTGTAGTAGTGACAATGCAAAAATATCTAAATTCAATGACCGATTTGTAAACAACTGGAAGAAAACTATATGCCTCACAAAAACTTCAAACAGTACTACTTCCGTAATGTCCAATAAGTTTTAAACCAACAAACACACCAAATTCGCTTTTATTTTTCAACATAGACACCTATAAGTTAATATACATTTTTCATACCCCTACACAAAGTACGAGCTCAAACCCATAATAATACCGAAATAATAAAAAAAATCAAATTCCCCAGATTAATCCGACAACTAAAGCTTAGTAAAGGTTTTCTTAAGTGGAACTCATGCAAAGATATTACTATTAATAAGGGTTACTAATTTTTAAGCGCTACTTGCTTGAGTGCAACTTACACAGTGCAATGCTGCTAACGGATATAAGTCCTGCAAATTTTTCTGTGAGTATTGTCCCATATGTCTTGCAAAGTAAGTTTTACTATACGCACTGGATTTTTACGAATTTGTTTTTCATTGTGCTTTTGGGACTCGGTAGAAGCTAAGTCTGAACTAGAAGACAACCCTTAATATGCCGATCTATCTATTATTACCCGTCATTTAGCCTACTTTTTTTTAGTTTTAGTTTTAAAAACATTGAATACGACTGCCAAAATTATTCTCAAATAGCTCAAAATAGCTGAAATTTCGTATAACCACGATACTGCGGTTCAAGGAAGGCAATACGACGAAATTTAATTTAGTTACATATGTTATTATTAAACTTAGAGTCTGCACGAAGAGTCATCTACTTCTTGTACTACCTGATTTGATCATGGCCGTAGATTAAATACCTAGAGAAACAAGTTCTAGTGCAGAGTGATTCTAAAAGATTTCTAGTGAAATTGTATACCTCGTAAACTCCAATTATTTCATTTTTACGATTACCTACAGCTTGAAACTATTTAGGCGTACCATATTTAGCCGTGGTATGTTAACTACAATGATTAAATTTCCTTGACATGTTTTATGAATACTAAACTGTAACAGCCTTATATCTCTCATAGAATTATTCCCTCCAATGTGCTACATTATATCATTACGTTATGTCGTAAATACTTGGGTAATAATAATTAGTTTTATCTTTTTCTTGAAATACCGATGAGCGGTTAGTTCAAACGACATGATAAGGAAAATAAACACAGTTATCATCAGTTGCATTTTATGCCCACTGTATGAGTTTGTCGCAAATTTCAGAGCACTTGTTCGAAGATTAATTATGGTTTGTGATGTCGGAATCTACTTCCATTGGGAAAGATAAACAATCTTTATAAAATTAGACAGAATCTAAAATTTCACACATGTACGTAAACTTGTATACTATAAGCAAGAAATATAATATTAAGAAACAGAAAAGCTTTGGAATAAGAATTTTGTAATTATCGATGCCGAATTCTAATTCACGTTAAATGATAAACGTCAAACTAACTGCCTCCCTGTATTACCAAAATCAAAAACCTTGACTTTTAAACCAAATCGTATTCTTAGATAAGTAGAACTTAAAATTTAAATGTGCAGTAGACTTAAACTTAAGGTGAACCTTAACTTTATGTGAAACGTAGCAAAGTAGAACTTATGATTACATCAGTACAAACGGCCATAAATCTTTTACTAACCTGTGGTCTCTGAGATGATCCTGTCTTCTGAAGGCCTTTCCACAGATATCACACGAATAGGGTCGTTCATCCGTATGCGTTCTTTCGTGAATCAACAAATTATACGACTTCGTAAACTGTCTATTACAAAACTTGCATATGAACTGTTTCTTCGGCCTACTGGCCCTTCCAGGAGCTCTTAGGAGTCTTCTATCCAGATGGGGATGCATTTGTGGAGGTCCTGGAGGAAACAAACCCGATCCTCCTGGAAAAGGAAAGCTTCCAGTAGGATTGTTTCCAGAAGGAAGGAAGTTTCCATACGGATGGGGCGGTTGGGAAGATGCACTAGGTTCTAGAAGACCAGGCGGGGGTGCGGATCTATGGGGAAGGAGCATTGCAGCTGCATGAGCAGCTGCAACACATGCAGCTTCTTCTCTAAGTTGCAATTCTTTTCTTTTGTCTGCCATAATAGCCATTAAATCAAAACTTGGAGTTTTCCGGACTCCTGAATAAGCAACAACATTTCCTCCCCCACTTTCTTTGTTACTTTCTCTATCCCGGCTCTCTCTTATCAACTCTGCTGATATTAAGGGATGAATTTCTCCAGGAGGGTACAAAACAGGATGCATGTTTCTTGAGGGAACCACAGGAACGAAAGCAGAGCTTTCTCGATGATGATGGGACATACTGGAGGCTGAAGAAGTGGCTAGGAGGCTAACACTTGAAAGACCAGCAGCTGCTGCTGCAGCTAGGTGGTGGTGATATGCAAGGTTTTGGGGTTCGAATCCGGACCGACTGCCGGAGGAACTGCGGGGGGTTGTGGATCCTGGGGAGGGGAGGGGGTATTCCCGCCGACTTAACGGAAGAGGGCGGTCTTCAGACGGCCGAGACGTAGATGGTGTTTCTGTTGGCATTTTCACCTAGAAAGAACAAAGATGTTAGTAAAACATAAACTTGAATGATTGTATCTTAGCGCAAAAAAACGGAATTAATCTAACTTCAATCAAACATAGTTAATTATGAGAGCAGGACTCGTATGAAATAATCCAGGCTTCGCGGCATGAGATCACTTATCTTAGAAAAGATATTAATTACAGTAATCAAACAAAATAAAAAACCAGATACAGGCTGGCAACCTGAGACGAACGGACAAAAATCCCTAGCTGCATATAAGAGAGCAGCAGTCCACAAAATGTAAGCGAGGAGAAAGGTTTGTAAAAACAGTTTTGGAAACTTTGTAAAATATCAATTACTCTCCAAATAAGAAGGGAAACATTAGAAATAAACTGCAGTATTAGTGCACCTTTAAAACTAGTTTATTTAAATAAAGATGATGTCTGTATGTATGGATGTGTGAATGTGTGTGTGTGTGTGTGTGACGAAAGTTTCGGATCGCATAACTTCAATACCACAGTTCCAAAAATTATAATTTTTTCGTATTCCTCAATTTTACATCCATATGAAGAGTTGATTAGATTCTGGTTGTAATCGGTCAACAGAAAGTATCCTCATTTGAAGATTTTAACAGTTTTTCTAGAAAAAATGCAGTTAAATATCATTTATTGACATTTAACCTTTATTATAACTTAAAGAATATATTATTCTCTATACTATTTGATTGCATTTTATACATCATATTCAATACATAAATATAGAGTTAAATTTCATAAATCAGCCAGCTATGCTAACCATGGAAACTGCTAATATATTCATATAATTCAAATTGACAGATGTCATTATAAATGAAAAGTAAAAGAATATGGCAGAGATGAGGATGTTGAGATAGACGTTGGGGAAAAAACGAAAAGATACGATAAGGAATGAAAGAATAAAGGAAATGGCTCGAGTGACAGAAATTTTTAGAAAGATACCTACAAGAGTGACGATTATATTGTTTTGAATATGTCATGAAGAAAGATGAAGAATATATTGGAAGAAGAATGAATAGCTTGGTAATAGAAAGGTTGAACAAACAGAGGAAGACCACTGAAAACGAACCGAATGAGAACGACTCGCAAAACAGAAATGAGTGGAAAAAAAGGTGCCAGTGTCAATTGCAATTTTACCTCTCGCTAAGAGAGGTATTGGATTCATGCTAAAAATCGCATATTAATATTTTAATGAGTAAGCACGTCCTTACAATCCGATTTCAACATTTTTACGATGTCTGTGTGTATGTATGTATGTGTGTGTGTGTGTGTGTGTGTGTGTGTGTGTGTGTGTGTGTGTGTGTGTGTGTGTGTGTGTGTGTATGGATGTATATGTGTGGATGTTGGAAGGACGATTTTTCAAAAACTATAAGACTTAATATCTGTTGAATTACGTATTTCTCAATTGAACTTTAATGGGAAGAGTTGAAAAGGTTTTGGTGACAATTAGACAACCGTAAATAGCAGATTGACCCATTCAGTTCAGAATGAAATGTTGTGAGAATTATGATTCAGATTTCTAAAAATAAAATACCATCTCCGTGTTGATGGGAAAAGTTTCAAAACTCCTGTTTGTGTATCGCGATCACTGCTGAACAAATTGCAGAGTATGCACACCTGTGGAATGTGCGTCACGTGACTGCGCAGTGCAGTGCTTCGCGCACTGACCACTGCTGCGAGTTTCCGGGCAAAAATCCCGGACTAATCCGGTTCCCAGCCGAGCGAGTTCCATTTGCGCATGATGTATGTAACGTATAACCGGATTCATTAAACGATAAAAATCATTACCGGGCAATTTATAAATCTTTATTTTATTGTAAGAGGAATGTTAATTAGGAAGATATATGCAGAAGAAATGGACTTTGATTTATAAAATAGTAAAGGCTAGTAGTATAAACAAAAATATGATGTGGCCAGCAGTTCTATGTATTTTGTACATAATCCATACAGAAAGTTTTTAGCAAAGAATTCTCCAGGAAAATTATAACACCAACATGTCATTGCACGTGACACTGACATCTTTCAATTAGAATTTTCTTAATATAGTAGCTGTTTCCATGGTTATAGTATAGCTCGCTGCTTTATGAAATTTAATTCCTTTATAATTTTTAAAAATTATAAAATCTTGCTGCCAGCTCACCATGGAAACCTCAATGGAAACAGTAAATTTTATTAATTGACAGATGTCAGTGTCAAGTACAATTTGCATATTTTCTCAAATAATTTTACTGGAAATATATAATATTTTGCAAGACACTACCGTATCTGTGGGTAATTTATATAAAATACATAGAATTGACGGAAGATCATATGTAGACCACATCAGATTTTTTAAACTCTATATCCGTTGAATATGAAGGGTAAAATGTATTCAATTTGTATAGAGAATAAAATATTCTTTAATATTTATAATAATATTAAATGCGAAAAAATATTTAACAGTGTTTTTTCAAGGGAAACTGTTAAAACCTTCAAATTTGAGTACTTCCGATTGACCAATTATAACCAAAATCTAATCAAGTATGCATATGGATGTAAGGAAGAGGAATACAAAAAATAGTATATTGTGTTATTAGGAGTAGAAGTGAGATTTTGTGTGACGAGCGTGGTAGTTTAAACGACGAGCGAAGCGATTCGGATAAATGCACGCGAGGCACACAAAGACACTTTTACTCCGAATGACACATTATATTTTTTCTTCAAACGTAAATATTTAAAGAAAAATATCTACTACTGACGTTACATTTTACGTAAATTACGTTTGTGACACGTTTGCGATTTCAATTACCCTGTAGCTATGGATACTTATTTGTTCCCTTTTGGTTATAAACATTGAAATGAATTTTTTCACGTTTTGACATTTACATAAAATCTGTGCAATTTTATATCCTCCTTGTGTGCAATTATGTCGGAATTTGAAGGATTATAATGTAATGTAAGTCGCCTGAAGTTCAATTGGATGGAAATCTAATAGTGTGGCTGAAAGATATGTCCACGAATCACTGCAAATCAATATAATCTTTTCTTATCACTTTAATTCTAAGTATTCTTATGCTGATTACCGTCCCTGTAATTGTAATCTGTAAGTCTGCTATTCTTTAATAATGTTATTTCCTCAAAAGTAAACTCTGTTTATATTTCAATTCACAGGTTATATATTTAAATTTGACAGCTATGAATATTATTTAGTAACTCTATTCTTAGGTTACCAAGCGTGTTATAGTGACATTTAGGGCGATATTACAGGTTTTTTTTATTGAGACAACTTCTTATTCGTTGATTCTGTATAGTTTCTATGGATATTTATTTATTTTATTTCTACGCCGGCGGCGTAGAAATTAGCTATTTCTACTCCGGCGGCGTAGAAATTAAACTTCTACCTTGTGAATCAAGTCACAAAAGATGCTACTTTTATGACGTTTGAAGAAAAATGTAATTTTTTGAATTCTAGTATTGGAGTTATTGGATCTGAAAAATTCGTCACACACACACACACACACACACACACACACACACACACACACACACACACGCACACATGTTACAGACAATAGTATGGTAGGGATCCTAAAACGTACTTATTCATTAAAAAACCATACCTTCCTTACCTAAAAGTGACAGAAGGTAAAAAGGGGAAGAGACCGAAAAATTATAATCTTCTTCATTCGTAGTTACATGTTCTTCTGCGGCATTTTATTTGTGTTACGTATGCATTCTTTAACAAAATATATAGTTTTTCAAATGTTGGATTATAGTCGATTGGTTTAAGTTGTGATAAATTAAGCGTGACTTGTTTTTGCCAGGCCCTCGGATCGAATTTCGGAGAAAGTATCAAGTCGCACGTTCCAATTCTACTCATAGTTAGACATATCTGTAAGCAGTCAGCTAACCAATCTACCTATACATTCGTTACACTTTGCCTCATTTAGATAAGAACTTTGACATCACATTAAATAGTTTCCACACTTTCTTCATAACCGTAAAAATAAATCAGATGTACCAATCTTCAAAAATGACACCTCAAAAAATCATTTAAGTTATTTTTATATTCTCAAATTTCTCGTTGTAATTTAATAGTAAGCCTTGAAAATCTAGTGTTTCGCATTAGTCTATTCTTGCGTAAACACCTCTCTACACACTACCATATTCAGTGGACTGTGAAATCCATCATCCAGCCGACTAAGATCTGAGATTGAAGTTGCGGCCGCAAATTCGAACACCCACAAAAACTGATGCATTCGCCTCCACGTAGTGTGTCTTGGAGTCTTGGAGAATTAATGAAGAATACAATTTATAATTTTCTATTTAATAGCCTTGCTTCTTCAAGCATTCTAAGTATCTGGAAAACAAACAACTAAAGACAAACAGTTTGTCCGTTCAAAGCACGTGTGTACAGCCATCTCTCATTCTCAGAAGAGTCAACAATGGGTAAGCGGTCTAAGAGCTATACAGCGAAGCCGCGAAGAGAAAACAAACATTCAAAAATCCCCGAACAAGGACACGTAAGAGGTGAATTTATGGTGAAGAAATTTATGACTACGTACGATACGAATACTAAATACTGGGTGACTTAAAAAATGAATGCTGTTTGAAACACCTTAACTTCGGAGTATATTGAGATAACGATTAGCATTTTTTCTCTGGCAGACTAAGGGTTGAAAAATATTCCTACCAAACTTTAGACATTTATATAGAAAAAGAAGTGAATAGCAATTTTATAAATTTGGCATCCAAATATACCATTACTTGTTGATAATTACCTTCAATCACCTAGGTAAGGAAGGTATTACAATAATAGGAGAAGTCTAAGGTTAAATTATAAACAAAACTAAAACAACAGAGTTGTTAGACCTCTGACATGGTTTACATGTTGAGTAATCTTAACTTCTCTGCTTAAACTTTTGTTTTTGTTCTACTGATGATGAGAACTTAGTTCTCGAAATACGTATATAGCTCATAGCTTATATTATTATTTTAAGGTTAAGGGGTAATTGTTTTAGTTTTGTTTAAGGAAGATATTGTCTGGTCAAAAAGTTACGAATACGATTTTACCATTTTTACGATGATGTCTGTATGTGTGTTATAATTCTTTCGTATTCATTTCCTTTACATCCATATGAAGAGCTGATTAGATTCTGGTTATAATTGGTCAACCGGAAGTACTCTCATTTGAAAATTTTAATACTTTTTCTTGAAAAAAAACGCTGTTAAATATCATTTATAATATTGTAAAGCAATTAAATTTCATATATCAGCCAGCAATGCTATAACCATGGAAATAGCTACTATATTAAGAAAATTCTAATTGGCAGACGTCAGTGTTAATGAAAAGAAAATGAATGTGGCACAGAGATGACGATGTTGAGATGGATAAGTGATATCATTTTCTAGAAAGATACAAGGGAGACGATTACATTGGTTTGGACATGTCATGAGGAGAGATAAAGAATATATTGGAAGAAGAATGACAGATGAAACTTAAGAAGACCAAAGAACAGATAGAAGAACTGTACTGCGGAACACTTGAGATAAAAAGAACTGAATGAGGACGACAAGCAAAATAGAAATGAGTGGAATAAAACAGCAACCCCTAACGAATGAGAAAAGCTAAAGAAGAAGATGTCAGTGTCAAGTGCAATTTACATAGTTACTGGAAATATAAAATATTTTTCAAAGAAATTTATGTATGGAATTTGTACATAATACACAGGATTGGCGGAAGATAATGTGTTGGCCACAACAGATTTTTTTTATATATTTGGAACCACTTTAGATGGCGGCCCGGTTAAAATTCAACATAACCCCTTTTAAGGTCCATCGTAATGTGTATGTATATTAAATAGAAAAGGTACTATAGATTCTAAATAGGAAAATTCAATAAAGAACAATCAGAAAATTGTTCAGTCTGTTTTACCTCCTTAAATCAAATTTCAAAAGGCGGGTGTTACGTTTGAGACATTAAAGCCTTATCCTACCACCCCTTAAAGTGACAGCTGAAGTTTAGAAGCGATGCGAACAACAGTTTCAACTTCCAGTTAGTTCTAACCAAAGTTAGTAGTACAATTTAGCACCATAACTGATGATTTTCACTGTCACTTTAACTGGAGGTGGTAGGACCAGGCCCAAGTAATAAATATGATCTTAATTTTATGTAAATGTAGTCCAAAGAAGTGTTATTCTAACAAGTGTAACATCACGCATGGTTAAATTAGATTAATGTAAAAATTAATCATAATTAATTGATAATTAGTAAGTCATGTTTCCTGTGCTCCGTTTCTTCGAACTGAAAACCGCTGACATTGCGTAACAAAATATTAATAAGAATTAATTTTTTGCACTAACATAATTGTGATTATAAATATATAAAATATAATTATAAACGAGGAGTATAATTAAATAATTATCTACTATGCAAATGGAGAGAAAAGAAAATTTAATGATTGAAATTATAACTTCTTAGAGTTCGCAGGTGTTTTAATAAAAAATTAATCAAATAAAAAATATATATTCTTCTTTCAATTTAATAAGAATTACATTTGTCCTATTTTTAAACCGTGTTACTAGAAATTATACGAAATGGAAATTCTAACCGCAGAATATTCACATGTACTATGGGATAGGTACACCTTATTTGTTTCATGTTTCAGTAGCGTAATTTTGCGGTTTATAAAACGAAAACCACATGAAATTCAAAACATGCCCCAATATACTTGCCCGGTGATTCACAATAGGTCGATGATCAGACCCTGTACCCAAAACTATTAACAAAAATAAATCCTTTGCGATTTGACGGCCATGAGTTATCAATCAGTTTGTACCTCCCACTACCCTTATTAAAGGGAGGTATAGGGATCGTGCTAAAAATTGAGATTTTGTTAAATGAGCAAGTTTTAAGGAACCTACAATCAGATTTTAACATTTTCACGATGATTTTGTTTATTTCAAGACGGTAAAAACTTTTTTTATGTGTCCGGTTTTTTTTTGACCACGAGTGTATGTAGGTAGGTATATAAGTTATCAAAAATTAAATGGCGGAATGTATTGTGCTGGCCACATCAGATTTTTTACTATTGCTTACCCATTTTTGGGCGATACTGTATGGCATATTGTTCTGACATCATCATAAACTTTACAAAGAGTGTAATTTGAGTGTCTGTTTCATTAAAATGCAATTAAAATTGTATGTGCAATAAGTAGAAATCTTGTCCCTTGCTACTAACGTGTTTAAAGTAGTAACTATCAAAACCGAACCGATACATTTTATGGGAAAAATTTAATAGGCTATAAATTCAGTACACAGTAATATAATTGCACACCCGTATATGTTTCAGCTATAAAGACAATGGTGGTATATTACAACATTCTTAATAATCATTTAAATTTAATTGCCAATTTTCCTACTCAAATATATTTCATCACGACTTCTCGGTACTTTACTGGATATGGATCTGGTACTATACTCCGTATAAGATTTAAAAAATCTGATGTAGCCAGCACAATACCTTCCGTCAATCCTATGTACTATGTACAAATTTCATACATACATTTCATAAACAAACTATGCAAATTGCATTTGACACTGACATCTTTTTTTTATTTTCTTCTTCCAATAATTTCTGTTTTGCGTGTCGTTCTTATTCAGTTCCTTTTCTCTCAAGTCTTCTGCAATACAGTCCTTCCAACTTATCTTTGGTCTTCCTCTGTTTCTTCTACCTTCTATTACTAAGGTATTCATTATTCTTCCAATATATTCTTCATCTCTCCGCATGACATGATCAAACCAATGCAATCGTCTCACTATTTTCTCTATTTTCCTTATTCCTTGAATCCTATCTCAACATCCTTATCTCTGCCACATTCATTTACTTTTCATTGATACTGACACCTGTCAATTTGACTTATCTGCATATATTAGCAGTTTCCACAGTTCATATAGCTGGCTGAGAATAATATATTCTTTATTAACTGCGTTTCTTCAAGTCTTCAATCTTCAAATGAGGATACTTCCGTTTGACCAAAATCTAATCACCCCTTCTCCTGGATGTAAACTTGAGGAATACGAAAAAATTATAATTTTTGGAATCGTGGTACTGGTTATGCGACCCGGAACTTTCGTCACATACACAGACACACATACATACAGTAATTTTTTGAAAGAAACAATATGAATTTTTGAAAGACAAGCATGGTATATCCATCCTTATTGCACACGCTTAAAGCCTTTGTAAAGATGGGGGATAAATGTATGCCAATTTGTTAATTCGTTCATGATACAGATGATCTTGATCGAACATCTTTCAATAAATTTACTGTACATACATACATCATCTTAACAATGGTAAAATCAATTCATGCTTGACATGTTTCACAAGATTTCAGCCTCCGAATCAACCTCTCGGTTATATATCTGGTGCACTTTCGGATATAATTAATTTTAGTTAAATTGTCTTATTTTGGGCCCAGGAATATGTGATTAAGTCATGTCCCTCTATTTCCATGGTACTTAATAATTTGGTAATTTTTGCTATATTTAATTTAATTTATTGTGTAAACTGTGTCATTTCCTAATAAATAAAAATGATAATATATCTTTCTAAACAAATGATGCAAAACAGTGACAAAATCCGCGGTTTCCGTATCACCAATAGCAGGAAAATTCCAATAACAATGACATCAAGCAGGAAACTACTCCGACTTTCAACTGTTTGTTTATCACGTATGCACCCAGCTCGCTAACAATTGCTTTCGTAGCAATTGCAGATATTTTTAACGCTCCATTGGCGGTTGCCTAAGAACAATCAACAATCGCTACGACATCGTGTTCATTGGATTTCTATTCGATTTTCATTTGCTTGATTACTTGAACCTTGAATTCGGAGATTGGTGATAATATTGTTCGTGTTTCGACATTTGTTAACAATTATAAAAAGAATTCGGTTACTAGATTGTCTGACTGACTTAAATAGTATTTGGATTGTACACTGTCCTAAATATTACAATAAGAGTATATCTGCGGTTTAAGAGGAATGGCTACCACGGTATTAAAATATGGAGCGAAATATAATTCTGATATGAACCTGCATTTAAAAATCTGATGTGGCCGGCACATTACCTTCCGTCAATCCTGTGTCTTATGAACAAATTCCATACATACATTTTCTTGCAAAAGATCTTATATTTCCAGTAAAATTATTTCATTTCTGTTTTGCGTATCGTCCTCATTTACTTCCTTTTCTTTAAAATCTTCCGCAATACAGTCCTTTCATCTTATCTTTGGTCTTCCTCTGTTTCGTCTACCTTCTATTATCAAGCTATTCATTTTTCCAATATATTCTTCATCTCTCCTCATGACATATTCAAACCAATGTAATCGTCTCTCTTGTATCCCATCTTTCCGTGTCTTTCCTATCTCAACATCCTCATCTCTGCCACATTTATTTTCTTTTCATTAACACTGACATCTGTCAGTCAGAATTATCTTAATATAGTAGCTGTTTCCATGGTTATAGCATAGCTGGCTGATTTATAAGATTTAATTTCTTTATAATTCTTTAACTCCATATCCATTGAATATGAAATATAAAATACAATCAATGCGTATAGAATATTCTTTAATATTTATAATAACATTAAACATCAAAAAATAATATTTAACAGCGTTTTTTCAAGAAAAACTGTTAAAACCTTCAACTGAGTGTACTTCCGGTTCAACAATTATAACCAAAATCTAATCAAGTCTGCATATAGATGTATGGAAGAGGAATACGTAAAAATTGTAATTTTTGTAATTCTAGTATTGCGCGCACACACACACACACACACACGCACACGCACACACACATACAGATATCAAATACATAATATACATTGACGGAAGCTCATATGTTGGCCACATAACATTTTTTTTTTCTTATTCTTTCGAAATATCTATTTGCATATATGGTAATAGAAAGTTACCTATAAACTACTACATTTCTCTATTTATAAACTAAATTATCCATTTCTTTTTTGGTCATACCCCATTCCCTAAAAGACAAAAACAAAATCGAAGTGCAAAGTAAGTATCTCTCATTTCTGTGCGGTATATTATGCCGTGCTGTGCGTTTATCTGCAGTTAGACAATACATTCACCTGCGAGCCTGGCGGCTTCGGCTTGAGACAAGATGGCGGCTGCTACTGCCGCCTCCC
This sequence comes from Harpalus rufipes, assembly GCA_951394225.1. Lineage (NCBI taxonomy): Eukaryota > Metazoa > Arthropoda > Insecta > Coleoptera > Carabidae > Harpalus > Harpalus rufipes. The sequence continues at coordinate 50,661,432 of OX596281.1, read as the reverse complement.
CGCCCCCGCCAAACAGTCACAGCCGCCTACACACCCGGAACACCAGAACATGGCGTAGCAAAGCACTTGCCTCCAAAATGAGCATGAATGAGGGACATTTTGACAGTGTGAGGCATACTTTATAAAAGGGAACAGACATAGATTATTCAAATGAACAATGAGGTGTACATTAAAAGAGGGTATTAGGTATAGTCAGAAAAATTGACTAATATAGTGTTAACAATTACTCGAAAGCTTAGTCACGTAGCATTTATTCTTACTCTACCGACGTTTCGGTGCACCCTTGCACCTTCTTCAGGGTCTACAACAATTATACAACAAAAATACATACAAAATAACATGGACATTATCACACTTACAGTAAGATCTAACAGATTGTTACAAATCATATATACAAAATACATGTGTACAAAACATTCAGTTATTTTATTAAAACGTACAAAAAATTCAAAGAGCATACACACATCCATTTGCTCTAAAAAACGACAACCGAATAATATATTTTATTCTTTATTCGGGGCCTCAAATGACACTAATCCGCCTCTGCCGACAGAATGAACTTTACTGACTACAGGTGTTTGTTTTTTTAAACAACCAGCGATTTTTTGGGCGGACTAATGACATTATTGAAAAATGTTATATAGAAATGATAATAATATCATTTATATGGTCGTATATTTTTACTATAAAGTGCGATAACTTGACAGTATACAGATTTATTGTAGTTTTATATATTTAAAATATATGTGCAGGAAATCTCTTTTATATATTGATATTTATATCCCCCCTTACATTAACGGCTATTTAATGATCAGAAATTCGCGTACTAAAGCCTATCTTATACGTCGTTGTGTATAATGTTTGATTTTAATGGTATAAATTGAATATAAACGTCGCATTTAAATAGATACAAAATATATAGTTAATAAAAGTTGTAAATTCAAATGCACATCGCGTGGGTGTATTCCGTTGTCCATTTCATGGCCTATTTGATTTTAATTAATGATTGTTGCTTACTGAAACAATTAACATTTAAACGCACCTCGATTTGTATTTGTTTCTTGTTTACCCAACAGTTACAAATTACCATTTATTGTATAGTGTCGACGGTATATTTACAATAAACACTTTGTTAAATACTTTACTCAAAACTAAAGATCATAGAGAGGAAATATACTACAAAAAATATTGATCAAAATTTTTAGTAAAAAATATTTATTGTGCGTGAATCCAGATAGCGTTAAAAGAACTTAAGGCTGCTTCACAATAGTCCGGGAGCAAAACAAAAACAATTATTATTCCATCCTCTTTAACCGTCAAACAAATATATACTTTAAAAAATATTATTTTACACAAATTTTTAGTTAATTTGGCATATTTTCTGCAAATTTCAGTCATTTTCATGACCAAATAAAAGTTTTAATATGTTACTATTCTTGTTCTCATTTCCGAGCTATTGTGTAGCCGCCTTTACTATATTGACATCTACCGGGTGTCTACTTTTTTATGGACCATAGGAAATACAATGGTAAAATTTTCATATGGTTGTAATATCTGCCGTATTAATCTTACAACAAAAATGTAAATACAAAAAATGTGCAGATTTAAGAAATACATCTAATATATACAAAATTATTGACTAAGTGCATTTTTTATAAACTTTTGTTCCAAAAAAAATAAGGCAGAAATAAAGTAGACATTTAGTATAATATTTTATTCTTTTGCCACGTTTCGAATACTGTAGATATATGCTTTATTCTTCGTCAGGGTAGGCAATATATTTGTTCAAAATTTTCAATGATTATTTTTCAGCACTTCAGCTCTGTAAAAGTTTACAGAAGTAACCAAACATTGGCATAAGAATAAATTGGTATAGAAGATTGGTGTGATCATTTTATCAGCTTTCCAATGTAAAATATGATACCTAATAATAATAGAATGGTATATAGAGACGATTAAACTTTAGAAAGAAACAATCTGTTATGGCCAGCACAATACCTTCCGTCATTTCTGTGTATTTTGTACATATTCCACACAAAAAGTGTCTTGTATTTTCAGTAAAATTTCACAGACATATTATGTAATTGTACTTGACACTGACGTCTGTCAATTAGTAATATAGAATTATTGAAACTATATTTCCATGGTGACGCAGCAAAGATTACAAGAATTATGAAAATTAATTTCTTTATAAATAAAATATTCTTTAATATATATAATAACATAAAATGACAAATATTTATATTTAACTGTATTTTTTTTAAGAAAAACAGTTAAAAGCTTCAAATTCAGGTACTTCCGGTTGATCAATTGTAACCAAAATATAATCAAGTCTTCATTTAGATGTAAGAATAAGGATTTTAAAAAAATGTAATTTTTGGAATTGTAGTATTGGAGTTATCGCGGTCGAAATGATCGTCACACACACACACACGCACACAGGCGCGCGTGTGCGCACACCAACACGTACACACACACACACACACACACACACACACACACACACACACACACACACATACAGACATCGTAAAAATAGTAAATCCCAAAACATGCGTATTCATTAAAAACTCAGCATCGATTTTTTTGACCAAAGACTTAATACCTTTCTTACCAAAAGGTGACGGAAGGTAAAAAGGTACATAGCAATAATTATAAATTTAAATAAATACTATTGTAATTCTGAACAGATACATATACTTTCAGAAAATATAGATTCTTAGAAATTCAATACATTTCTAACAGTTTTTTACAATTGTACGTATATAAAGGCGCCAAAATTTAAATAAATTCAACTACATCTCCAAAACTGTTTTATTGAAACTCTTAATCCATTCATATACATAGTATACAACAATCTCGTTACTATTTATAATATATTTCTTACCTATTTAATCCAACAACAACTTAAATATGTCCATCTACCTTCCAAGTCCATTGCACTTCACTTCTTACACCAACCCCTTCACAAAGTCACTAAATCCACCTCAGATAATCCATCCAATCGTCCTGCACTCAACAATCCCTTTATCCACAATCAAAATCGCAACAATCGATTTCGTAACAATGAGCTAGCGGCACACTGTGGTCATGTGTGCGGCGCAGACGCGACTACGTAGTGCGCGAACGGACTCGGACTCCGGAGCAGTGCAGCAGCCTGAAGATGCCGGTGAGGTGAGACGCCAGGAAGGGAAACCCTGCCGAGCGCCGCGGTAGTAGTGGTCCGCTACCCGGCACGGGAGTGTGCCGCCGATGGAGGCAGTGACGGCGACAGAGAATATTTTATAAAGGATCCACCTTGGAAAAAAAACTAACAAATGGACTATATAATATCAACCACTCGGTCATTTATCAGAGATTGGCCCACTCAACCAGAACCACAGACGCGTTTCGCTCTTATTGGAGCTCTTCAGCGTGGTGTATTGACACGTCTAGGAGGCACTGAGAAGGTTAAGCGGACGGATGATAAACATCCCATTTAGAACCGTTTCACCAAGTGTCGCATAATTGTACTTTGTACAGTTTTTGTTATTATTAAATGGACTATAGATTACTACCCTCTTCTTCTTCTTTATCTTTAGCGTTTATTCCCACATTAATGCAGTGAGAAGAAATAATTTTATTAATCATTCCATCCTCATTAAAAATCTAGAACAAATTGATCATATTGCATCCTATTTAGTTGATAAACACCAGTTATAAATCAGATAATTTTCGGTAGAAATCTGGAGTTCCCCAAGGATCTATACTGGGTCCCTTACTTTTAAATATGTTTATTAACGACATTACTGAATATATAGACATAGACCATCTATTGAATGCAGTTGTTCTCAAATTATTTTGCAAAATAATCTCAGTTAATGAAAACTGCAATGCTATTTGGACCGGATTTCTAACTAGTGTCAGGACAATAATCTACAGTTTAATGTTACTAATGGCCGGATACACTTAAACACTTAAATTTTAAGTGTTCCTTAAGATAATTGTGTATACCAAAAAAACGGTAGCATTTTTCATTGTCACTTTTAAATCAAAATCAAATATTAATAGATTTTAATAATTATTTTTACTTTCCGTAACGTATAGGTAAGAAAGGTATTGTCTTTGGTCAAAAAATTCGATGGTGAGTTATTGATAAGCATGTTTTAGAGTCCCTACAAAACGAATTTACTGTTTTTACGATGATGTCTGTCTGTCTGTATGTATGTATGTATGTATGTATGTGTGTGTGTGTGTGTGTGTGTGTGTGTGTGTGTGTGTGTGTGTATGTCTGTGTGTCTGTGTGTGTGTGACGAAAGTTTCGGATCGCATACCTTTAATACCGCGATTCCAAAAAACATATTTTTTTTTCGTATTTCTGAAGTTTACATCCAGAAGAACAAGTGATTAGATTTTGCTTATAATTGGTGAACCGGAAGTAGCCTCGTTTGAAGATTTAACAGTTAAATATGATTTATTGACATTTAACGTTATTATAACTTAAAGAATATATTAGTCTCTATACGACTTGATTGCATTTTATACTTCATATTCAATAGGTAATACAACAGATTATAGCCATAAGCCAATTTAGCAGATTATTATATTTTCCACTTCTTATTTTACGAAACATACTGTTCTTTTTAGGAAAAGTTCAGTTCAAGGTAAGATCAGTTCATTTCTCCCCTAAAAGGAAAACACCCTTAGAATAGTTTGCAAAAAAAAACTGTGTTGAGTTTTACCTTCCTTCACCTTTAGTAACGGAAGGTGAAATGTCTCGAGGAATAGAAGTTTCTAGAAAGATACAAGAGGGACGAATACATTGGTTTGAACATATCATAGGGAAAGATGAAGAAAATATTGGAAGAAGAATGAATAGCTTAGTTACAGAAGGTAGAACAAACTGAGGAAGACCAAAGATAAGATGGAAGGACTGTATTAATCTTAAGAGAAAAGGAACTGAATGAGGACGACACACAAAACAGAAATGAGTGGAAGAAAACAGCGACCCCTAACGAATAAGAAAAGCTAAAGAGGAAGAAGTAAGTGTCAAGTGCAATTTGCATAGTTTGTCTATGAAATAATTTTACGGGAAATATACGATCTAAAATTCAAACTATTTCGCATTAGAATTTTCAAATCTTCGTCTAATATACTATTAAAATGTGGAGTATTTGAGCCATGCAAGGAAGAAAGACCTATGGAGTGATTATTTCCCCGTCCAAGTCATCGCTATCTTTGATCTCGCCTGTCATTTATCTCTTTCTGACGGCACGGAGAACAGATACGTGGCTCTTTGTCGTTCGCCTCAATGTCGCATACATGTTACAAATCAACTCAGTTCATCTATATGTATAAGAAGCTACCATAGGCGGGCAACAATATTCTTTCTCTGGAATTGAGTACATTGATTTTGAATTTAAACCTTTGCTACTCTGCTGGGGTTCATCAAGGCTATAGAGTGGGTCCTTTTGGAGGGGGCAACTTGCGTGGGGTGTTTTGGTGGGCAGGTTGCTTGAACAATTCGAGTGGGCAGTTTGGTTGGATACTTGAGCAATTTGACTGTTTGGAATGATGATCTTTGCTTATGATTACAAAGGAATCATCATGAGAGATAGTTCCATATGTAACAAGTGTCATCGTAGTTTATTATCGGGGCTTCATACAAAAACTGCGCAGAACATTGTACAAATTTCAACCTCCAGTTGCTCGAAAAACTGCATAAATACGGTTGATGAGTATTGCCTCATGTTGGCTACAGTCTAGGCATGACTCCACAAGCTGGAACAACCTATGCGTGGATATCGTTTTCCGTCTATGGAAGAGCTTCATGCTGCCGTTGCCCAAGCCATTCGACAGATGGACAAAAATGGTGTCTTGGATGGAATAATGAAGTTTTCCAGGCGTTCAGAATCGGTCATTAAAAAGCAGGACGACTATATTGAAGGATTGTAACTTGAATACGCGTCCGCAGTATGGAATCCAACATACAGAAAAAATATTAATATTATTGAAAATGTACAAAAGAAATTTGTAAATTTACTTTGTTATAAATTTAATATTAACTGTCCAAATATGCAAACTAGAAAAATTCAATATGAGCAGTTTAGAGAGTAGGCGAACTTATTTTGATATGATTTTTACCTCCCGCTACCCTTGGTAAGGGAGATATTGGTAAATGGTGGTCATTTACAAAATACATAATGTATAACAATATTTTTACTAACATATATCTATTGACTTTAATAGATATATGTTTTGGTGGATGTGTGTGTTTGCAAAATTAATGCAAAAGCAAGTGTATGACTACAGTTCCAAAAGTTATAGATAGTTAGTACAATTTCTGAACAATTTTTATTATGAATGATGAATTTTTTCCTGTACTTTTTCTATATTTTTACCTGTAACTTAGTGACTTTTGTATCATGAAATAACGACGCTCTTGTGCTTAAACATTGGCATGCATTTAATGTAACATTTATGTCATACAGCAAGCTTCATATTTACAATCCCCAGTTTAATTGCAGGGCTGCGTACAATTTATTTACTTGAAGTATGTATCTTATGTTAGGATAATGTGATATTTATGTTTCGAACAACCGTACCTACTGATTATAAGCGATCGCGATTACCGAGTGGTTAAAAATTTCAAGTGGACCTAATCTCAATTGGTATCACACGCATATGTCAAATAAATGTGCTTTGTATGTACGGTTATTAAAGGAATATGGATAGTGGTAGATTTATTTTGAAATATTAAAAAGGCACGCTTAATATTTTATTTTGTTAGGCTACCCCGTATTCGTAGTTACATCCCTGGCTGAAGAGTACGACATTGTTCTCGTAGTGGAGTTGAATGACCTCGTGAGGATATTTGCGTCGAGGTTAAACCTAATTTCTTCGGTTTAGCTGTTTACCATTTTTTATTCAACAATGTAATTTGGTCCATATACGAGAGTTATATTATAAATATTCATTATACTATTTATTTATTTGTTTATTTCATGAGGTTGGAGAACCAACAGCACAATAAAGGCCAAATAAAGGTTCTCACTAATTACATTAGATATAAGAAAAAACATTATAGCAAACAGAGAGTATTTAAAACAACTATAAAGATGCTAAGTTTTCTGAGAAGTACATACATACATTATTTCTTATTGTATTAATAGTTAAATATTTAAAATTATAGGTATAATTACATATACCCTTCAAAAATACTGTAAATTCCGACAATGAATTGGAAACATGTCGAAAAATTAGAAGAGTTGGTTAAAATTTCTTCATAGAAGGAATTTAAAAATTAAAATCTAAATTTAAAAAATAAGTATAAGTAAAATTTTTGATGTAGAGTGTAGGTATATAAAAAATGTTAAATACAATACTTATATAACGAAAAACGGAAGTGGTGAAATGTATTGTGCTGACCACACCAGATTGTCTAAATGTATATATATATATATATATATATATATATATATATATATATATATATATATTATTTATTTTGTTTCATTACCATGACTATAGCTATTTTTGAGGTGATTTTCAACATTTTCATACCTAATATTGCTTATCGATATAAATGCAGAATTTTATGCTCTACAATTGAAGCTTTTTTACCTAAAATAATTAGGGAAACAAGAAATTGCGAAAGTTTGATTTTACATGTTAAAGTCATATCTTCACCACCCTGTATACTTCCTATATTTATTTTTATTTAAATACGTGATATTTTAAAAAATAAAGTATATTTTTATTTTATATTTATGCGTAATAGCGTAACCAATTAATAACAAATTAATTATCTAATAACCACGCCACTACCGGCTCGCCAGTATCGGGCATAATTCAATTGTTTTAATAGTGAAATATTGTTGTATATTGTTGCAAATTAGCAACAATAGTAAGTTTAAACAATAGTTTAACTGTTTTAATACTTATTTATGTTGATAATATGTTTTGTTATTGAAATATTTGTATTATAAAATAAATTATTTTTGTGTTCCAGAGTTCCAATGAATGAAAAGATGTTTCCTGGAGAACGGATCCGTATTGGAGTTTAATGTTCCAAGGAGCCGTCTTGGGGTCGAAGAGACGTATTGGGCCTAGCTGTGTTCATCAATGTAAGTCGTTATATTTTTGCTATTTTTTCAGTATAACATAAAAGTAAATTCATTTTTCTCCTGAATATATGATTTATTTTGTTGAATTCAAATAATCATATTTTCTTCTATATTTCTTTTCCGAGGCACATTATGCATATGTCTATCTATGTTATTAACATACCGGGCGTAGTAACTCGTTAAGGTAGTAAATAAATCGGCGAAACTTAATTTTTTTTTTATATTTGAGTAAGTTTAAATAAATATCCGTTCATTCAATGATAAGTTTCTTTCCCCAAAAAAATTGTATTTGTTCAAAAATATTTTTAAACAAGTACGGTTTACAATACAGGGTTCCAGCGAAGTTTCCAAGGAGTATAAAGGCTGGCTTAAGCCTTTGATCAACAGTAGGGCTTTTCTAAAGCTGTGTCTAAGGCTTTAAAGACTTTAAGGCCAATCTACAACCACAAGAAGGCAGCAAATAGTTAGGAATATTTTAGTTACTAAAATCGCGATTATTTTTTTACTGACATTACATTAAAATTAAATTTATTTCCATTTTAAAGTTAAAATAAAATGTAAAGTTAGGTAACATATAATTAATATTTCGCCGATACTTCTTCGGGTTCGGGTCGGTTTCCGCGTTATTTAAGGACAGGGTAGCGTAGTTTTTATTTGGAATTTGTACTCCATTATTTAATTTTATACTGAACATGATTAGTTGTTAAATAAATGGCTAGAAATGTAAAATACTCGGGTTCAAAACTTTATAAAAGTATGTATACATGTATATACATTTTTGTTTATAATATTTTAGACCGAGTAAAACAGTTTAACGACCTTGGTGTTATTTTTGATGAGAAAATGTCTTTCAATTATCACATTATTTATATAGTTAAATCTTCCTATAAAAACTTAAGATTAAAGTATAACTAAAGTTACGCATTTCTTTTTCTATTTCAGATTGCATGCATGACCATGAGGGCTTCGGAAACAAGAAAATGGGTGCAGAAGACGCGTCAAGAAACTTGGAGTATTTGGATGCAGCTTTCAACACTGCAGATCTTCTAAAGCTGCTTTCCACGTCGTCCACGACCATTGATGGATGAACTGGTAAGAAACATTAATTTTTTTATAAAATATTTTGTTCTCATACTTAACCATGAGAACTTCTAGTCAAAGGATTATGACTATATGCCTAATTATTAACTTGTTCTCATATTCAACCATGAGAACTTAATCAATTGTATATGACTATTATAAATGTCTAAATATTATCTTGTACTCAAATTCGATTTTGAGTACTACATTGAAAGAAATATAACTTTCATGAATGTCTGCATAATATTCAAACAATTTAAAATTGAAATGTCGACTGTTTATCAATAAAAGCAATATCTGGAAACATATGATTAGTATATATCTTTCAGGAGTCGGACATCAAGAAGACTAAATTAATATAGTATAGGATTTTTTGCGTAAGAATTACATTGTGCACTGTAGAAAAAGTTAGTTTTGTAGTCGATGTCAGCACAGATTATAGAGCGAATTGAACTACTTATAAACGAAACATTATTGAACAATGCCATTCTTACGTGAAGAATAATATAGAATATAAGTTAGTTTTAAGTTCTTTGAAATGTATTTTCAGCTCTTAAAGATTAAACTTTGGCTCATCGCGCCGTTGAGCAAACACGCGTTTTCTTTAAATATTAAAAATAAATTTATTTAACTTGAAGTGCATTCCCTTACGAAGATACATCATAAAATCGTGCGTTTTGATTGCCCAGACGGCATCTAGGGAGAGTGAATGTGAAAAAAAAAATTGAATGAATTGGTGTGTCGGGGCATGCTTGCTGTCAAATGGTGAGAGAATCAGGAAGTAGGGGGTGTGAGATTCGAAACTTGTTTGTGGGTTCGGGTTTCCTTATTTTTTTATTATTATTAACATCACGGTTAGTGGGATGGTTAGGTAGGATTCGTGCGCGATTTCCATAATTGAGTGGACTGATATGTATAGCAATTCACAACGCCATGTGAAACCAGTTGTTTATTCTGGTGGATCGCTTCGCACTTGTGTGAATGTTTCTAAGGGACAGTTTAATTCTTTTGTACCAGTGCTGACCGCCGTTCGTATCGGCCTCTGCTCTAGATTGGACGCTTTAACCGCTAGACTCAAATGAGAAAAGTTTTAAACAAACCTGAATGCTTACACAGGAAGCTTTCTTATGGCGTTATGTGCTCTCCTCATCCGGAGGCAACGTAATCATCGTTTAATTTTAATGGCAACGAATAATTAAAGACAAAATAAAGTTTTTCTTTGATTTAACTTTGTTTGAGCACACGGGTTGGCCGCGTTCGGTGTTAGGTGTATCGGGAATGGCCGGGCGATGCCATCGGGAGTAGCTCTTTATTGCATCCAAGCCGAGGAATATCACTTAATTGCTTCCCTTGTCCTTAATTAGCTCGCGTGTGTAAGCCGTAAACCCTTGTGGTCGCGACTGGGGTCGGCAAAATCCCCACGTAAACAACTGTGAGAATCACCCCGGCATTCTCACTTTTTGTCTTAGATCGTATATCTCTCTCTCACTTCATCTTAGCTTAGAATAGTCTAGATATAAGATAGCTTGCGTAGACATAAGATAGCTTAGGTTATAAGATAGGCAGGGGTTGTTTTTGCTTTTTGAGAGAGAGAAAATTAACGTAACTTACCATTTTTAGATTTGCTTTTGTTTGAAAAAGACATTAACGTAAGATAGGCTTTTTTGTGCACTTCATAAACTTAATTTGGGGGGAACTACAATAGTTTAAGTTAGATTATAAGGTAGTATTATATACGGAATTGTATTTATTTAATAAATGGTATATATAGGGAGCGTGGGTGGCATGAGGGTGGTGTCTCCCTATATATCATTTATTAAATAAAGCGTTTCATTTATAGTTTTAAGATAGTTATAAGTTAAAAGAATTCCCCACCGCCGCTGTCGCTGAAATTGCAGTGCCGATTGCGATGCGTCTCCATGGCTTCCTCTGCTTAATATTTTCTTTAAAATGTATGTACAATAAAACAATACTTTAATTCTGTTTATTTTAATTTAAACCCGTCCCATTAGTTCTAAAGTTAGGTAGTTTTAGTAAAAATTGTAATTATTATTAAGTATTTTGACGCGGTCAGGGCAATGTTAGATTTTAAATATTTAATGTAAACGAAGCTCTATATTATTAAATTTATATTTTGGTGAGTGGGTGGTTGAGGTGTTAACACCAAAAAATATATAATATAATTAATATAAAGGTTTGCAAACGGTCTTAAAGCCGAATAAGAAATCTTGTACCTTTAACAATGGGAACAAGGAATCTTATTTGGGGATTTACTTTGTTAAATTAGTCCATAAGTATTGTAAACGGAACTCTAATATTATATATAATATTAATTTAGAGTTTTGTATCAGTTATAAAATTAAAATGTTTGTTACCCAATAAAATTATTATGGTTATTTTATTTGTTGTTTATTATTTTACATCTTTATTTTGTAAATAAAAGTTATATCTCCAGATAAACTTTTATTTGCAGAATAAAGATGCAAAATAATTAACAACAAATAAAATAACCATAATAATGACAATTGTAACAAATGTTTTACTTTTATAACTAAACCCTGTGTGACACTGTTATAAATTATTAATAGATTTGTTAATAAATTTAGTAAGAAATAATTATGAACAGAATTTTTAAACTTAAAATCTTTTACAATTCATTTGTTATATTTTTGTTCATAATTGTTACTAAATTTGTTAACAAATCTATTACAAATTTATGCCTGTCAAACAATCCTTTGTAATAATAATAATGCCAATAAACTTTAATTTTTAAAAGATAAAGTGTTGTAATTTCTTATAATTCAAATATATTTTTATATTAAAAATTTGAATTTTATTTCTAAGTTCCTTCACGTATGTAGTTTTTAAAACGGCCACCAGTTGGCAGCACCTGTTGATAATCACAGTGTAAAACCGACCAAAAAATATTTTTTTGTGTACATAACGACGTACATACATAATTTTTAATAGCCTTTAGTGTTTAGACTTACAGATAGCATCCATGTATCTGCTTCTGCTACCTGCAAAATGATTTTTTTCTAAGTCCCTGTACGTACGTAGTTTTTAAATCGGCCAAGTTACAATTGTATAAGATTTTTTCTAATTGTTTTTATTCGTTTTCATTTCGTGGTGAATTATAACATCCATGTATCCGCTTCCAATTTTCAGACCCTGAAATATACGTCTCATCAATGAATCAAAACTCACAAAAAGCCTTAATTAAAACGTTCACCTGGAGTAGGTGCTGCCCCCTAATGCCCATTTTCGAAACTATTTGGAATCCTGTATGTACGTATGTATAAACAAAGCATATTTCTGCTTATATTTTAAGCGCAATGCTTCTCGATAGGTGCTACCCTCTGGCGGTAGTTTTAAGAACTATATACGTATAGGGACTTAATTTTTTCCAGAATTCATCCCCTAAGTAGAAGGAATAAAAAAATAGACAAATTGTATTTTAATTTATATTTTATTGTATAATATATTGTACATTTACATGAAATACAACAATGTAAGATACAAGAAACAATAAATACAAGTAAAATTTACACAAACTATTATTTAAACATCCCTATTTCTAATTTTTCAGGACAAGGGTAAGTATATTTATATATAAAATACGAAGAATAAGAATAAAAAATACAATTTAAGCTATGAACATAATAAAAACAACAATGTATTACAAATAAACAATAAAAATTACTTAAAACTAATACAAGTTTTTATTTAACAACCCCCTTTATTTATTCTAGAGGAAAATACCACAACAAAGAGACAGGGAAGTATGTACAATTGGTTCCCCTTTATTGGGATAACAAAGAAGTATGAGTACTCTATTATGCATATTAATAAATGTAAAATTTGTTCAACTCTTTTAAAAAAACAAGCTGTCAAAATTTAATTAGCAAATTTTTAAACCCTTGGCCCTACGCCCTTGAAACTTAAATATGTTATTCTACGACCCCGACATTTCGAACGCTGAAAACCCAGCCGTTTTCGAGATACGAGCCCTTAAAGTTTTCGGAAGGATTATAGCTATAATTTGTCTATTTGAAGGGCCAATGGGGTGGAAAATAGCGTATTTGGGGGATTTGAACACGCCCTTTCGATTGGCCTGCGCAGAATTATTGAAAACTCTTTAGTTTACAACATTCTTAGCCCTAAAGTTTATGGGCGGGACAAATTTTATTAATGTCGAGATCACGATTCAGTTTTTTCTAAAGGCCTTTTCAAGCCCTTTAAATAATATCGTTAATTAAAAGGGCTAAAAGTCCGAAAAACAGCGTTTCGGGAGGATTTGAACCTGCATTTTCCATTGGCTTGCACAGAATTTATGAAAACTCCTGGTTTACAATATATTTGCCGTTCAAGTTTGTGGCGCAGGGCCTGCGCTTACTATGGAACTAAAAGAGCTAGAAGGGTGGGACTTACATGGACCTCCAAATTGAAATTCGTGGTTATATTTTCCCGAACGATTCAATAATCCCTTAGCAGCATGAATTAATGAATTTTTAAAATTTTAAATGATACATTAACAAAAACATGACAAAAAAAATTGAATTTTGTTCAGATTTTGAAAGAACGAAGCTGTCAAATTTCAATTAGGCGATTTTTAAACCCTTGGCCCTATGCCCTTGAAACTTAAATATGTTGTTCTACGACCCCGACATTTCAAAGGATGCTAAGGGAACGCGAAATTTCAAGGAAATCGCTGAAAACCCAGCCGTTTCCGAGATACGAACCCTTAAAGTTTTCGAAGGGTTTAATACATAAAAACGTTAATTAAAAGGGTTAAAAGGCCGGAAAATAGCGTATCGGGAGGATTTGAATCCGCCCTTTCCATTGGCTTGCGCAGAATTGATGAACACCCTTTGGTTTACAATATATTTGCCCTTCAAGTTTGTGGTGAAGGGCCTACGCTAACTCCGGAACTAAAAGGGCTAGAAGGGCCGGATAAGTTTTATTAGGTTTCTTTGGACCTGCATAATAATATATTTACCCTTCAAGTTCATGGCGAAGGGCTTGCGCTAACTCCGGAACTAAAAGGGCTAGAAGGGCCGGACAAGTTTTTTTAAACTTACTTGGACCTGCATAATTGAAATCCGTGGCCAGATTTTCCCAAAGGGCTCAAATAAGCCCTAAGCCCTTTGAAAAAGAGCGGACTCCTGTCGGATGGTTATTTTCGTACCTAGAGAACTTAATACTAAAGAATAGGATAGGAAAATTCGGAAAAATGCTTAAATATTAGGATATTTCCCTGTCTCTTTTGTTATTACATAGGAAAGGTAAATAAAAATACTCTTTTGTTTATTTATTCTTATAAAAATCATCTATTATCTATGTCCAGTGTTGTAGTTGCCATATCCTAACGCTGGGTGTAGTACGGCCCTTCGCGGAACCTGAAAACAAACATAAACATTGTTTATTTTGTGCGCCAAAATATAAAAAATGTAATCAATTAATATTTAATTAGTGTTAGTTGTTACGTTACAATATTAATATTATATTTTTATAATAAAGACTTCAGTTCCTTTCTGACTTTGGTGAAGTGAACATGGGGTGCTTGTGAATAATCGCGTATTGCGATAGTGTACTGTTGATAGGAACCGAAGAACTTAGTAGTTTTTATTACAATCATTCTCTTATTCAATTTAACGTTCGCGATATAAATAAAAGTATTAAAATTTACCCTAAAACTATATTTATTTCATCATTATTAGAGCATATTTTAAACTTTGTGTTATTAAATGCTATAATTTTAAATTTAATTGGTGCGAGTGTTGTGTAATGAGTACTTGAAAGTGAATTCTAATCAGTGTAAATCGCCGAAGACAATACAGTTCAGTGGTGAAGTGCTAACGGACTATATGTTGAGAAAATTTGCCTATCATTGCCATTACAAGTAAGTACTAAACTTAAAAATATTGTTTGTAGCCGTTAAAAATCGCGTTTGCTGAAATCTGTTTCAACCGACTGAAATATCTATAACTATGTATGTGTAAATGAAAGAAATTTTCATGCTCCATCCAAATTTTTATAGTCCGTTATTCTATCTTTAACCACGTAGGAGTGGTGCATAAAAATATGAAAAATGAATAAAATAAAAAATTCACAAAATTCCCGTGAAAAATCATGTAACTTTAACTCATTTTTAAATTTGCTATTTTCAATAAACATATACACGTCTTGAAATAATTATTACTGAAACAATTTTCAGTGATTTAAACTTTTTGAAATTAAGTATACATATAGAAAATTACTCCCTAGATTTCCATTACAAGTAATAAATTTAAAAATATTGTTAGTAGCTATCAAAAATCGCGGAAGTTAAAATTTGTTTCAGCCGGCTGAAAAATGTGAAATATGTGTACATATAGAAAATTTAATTTTACAGGAATCGTGTTTATCAAAACGAAGATTTAACAGCTAGCCCATGGACAAGATCACAAGAAATGCCTACCACAGTGTAACTCACCATTGATGAATACTTCAGGTTACAATGTTAGGACTCCAAGTCTCGAAGTCTGCAACACCAGGATGTCAGATTTTCACACGGCTGCATCTGAAAAGAACATACATAATTAATAAATTGGTGTAATAAAAAATATGTGTAGTATTATTGTAATTACTCTTATTTATTCTAACTTGAAATGGAAATTGTATTGGCTTGAAAAAAAGTTGTATATGTATCTTTACTATCAGACTTTAAGTACTCTAACTTTTTACCTCTCGCTAAGAGAGGTATTGGATTCATGCTAAAAATCTCATAACCAGATTTTAGTGAATAAGCACGTTTAAGGTCCCTAGAATCCAATAATAACATTTTTACAATGATGTCTGTGTGTGTGTGTGTGTGTGTGTGCGTGAGGCTGTTGTAGGTACGATTTTACAAATTTTATAATACTAAAGACCTGTGGAACTACGGATTCCTCAATCTAACAGTAATAGGAAGAGTTGAATGGATTCTGGTAACGATTGGACAACCGGCAGTAGTAGTATTTTAACAAAAATATGCTAAATATTATTTTTTGAAAATTTATTTTATTACAAATATTAAAAAATCTGTTGTGGCCATCACAATACCTCTCGCCACTTCCTTTTTTGGTTACATAAGTATAGGGCCCGACCAGTCATGTTACATTGTTGGCCTTGACAAGCAGATGTGGGGTTCCCGTTTTAGAATGATAATTATGTACATAAATGTCAGAATTTTTCATTAAATATTCCAAGATTTTCTAAATTCACGTAGTTAATTTGTCACCAGGAGTATGGAATTTACTTGTCGAGGAAAATAAACCACATGGAATTGGAAAATCACTAAATTTAGAATGAGAAATTGATACTTGACATCTATATACATAATTACTAGCTATCATTCTGACTTAAGCCCCTATATCTCCTTGTCAAAACACCCTATTGTATTTAACATTTCTTGTATACCTACACTCTACACCAAAACTTCTACTTACATATATGTATCTATTCCTTATATTTAGATTGTTTAATTTTAAATTCATTTTATGAAATTTTGTCCTCTTCTAATTTTTCGAAATGTTTCCAATTCATTGTCAGGATTGACAGTATTTTTGAAGGATATATGTAATATACCTATAATTTTAAATATTTAACTATTAATACATTAAGAAATAATATAATATATGTACTTCCCAGAAAAAGTCTTTAGTAATATCTCCGGCTCCGGATTTCTGACACTGACGTTTATCTGTCACTTACAAACAAAATTTTCAACTATTTTCCATGGCATCCTTTCGGCTGTAAAATTTATTATAACAGATTATTTTATATATTATATTTCTTTTAACTCTAAATCTATAAAATATATAAGAAAATATTTAAATGTATCAGATAGAGAATTTAATTTTTTCTTTAATATTACCGAGAAAAGTTTTCAAAAAATATTATTTAGAAGATTTTTTTTCAAGAATCTTCTACTTCCGGTTGTCCAATTGTTACCAAAACCTTTTCAGATCTTCCCATGAATGTCCGATTGGGAAATACGTAGTTAAACAAATTTAAAGTCTTATAGTTTTTGAGTTATCGTCCTTCCAACATCCTACATACATACACACACACATACATCCACACACACACACACACACAGACATCATCGTAAAAATGTTAAAATTAGATTGTAGGGACCTTAAAACGTGCTTATTCAATAAAATCTGGATATGCGATTTTTAGCATGAATGCAATACCTCTCTTAGCGAGAGGTAAAAACAAAATTCTCTATCCGACACATTTAAAAAAAATATTATACCTTCTATAGATTTAACGATATAGATATATAATCTATAAAATAATCTGTTGTAGTAAATCTCACAATCTGCTCACAGCCCAAACATCTCCATGGTAACTACTTGAGAAATTAAAATGTCTGTAATTGGCAGATAAATGTCACTAATGTCAGTGTCAAAAATTCAGAGATAGTGCTGAAGGCTTTTTTCTGGGAACGATATTTAATATTTCTTATTGCATTTTTAATTATATATTTAAAATACCGCCAATGCCGTTAATGAATTGAAAAAACCTCGAACATTTAGAAGAAATGGAGAAAACTTGCTCATAGAATGAATTTAAAATTATAGAAAATACGTAAGTATAAAGATTAGGTGTAATTAGAATTTTTTGTGTGTACAAGAAATGTTAAATACAATACTTATATATACCAAAATGGAAAGGGCGCGAGAGGTATTGTGATGCCCACAACAGATTTTTTTGTACAGTGTACCTTACCTTATACCTCAAAATAATTTAATATCGTACATATTATAACTGATTAATATATGTGCAACAAAACGCGGAACATATAATTTAATAGGATTTTTTAAACGTGCGGAAATTGTTCTTGTACATTTTAGAGCAAAAGTCAAGAATGAAAAGTTGTTTAAAAATATTTTTTCTTTTAAAGTTTTCATTTGTTCCGCGTTTTGTTGAACAGCCTGTATGTTTTATATTCATAATTGAATTTCTCGGTTTCTCTAATACTTAGATACTATTTTAATAATTATGAAAAATTAATAAATCTTTTAATGATTTGCATATAAGATCATATTATATTCTATGACCAATGGCAACTAATTCATATTTATTACTTTCGATTATTATATTATTACAGAGTCCTGGAACAGAAAGAAGAGTTGTGGATTTGGACGAACTGCATCAGGAGTCCTGAGCAAGTTGCATCTCATATGAATCCTGATTTTAGCATTGGAAATGGACGCATTATTGCAGGACATCACACCATAAAACAACCCCAACATGTCATGGTGCACATCGCGTTTTCATTTATATGATCTATGTAAATAAATAAATAAAAAATCTCTATGTATATAAAGTACCTATATAACTATAACTATTATAAACCGACACCAAATATTTCGAATTTTAAATGGCACAAAATTGATCCCTGTGGTGCACTCTCCACGTCATCAATGAGTGTCGGTGAGGTGACGCCAGGTAATATATATATATATATATATATATATATATATATATATATATATATATATATATATATATACTCTGTATCTCCGAGTTGATCCCATCTGATCTAGCATCTTTGTCGCACACACATGACATATATTAGACTTTTATTCGCTATCTCATTATCGTTGATGTTTGGAAGGGGTATACGCTATCTCCGACAACCGACGGCAAAAAATGAAAAAGAATCTGTATTGTAATCGCGGTATTGGAGTTATGCGATCCGAAACTAGCGTCACATGCACACACATACAGACATCATCGCAAAAATAGTAAATTCGTATTCTATGGACACTAAAACGTGCTTATTCATTAGAAACCTGAAGGTGACGGAAAGTAAAAAACTTGATGTTACTCTAGTTATAGTTAATAGACTTATACCTCTTATAAAACAAACATGATTGAATATTTTTCAGCGATTTAAGTATTCAGAAATTATGAGTATTCATACAGAAAAAAACCCTATATCCAAATTTGTAAGGTATAACTACACATCTTGAAACAAGCATTAATGACTTTTTTCAGTAATCCATAAGTTCTGAAACTTAGTACACGTATACAAATTTAACCACCTGAAAATTTGGAAAACATAAGTTATTACACTTAGTGTTTGACATATTGTTGAAATTATTTTCAGTGGTTCCAAAATTTTGAAAAAATATATACCTAGATATAGAAAATAATCTCCAGAATCCAAATTTGAAAAATATTAGTCATTATCTCCCTCAATTTTTAATTTATTTAAATTATACTTGAAAAATAAATTGTACTACATTAATATAGGGTTGTATTGTTAATATATTTTTATTTACAACCCTTGTGTACTCAAAATTTTTTCGCGCTATTTCTACATTCATAAAATTCAAAACTCCCTGAACAAATTACGTAATACATACGAAGCGATTATTATTTATAATGACTCATTACTATTTAATTATTGACTTGTACTTCGAGGGGGAAATTATCTAACACCCTGACTATTACATGGATTAATTCTTTCAGTTTGTTTGTTGCAGTGCTAGTGTAAAGACGTGTGTATGGTGTGCTGTGAACACGAGGACGACTTCCTGGTGCTTGAAGAGGACGTTAGGATACCTGCAGGACTTGGAGTTATATTCATAGATTTCATTTATTCAAAGTGAGTTTTTTTTTTACTTTTATACTACTTTATAGTTGTATTCTTTATTCGATATATTAACCATTAATTCCGAGGGATTATTCTAATAGATATAAGCTATATTTAAATGATTGCTCGTGTATCGAAAATAGTTTGCATTAATTGATAATTGTTTAATATTCCAACCATATAGAATCTTCTAACATTTTATTTGCTAAATATCTATGTAGCACCGCATATAGTTTTATGGCGTATATAATATTTAAAAAAATGTTTTATCATGTTAAACGCCTATGTCACGAATTATCATGTCATATTTTACTACATATATTTCATGTATACGTAATTATGGATGTATACCGATATTACGACAAATGGTAACATTTTTTTTATTGGTGGTTACGTAACTTCAAACTCATTATTAAAATACTTTAATATCGTACACATTATACAGTATTATATAAAATTGAAATTTTTAAACATTTTTTTCATTGATATTTAATATCTCTCACTATATTTTGTTAATAATAATTATTCAAACACCCTATACTAATTCATATTTGTTGCATTGCAATATATTTTCTATTGTTGCAGAAAAATAGCTGCACCTGTACACACACTTAAACAGACGATGCTGTAAAAATATTCGAGCGAGTTGCAGTTCTGGAATCCTGATTTTAGCGTTGGAGATCATCACACGGTTGCAGAGCATCGCACCCCAAAACAACCCCAATATGGATTTTGTACACCTGTCGGCTTAAGTCGTTATTTATAAAATTTATGTAAAATAAATAAATAAAACTTCAACTCACACTTATAAAGTATATGATCTAACCATTGTAACGTGAAAAATTATCTACTCTGTTAATAAAAACTTTATGAACATATGTCTAAGATGCGTACATACAAGCATATCTAAATAACAGAGAATAAAATCATGTCATTAAAAAATACTTATTTTCATTTTCATAATTATATTTCAACATCTCAAAGCGTATTACGTTATGTTCACATACATCAATATCACAAACACATTCACATTATTTGAAGGGTACAAGAAACAATAGAGCTAAATCCAAACATTACTGAATTTTTTTCAGCGATTCATACATTCTGAAAGTATTATATAAATTAACCTCCTACATCGAAATTTGAAAAGTACAAATGGCTATTTCTCATAGTTTACGATATATTAATTGTTAAACTTTCTGTTTTCAAAGAAGTATACATCTTGAAACTAGCATTACTGAAAACATTTTCAGTGATTCACACATTCTAAAATTAAGTCTACATATAGTAAATTCCTTATTATCACTTTGAAAAGTACAAGTATTTATATATTTTTAATTTTCGTGATTTTTAAAGCTGCTATTTTCAATAAACATGTACAGTAATTTTTTTTAAAGATGTCCGATCAAGGTTATTTGTATCATGAACGAATTAACAAATTGGCATACATTTATCACCCTCCTTTACAAAGACTATAAGCGTGTGCGATAAGGATGGATATAACATGCTTGTCTTTCAAAAATTCATATTGCTTCGACTTAGTTAGGACATTCCACTTTAAAACGATGCTCGTTGTTCGCTGTAACGTAACGTTATTTTCTGTCAGTGTCACTGATGCTGACATTGTGTCAGTATCATATTTTTCACATATTTGGTTTTACATTTGCTAATAAACTTACTAGTTGACTTTTTTTCTAATTTTGAATGCTTTTATTGTAACATATATTTTTATAATAATAAAATAACAGTATTACCCTCAAAAAAACTAAGCAAACGACACTACTGAATTTGTCTCAATGTGCGGAGCAAAAATCTGAATTCATACAATTAGTAGATGAACTTGATCGAACATTTTTCAAAAATTTTACTGTACACGTCTTGAAATAAACATTACTAAATTTTTTTCAGCAATTTAAACCATTTGAAATTAAATATACATACAGCAAATTACTCCTAATATCCAAATTTAAAAAATAAGTCTCTATTTGCTTTAGTTTTCGTTATTCATTTTCAAAGTTATTATTTCCAATAAACATGGACATGAAATAAACATTAATGAAAGAAGAATACCTACATATAAATTACTCCCTATATTCAAATTTGGAAAGTACAAGTATATATTTCTCTTAGTTGTCGTGATATTCATTTTCAAATTATATATTTCGTAAAATAAACATTACTGATATTTTTTCAGTAATTCAAACTTTTTGAAAGTATGTATAAATATAGCAAATTACCCTCTACCTCTGCATCCAAATTTGAAAAAAAAACCCCCATTTTCTTTAAGTTTTTAATTTGTTCATTTTAGAGTTCCTTTTTTCCAATAGACATATACCTGTCTTGAAACAAGCATTACTGAAAATGTTTGCAGCGATTTTAAAATACTGAAATTACGTTTACATATAGAAAATCCAAATAAGATTAGGATAATTCGCTATCACTCTTAGTTCTTGAACTATTTAATTTTCAATTTATTATATACAATATAAGAATCACATACGTAGTAATGGTATTTAAAACTTTAAAAATTCAGTATATACGAACTATATAAGTAATTGGGATGGGGACTTAGCTCTATTTTTCTGTACCATCATTTGCATCCCTTACATACATACGAGCACACACTTGAAATATAGTACTTTGAGAAACTTTTATCGTTCTAAATAAAATAAAGGTAGTTAAAGAAAAGCCGTTTTATTTATATTATAATATTTATTAATAACACATTTAACTCTCTTCATACACCAGTTGAAGAATACTTCATAATACATTCGCAATTTACAAAATAGTTGTTTGTGTATCTAGGCGGAAAATAACACTTTACACTCATGAAACATATATACTTTTTTCTACGCCCGTTGAAAAAGATAATAAAAACATTTGGTTTCAAATCTTACTGTAAATTATTTCATTTTTTATTTATCCCACATAAAAATTTACATTCCGCTTTGAACCTCAAAAACTGCAAGTTGTTCTGTCAACTTCATTCATCAATTTTCTACTCTGCTCTAAACTGACAGCTTGAAAAGCCTACTTTCAAAATGGATGTAGAAAAAATTATATTGTTTCACTTTCAAAGAAAATCACGTCATTGTTAAAGAACATAGGTACATACACTGTCACACTATTAGTACACTTGTATTTTATACACTTAGGATATTATTCATATACATATTTTCATCTTTGAAAAAATCATATTTTCTTAGACATATGTAAAAATTGACGTACTTTTACTCTGTTATGCTTATATAGAATAATATACGAGTACCTTAATAAAATCATACAGAAAAATGCATAAGTTTTCATATATCTACATACTAAACTACAATACAATCATCTTATTGAATACAAACACATAATAAATAAATGTATAATATAGTTTATATTATTATTAATTATTCTACAGACTACGCTGTGGGAAAACACTCATATATTCACATACTTAAAAGAAAAAAACTATCTTTCAACTTAATAAAAAAATATACTTTTACTTACGCTGTTGTATATAAGATAGTAAAATCATTTACAAAAATACATATGTGTTTGTATTCGTAATTACATTGTTGATAAAGTATTGTTGGACACACATTAAAATTATATATGATATACTTTACATTTCTATATTTTTCTGACTTTATATACTTCCTATATATTGAATACATTTATCTAGTTACGTACATACATATATAAATATCGCAAATCTGTATCATTAAAATGTATATCTTAATATGTTACCTAAATGTCGCAATAAAACTTATTCCTATTAAAATTTGGACTACATATTCTAGTTAAAAATCTATCATTCCTTATGCATGTATCTAAGAGATAAAGAATTTATGTATAGTAATATTTTCAAGTCAAAGTTGATGTAATTAGAACACATATCATCATCTCTGTATTTGTGAAACTGCGAACGTCTTATACGAGTAATTATGTATCACAAATACGCAGATCAAAAATTATTTATTCATTGTTAAAATAATGTATTTCATGTATTATGTACTGTAATATCATTAATATGTAACACATCGCTGACAAATAAATCCTTGTTATAAATAACAAACTATTTCATCCAAATTTATGTATAGTAAAATTTTCAAGTTAAATTTCACGTAATTAGATCACATATCATCATCTCTGTATTTGTGAAACTGCGAATGTCTTATACGAGTTATTGTGTATCACAAATACATAGATCAAAAATTATTTATTCATTGTTAAAATAATGTATTTCATGTATTATTTATTGTAATATCATTATTATGTAACACATCTCTGCCAAATAAAATCCTTGTTATAAATAACAAACTATTTCATTCCAATACACCCGATCAAAAATCGCATTCCAAAGATCTAGGTTCATATCCCGCTTGCTAGCAAGCATTTTGTAGGCCGCCAATCTGCAACCAGAACGGCGACCTACAAAATCCTGCAAATCAAAGATCCAAGTTCGATTTCCGCCTACTAGCTATCTGCATCCTGCACCCAGCAACCAGCCGAGCATATTCACCCCTTCCTAGCTAGCAAACCACCAGCCCGTCCCGCTAGCCTACGGTCTAGCGGGATGGATTCTGGTGGCCAGCCGGCCAGCTAGCTAGAAATCCAGTAGAAATCCAGCAAAAGCAAGTATATAGCTCGATTACGTAAGATCACGAAGCAGAGTGTCCGGTTCGACACCATCTCTCACGCTGAATGACTGTAAATTCATCAAACAGCTGTATATAAGACTGAAATCTGTGGTGGGAAGGCTAGGATTCATGAATCCACCACCAGGCGATTGAATTTTGAATTTTGTGGGAGAATGTCTTGCTATAGCCTTCCGATTCTACGAATTTTAAATTTTGATGATCAGATGTCTTACTATAGCCAGTAAATTTAAAGTTTGTGGGCACATGTCATGCTACAGCCTTTCGATTCTGCGAATTTTGAGATTTGGCCGTGCTAGAGCCAGCAAATTTTATTTTTGTCGAGTATATGCCTTGGGATTGCTTGAAAATCCGTCTGGGAGCTCAAAAATGCTCGTAGCGGCCGTAAAATGCTATTTTTCAGCCGCTACGGCTCTAAATCGTCGATTTTACAGGATTTTTGAATTTTATCGACCAGAAGCCTAGTTGTAGGCTGCATATCATCGATTATGTAATCGAGCTGCCGTGTATCGCTCGCTGTATTCGGTGATTACGTAATCAGCTGCCATGGTTAGGTCGCTATATATCGGCGATTATATAATCAAGCTGCTGTGGTTCGCTTGCCGCTGCTCTCGGCTTGATTTAGCGGGTAGCTGGAATTGAATTTGGATTTTTTAGTTCGCAAGATTGCTGCTTGTAAATCGTTAAGCTGCTGCCGATCGCAAATCGATGCTCTAGCTCTAGTTGGTATTTAGGTGAATTGCAGGATGCCTGAAAATTTTTAATTTTGGGTATGGAAAAATTGGGATTTTGAATTGAAAGTTTGTATTCATTTTGTTGTGTTTATTGGTTATTAATATAATACAGTTTTAAATATAATATATAACGATATGAATTAGAACTTAGAACTAAATAAAATGAAATATATATCATCAAATATGTATTAAGTTATGTATTTTTCATGTGGTTACATTATGTACGCATTTTGATATTTTTTCTAAGACTAAGATATTTTGAATGTTATATATTACAAGACACAAAAGTAGATCAATGTATATTTTATTTTATAATGCAAATAGCTAGTGTGTCTATAAGTCTTAGAAAAAACTATATCAAGTATCAAGATATTAAGTAGAGCAATAAATAAATAAATAAATACCAAATATGTACAATCACATATTAAGTTCTATTTTCCAATACAGTTAGCATATATGTACGTATTTTGTAAGTCGAGAACAAACGTAATTTGAATAATTCATCTTGGAGAACAAGGATTTGTCAAATTTGCTTCATTTTATTAGCTATTTTCTCGCGATTTATTTGTTTAATATGTTCATGTATGCATTTAGTAATTGAATCTTTTAACAGCTTAGAAAAGTTAATAATAATGATATATGTATTTGCAATTATAAACTTCATTAAAGAACATGAAAATAACGTGTAGTTAATATAAGATAAATTCGTCAGCAATACATATGAGTAAAAAATGTATTAATCAATAAATAGATCAATATATGGAATTAGTTTTTTTTTAATTATTTAGAATGAATTTTACTTATTAAATATATATAATAAAATAATACAGTTGTTTTGTAGTGTAAGTATTAACAAACTATACTAATTTCTTCGCCAGGGTAAGTGTTAGCTTATATTTTAACCAAAAATTAGGATTAAGATTTTTCTGAAGCGTTTGAATGTTCGAATATGTGATTGTATAGTATTTGATTTGTATTAGTAAGTATACATTTCGTATATAAGTATCTCAGGCTATAGACTATGGTATACATAAACTATTTATATAGGTAGGTATAGGTATGTTTATATATTTTTCACACATATTGACAATTAAACAATATACATATATATGTAGGTAACACACAGTACACATACAATAATGGAAACTTATAATAAATAAAACCACACATTTATATTAAACGATATTATCGGCAATTATTATTTAGGTATTTGTATTTCACTGTCGTCCTTGTTAATCCCGTTCTCAAATCCGACGCACAATGAACACTGCACCAACATCCACCAGAGAAAATGTATGAAATTCTAGTAGCTCAGAAGTTTATGAACGAGATCCACTCACACTCCGCGAAACAGACATATGACTAGTGTACTCCGCAAGAACATTCTGGAACATCATCATTATTTAATGTGATGATGATGATATATGAGGATGATATACGGGTTTGGATGGTATCACAAATTTTGATGTTACCAATATTTTTTTTCTAGATTATATAGTTCAATTTAATTTAAAAGTTGTATACAGAATGTTTCCTTTAAACAACCAGAGCTTTTTTGGGCGAACTAATGACTTTAGAGAAAAATGTTATATACAAAAAATGATCAAGAATAAGGGACTAATTTATCAGTAATAACAAACCGAAAATTCAACCAGTGGTTCTCAAACGGTAGAACAAAAATATATTATTTTAAATGGTACCCTATATAATTTTACCGTTTTATGCCGATCCTTCAAGTATTAAAAAAATAAACTGAAATGACTGAAAATTTATAACTTATACAACAATGCATTACTGTATGTGCATTGAAGAAGAAAAATGTTGAAGAATATTCCAGTCGGTTAAATATTTTGAGCGTTATCTTTTTGCTCCCCTGTTAACCCTGAGGCCACCACCCACCACCGCCCTCTTAGATTTACCCAACACCCAAAATGGAGCGATGTTATACAGTTTGAGAACCACAGATTTAATCTATTGTTACCTCCCGCTACCAGTGGAAAAAGGAGGTATAGGGATCGTGCTAAAAATTGCATAACGAGATTTTGATAAATGACCACGTTTTAAGGTCCCTACAATCCGACTTTAACATTTTCACGATGATGTCTGTAGATGTGTATGTTTAATTTAATTTAGCTTATGGCATACATTCATCACAATTTAAATATATCAAATGATAAATAAGTTGTTGGTCGAGGTCGCATTTGAAATTGGCTCTCGTTGCAATGGGGTCGATGGTACATTTGAAGATGTTGACTTGGTCAAGATGGTAGAAGGCTGTGGTCAATATGATGTAGTACTGTCTTGTTTGCCGGAAGGTCTAGTCGCTACCAGTATGTGTGTGGGTGTGTATGTATGTGTGTGTGTTTTTGTGTGCATATGTGTGTGTATGTTTGTGTGTGTGTGTGTGCATGTGTGTGTGCATGTGTGTGTGTATGTTTGTGTGTGTGTGTGTATGTGTGTGTGTATGCGTGTGTGTATGTGTGTGTGTGTATGTGTGTGTGTGTATATGTGTATGTAGATCTTCTGGACAGTAACTCAAATACTATTATTCGGAACATTTTGAAACCGCATGTATTTCTAACTGACAGATAAATGTTACTGTCAAAAAAATAATCATTTCAAATTAATACTAGTAACGTTTTAAAAGGAAAATTGTAAATAGAACAATAGTTATATGGAGCAGAACTAAATAGACATAATTTTTAGCATTAGTAAATATGGAGGTATGTATTTAAATAAAAAAATATGTATATCATCACGGCATTTTAGCCATTGCTGGGTGTGCTAATCTGCTTTGTACACAGATTTCAGTAATGATGATGACACAGTGTTTACCAAGCGTCACCCACGGTCAATTTTGTGCCATTTAAAATTCGAAATATTTGGCGTTGATAGGGATCGAATCCGGATTCCCAGATTCGCGACCAGACACTAAGGCACGCGGACACGAGACCCCATGGGTATGTATAAATAATAATGGCGGGAGGTATTATGTTGGTCACATCTGATTTTTACCTCCTGCTACCCTTGGTAAGGGAGGTACAGGGATCGTGCTACAAATCGCATATAGAGATTTTGGTAAATGATCACGTTTTAAGGGCCCTAATCCAATATTACAATAATGAGTATGTGTGTATGTATGTGTGTATGTGTGTGTGTGGATGTTCTGGGCACTCTAACTCAAATACTATCATTCAGAAATTTTTCTATTTCTACCTTATTCTAATATGGAAAGAAGCCATTAGATAGTTTTTCTTCAAAAAATACGTAAAAAAAAATTATGTAATTTACCTACAACCTTAAAAATGCAAAGCTAGACATTCTTGGTACAAAAGTATATTAAATGCAACAATATATTATATGTATTAACGAAGGTTTATGATGAATTCAATATACAAATACATGTTATGAACTTGGATGTAAATAGCGTCATTTCATAAGATATTTCTATATGATTTTTGACCTTAATTTTATTATAAAATAAAGTAATTTACCTTTCAAACTACAGCTAGGCATTCAAGTTCAACTGCTCCAGTTCCATTTCACAAATATATCACACAAATTGACTATTTTAATAACAAAATATTTAACAAAAACCAAAACCACATGTTGTCTACAGCATGCTAACTTGCAATACAAGACATGCAATGTCACAGCGTGGTCTCACCTGATTTGCCATAATAACAAAACTTGTGATTGGTGAAAATACAGCAAGAATTTAAACAAAATATTGTTAATATAAAATTCTATCAATTCTGAACTGATGAAGGGCAGTAAATATTTCTTAAATAATAATTTGTAACTTGAATTCATCATACAAGTGTACTTCGATTTTTTTTATATAAAATTGAACATAATTAACATAATACAAGATTTTTTATGAATTAATTTGATTTTTATTAACAAGTAGAGAGCAATGAGTACATATATAGGCAAGATAGGGTTAAGAGGCGGGCATAAGGGTGTATTTTTCCAAGGAATTCTTCTTCGCGTCCTGAAAAACGCTCTCCAACGATGAAATTGGATGAAATCAATACATTCAAACTCCTGCAATTTTGTGGTTTACCTATGTCGGCCATACGAGAACCCTGTAACATGCAAAATAAATAAAAATTAGGGTACCTATTTTAAAGATAATACATATTTTAAAAGTTAAAGTATGAGACATCCTACATTTTCAAAAAATGTCATTTTATTTCAAATTTCGTGAATTAACTAATTGTTCAAATATATTATTAATACAATAATAGTGGAACGATTTTCATTTGATTTGAAGTTTACATTTAGTCTAATACCAAAATTGATATCATGTACGATGTTTAATAAATTAACGGAATATTTTGTACGAATGTATTTTGTGTACATGAATTGTAACAATTTGTAAGATCTTACTGTAAGTGTGATAATGTCCATGTTATTATGTATGTATTACATTTTTGTTGTATAATTGTTATAGACCCTTAAGGTGGTGTAAGGGTGCGCCGAAACGTTGATATTGTAAGAATAAATGCTGTTTGAACTTTCGAGTAATTGTTAACACCTAATTAAGTATTGTTAAAATAACAATTAAAATTTAATACATTTCCCAATTACTATTTTAAATTCATCATCAAAAATTATGAATAAAATTATTTGTGAATTTTAAATTGTTACATATCTTTACAGTAAATATAAAATGAAAAAGTGAATAAATAAATAAAAAATCATATTTGAAATATGCAGGATTAAAAATTTTCCCTACCTTAAAATTGTGTGAAAAGTGAAAATAAAACGAAATAATACGCATCTAAAGAAAAATGTTCTCATATTCTGTAGTAAATTTTACAATGAGGGTAAGGAGAAATTAGGATTACTCAACATGTCAACCATGCCGAAGGTTCTAAAAACCTTTTGTAACAACCCTGTTCTTGTAGAGATGTTACAATTACTCAACATGTCAACCAGGCCAGAGGTCTTAACCAATTTTTCAGTGGTAAATTTTTAAGAGTAGAGAACCATTTTTATTTTCATTTAATTTTAAACTTGGGTTTAGCTTAAGACTCTAATTATAATTTTGAAATTTGCTGGAAAGTGAAACCATACCTTGTTTATTTTTGGTTCTGTAAATACCGTGATAAAATATAATCCCACGTTGTCCATCCCTCTAGACTGGTGGGTCTTGTAAACTGTATTTATTAATTTTGGTGATGCGAGAAAGTCTTGGAGTTGTAGGTCTGAACGCGACAAACTATACTGAAAGAATGAGCCAGGCCCGTTTAGGTAACAATTGAATAATAAACGTTCATTAATAATTAGTTTCATAATACAAACAGGTATTAACAATAATTATTATTTAAAATTAAAATAAAATAACAAATATATTTCTTGACTTTTACGTAATTCTAACTGGAGAATTATAATTTTATTTTTTCCTAAATTTATATAATGTCTTTTCACATATACATACGGACTTTTTAACATATGTATACAAGGTTTTATCCAAATTCATGTAATTTGTGCAAATGTTTGAAAACACCTTTGAAATTATATAATTGTTGAGTCATTTTTAAAAGTTATTTGTGTATTAAGAGCGTAAAGTGGATCTTTATTGCTTGTGCTCGTAAGCGCAATAAAAATACTTTTCTACGACTTTACTAACGAAAATAAAAAAATAATAATACTTATTTAGTACGAGGGGCATTCAAACATAAACGAACTTCTGAGGGCTTAGAAAGTGTGTCGGAGGTAGCCGAAGCATCGGGAAAGGTAGGGGGGGATCCGCTCCAGATGGCTCAAAGCCCAGCTGATCGCCTGACCGGTTTCGTTAGTTATCCTCACAATAAGCGAAAAAGAGGTTCATCTGTCGATTGCGCAACGCATCATTATACAGTTTTTAACGAAAGAAGGCGAAACCAGCCGAAATTCGGGACCGACTGCATGCACAGTTCGGGGAGAATACACTTTCATGGCCACGAGTGCAAGCCTGGTGTGCAGAGTCAAAGAAGGGCGTGAAAAAGTAGAAAATGTGAGTCACCGAAGACGCCAAATCTCGCTTGTCAGCCGGGAAGGTGATGTCAACTGTGTGTTGGGCGCACAATAAACGCTGCCTACTTCTGTGATCTTCTTGACCAAGTACGAGCTGTATATCGGTCAACAAGGCGCCGTCAGCCATCCGAGACGTTCTGCTCCTGCATAACAATGCAGGACCCCACACTATAGTCCTAACAACCCAAAAATTGGCTGAAATGCACTGGACTACACTTGATCACACTCCCGTCCAGATCTTTCACCATACGATTCTCATATGTTTGGACCTCTCAAGGAAGCACTTGGAGGAGAGCGTTTTGCAACGATCAAGAAGTTGAACAGTTTGTGCGCAATTTGTTGGGTACCTGCCCGAAGTCATTCTTCGAAACGGTGAAAAAAAATTACCAGTTCGATGGGAAAAATGCATAACTAAGGACTTGGGACTTGTCTTTTGTCATATATTTGCCCGTAGATTATTGTTTAAATGACCAATTGAGTTAATAACATTGTATTTAGATCCAGTACACTTTATAAATACATAAAATAACAAATGCCCAAATATAGTCTTAACTATTGTAACCGAAAAAAATATTTTTTATTGCTGGTAATATATAATTTCATAGGGTACGAATACATTTGGAGTTGGGCTCGTTTTTTTTTTTAATAAGTAATGTTTGTTTATTGTTACAGGGCCAGAGCAAGTTTTAATAATGTATAAGACGAATTCACACCCTGTTGTAAATGAGGCTTGGGTAAGCATTCTAAATTTTAATATTAATGTCTCTAATTGCAATTATATAATTTTTTTTATTAAGTAATGTTTGTTTATTGTTACAGAGCCAAGGCAAGTTTTAATAATGTATAAGAAGAATTCACCCCCTGGTGTAAATAAGGGTTGGGTAAACATTCTAACATTTAATATTAATGTATCTAATTACAATTATATAATTTTTTTTATTAAGTAATGTTTGTTTATTGTTACAGAGCCAAGGCAAGTTTTAATAATGTATAAGACGAATCCACCCTCTGTTCTAAATGAGGGTTGGGTGAGCATTCTAACATTTAATATTAATGTCTCTAATTGCAGTTATATAATTTTTTTTATTAAGTAATGTTTGTTTATTGTTACAGGGCCAGGCCAAGTTCTAATAATGTATAAGACGAATTCACCCTCTGTTGTAAATGAGGGTTGGGTGAGCATTCTAACATTTAGTATTAATGTCTCTAATAACAATTATATAATTTTTTTTATTAAGTAATGTTTGTTTATTGTCACAGAGCCAAGGCAAGTTTTAGTAATGTATAAGACGAATTCACCCCCTGGTGTAAATAAGGGTTGGGTAAGCATTCTAACATTTAGTATTAATGTCTCTAATTACAATTATATAATTTTTTTTATTAAGTAATGTTTGTTTATTGTCACAGAGCCAAGGCAAGTTTAAATAATGTATAAGACGAATTCACCCCCTGGTGTAAATGAGGGTTGGGTGAGCATTCTAACATTTAGTATTAATGTCTCTAATTACAATTATATAATTTTTTTTATTAAGTAATGTTTGTTTATTGTCACAGAGCCAAGGCAAGTTTTAATAATGTATAAGACGAATTCACCCCCTGGTGTAAATGAGGGTTGGGTAAGCATTCTGACATTTAGTATTAATGTCTCTAATTACAATTATATAGTATTTTATATTAAGTAATGTTTGTTTATTGTCACAGAGCCAAGGCAAGTTTTAGTAATGTACAAGACGAATTCACCAC